>VXAL01013752.1:165412-356881 GCA_013399475.1 Chauna torquata
TTTTTTTGATTTCCTCTCCAAAAAAAAAAAAAAGATGTCTTTATATAGATATTCTCTGCATCTGGCTACCTCACCACAAGTTACAGGAAATTGGTTGGCTGCCACTTAACACAGCTGTTAACACTTTGGACTAGCAGTAGCCATTGTGCTGAAACTGGTTTAAATGAAAAGGATGAGGTATGCGATGGTTGGAATAACAACTGTCTCATGTTCCACAAGGAATATAGACAACGCTGGGATATAAGCCCCATGTGCCTTACCCTGCTGCTACAAACATTACTGGGGATGTATAATTCTGCTTCACAGCTCTACCCAGCATCAAAGAGATTCCAACACATTAATAAAATGTGTCATAACAACCTGATGATACAGGATCGTTGTATAAACATGACTAATAATTATGGCAGTGTCCAGGGACCAAACAAAATCAAGACTGTGCTCTGTACAAGCCGGTAGAGTCAGTCCCAGAGAGTTTTGAATGTAAACAGAAAAGATGGATGAAGGCTAGGTGGGAAGGGAGTCATAGTCCTGATTGACCAGCCAAGGGAAAAAAAAAAGCCGGGAGAGCTCTAAACACCACTTTTGATATGGACTGAGATCTCTGCAGAGTTCTTAGAAGCAAATAATGACAGAAATTATTCTTGTGGGAAAGCTCAGCTTTAGACCTAGGCTAATCACAGCAGGATCCATATATCCTTGGGTATGATTGTTGACAGATCTCTTTATAAGTGATTGTTGACTTGATTTCATCAATGCTGATGACATTTTGGAAGATCTGATGTAGATAATTACCTTCGGTCAAATGATTAGGATTTAATTCAGTTCTTTTAATAAGATTTTTGATTTTAAAAAAGGAAAATTTTGATAAAGTTAGGGAACTACTGACTGAAGCCATCTGGACTGAGCAGTTCATACTCCAACATGCAAAGTCTGGAATTTGCTTAAGTCATACGTGCAAGCAAAAGGGACAGGGGGACAGTGAAGAAAAAGGCAATACTCCCAGTGCAAATAACCAGCTGAAATACAGAAAATAAGGAATAGTTAGAGAATCTTTGTGGAATGAAAAGTGAGGCCCATCAGCAAGGGAAAGTACATCTTAGAGGTCAGAAGTATATGCATAGAAAGAAAATTATCAAAAATCAAGCCGTTTCAGATCTTGCAAAGGAAATCAAAACAGTAACTTAACGTTCTTTGGCTATATAAATAAAAAGAGAACAAAAAAGAAGAAGTGAGGACACTATTCAGTGAGGGAAACTTAGAGATCACAGCTACAGTAAAAAAAAAAAGAAATTAAAAACTCAGTGAGTGTTTTGCCTCATGTTTCAGCGAGGATGCAAAGTGTGGTGGCAAAAGCAGGGTGACTAATGGGAGTGGAAGGATGGTGGTATTGGAAATGGTCACATCTGGGGTGGAACCAAAGCTCAAAGAATTCATGGCCTTCAAACTGGTGGAACCGGAAGCTCTCCATCTTCACCTCTGAGTGAATTTGCATGTAAAATAGCAGGTCTGCAGCACAGATCTGTAATGACTCTTCTGTGCTCAGCTGGGGCCACGTGATTGGGGAACAGCAAATGTAGTTCCTCTATTTGTGAAAAGGCAAAAAAGCAGTCCAGGTAACCACGGGTCTGTTAATCTGATCTCAGCTTCTGAAATGAAGCTTTATGTGTTATTGGTGAGTTAAAGATAGGGGCAAATGGAAAATGAAATGAAAAAGTCAATAAGAATTTACCAAAGTTAAATCACTCCAGACTAATATCTTTTTCCTGTGACAATGACTGGTTTTCCAGACTAAAGAAATGCAGTAGATCTCATTTATCTGGACTTCAGGAAGGCACCTGATAGTGTGTTTTATGGGGAATTTAGTTAAACTGGAGAAAATGGAGGAGAGAGTAAAACTGCCAAATCATGTAGGAGTCAGGCATAATTGGACAGACTGCATCCAGACTGGGAAGTACTGGGACACTAATGTGAATTCCTCCTGTATCTGTGGGGCCTGATCTGACTGAGGACCAAGGCAGTCCACACAGACTTTTGCCATCACATTCACTGAAATATGCCACAGCCTGCTCGTCCTGAACACCTCTTGGTGCTGGTGTGACGTGCAGTGGTGGTACGTGTTGGGCATGCATCAGGCAGGGTCAGTTGTCCCACAGAGAAGGAGTCGCAGTGGGAGCCGTGGGGGTAAGAGTGCTGGATGCTGAGGGATGGCAGGAAGCCGAAATTATGTGAGGTTGGTGCTGCCCTCTTCTCCCCAGCATTTCTGAAGCAGGAAAGCAAGGTCATTTTGGTGGAATCTGGCATTTCTCAAACACGTGCAGGGGAAAAGGCTGCACCGTCTTCTGCAAGAGGAAGCAGACATTTGTGGGTGAGCTTACAGCAAGCACACTACACGTGTCCAAGGGAGGCGGTACAGGTGCAGAAAGGATTTTATACCTAGAAACTGTAATAACCCAAACTTCTACACGTTCTTCACTAGCTGGTTAGATGCTGGTAAATTATCTGTTTGCATCCTTTGCCTTTCAGTGTAGCTACTCAACATGTTGGATCGTGCCTTAGTCCTGTCAACACCTTCTGTGAGTACACAGCTGATCAAGCTCAAAGCTAAGCCGTGATACCGAGTATGTTTGGTGCCGTAGCCAAAATACCAATGCTCGGTTTATTTCCCCCCTCTGATCACCACCCAGATATCTCATGCGATTCCCTGGCCAGATAACTGTATACTGGAAGCATGTTTTTGGCTTAGCTGGGACTGTGTGTCTGTCTGAAGCTGGCAATTTGTAAAGGGAGCAAACAGACAAATAAATAATAGAGAGAGAGTATTAATACAGCTTCTGGGGAGAAGAGGGCTGTGAGAGAAATAGGGTGAAAGGCACAGGAGCAAGCCCTTGTGGAAATGCTGCTGAAGGAAAGCCCATGTTTGCTGTGTGCTACTGCTGTGCTGCAGCCGTACTGTGGGCGTAGGGGTGAGTACCAGAACATGGTGTGTGTACCTACCCCAGGACTGAGCACAGACAAAAATATGAGCCTGAGTTCCTGATGTCACGCAGCGTAGCCCTTCCCTGACAAGGCTGGGCTGCCGAGTGTTTATTCATGGTGGGTTTCATTTGGTTTCTCCTGTACAGCAAAGCCTGTGTGCTGTGGCTCCGCTGTGGCCATGGACACACATCTGCACGTGCTGGTGAGGAGAGAAAGGGGACTGGCCATGGGGTCTCTTGGCAAGAAATGTGTCAGGAGTGAGGCATGTTTGGCCGCTTCTGGTCTAGCAAAACAAATGGCAGAAAAGGGATGTGACTGCTCTCCAAGAACACCTGAAGAGGTAAACACCATGGAGGAAAAAACATAATTTTAGCTAATAACAATATTGATAGAAGGAGAAATGGAAATATGTTGGCCATAGGTAGATTCAGCTTGGAAACCACAGAAGATCTCCTGCCCTAGAAGGCTGGATGTTGTGGACCAGCCTTCCAGTAGGAATGAGCTCCTCGAGGAGCGTGATCAGAGGTTGAAAAGTTTCATGTGGAGTAACTGGAAAGGGGACTGTCTGCTTCGGGAGCACCACTCTGGCACTGTGTCTCTGTTTTAAACAGCACTCTGGATTTAACTGCAGGCTTTCAAACAACAGGACAAAGCTGAACAAAGGATTATTTGAGTACTATGGGAGGGAATTTGGAAGCTTCCCACATATTGATGTGTAGTGCCTTCACACTGGTTTGAATCCCTGGACCTCTCCACAGTCAGACCCCATATTTCACGTGCGCAATGTGCCGAGAGCAATCACAGGTCTTATACAGCAGATGCTATTCCTGGGCTCCCTTCTACGCTCAGGTATGTTGAGAGCGATCAGCACTGGCTCTGAGGAGGTGAGAAGAGGCCGTGCTGGGGAGCACCCTGACATCTAAACAATAGCTGCCTTGTCCCTTTAGTCGCTGAGCACTGCCTTGAAATATTTAGGGAACCCTAACTGCATATAGAAATTCTGCCTCCTTAATCCAGTCTTAACTCAATAGACAGGGAAATTAGCATGAAAGCCTAATAATCATGTCTAGGATCAAGAGAGACAGACAGGTATTGTTTTATATTCACATTCTAGCAGCATTAGTAAGCAAGCACAAGGGAAAAACAGTTCTCTATTGCAAAGCATAAGGATTTTGGCAGGAGGAATAAATACTGAAAGCTCTGCTTGTAATTAACTAAGCTGTATCTGCAGCTTGTAGCATTGTCCAGAAGAATTCCCATTGCTCCAATTGAAGGTGCTTCAAAGTCCATTGCAAAGAACACATTATTGAAAAGTTTTGCTAGTGAGGTCTTTAATTATGGCTTTGTTACACATTTAATTTATAGATGAAAGAACAGCTATTCTAAGTTTGGCTGTTAAAATCATATACATTGCAAGTTGTTAAATAGGCTTCTTGCTTTTTGTTAATTCCCAAATATGTCAAGAGAGTCATTTAATATAATGTATGTTTTTTTCTTTGTAAGTTAGATTTAATTGGACAAGTACTGCAGTGAAGCAGAAATAGTGGCATGCACTTAGAATTAAATATTTCAGGATATCATTTTAGATTCAATTTCTAACTGAGACATCTGAAAGAGGCACAGTCAACTTAAAACCAGTGAGGGTGCTTAGCTCTTTGAACCTGCTTCAGCTAGCAGCAGCCTCTACGATCACTGTAACAAAAAGAGAGCCGCAGATTTTTTTTTGCAGTCGGAATGTGACCTAATGCTACCTAGGCACTCCCACTGCTTCTCCAGTGAAGCCAAAGAGAGCCTCATCACAAGGCTGGACCATGCTATTCTTTCCATACAAAGACCCTCGCGGGTACAAATGCTTCCCACCGAAAAGGTCCATATGAAACACAGAAGTAAAACATTTTTCCTGGATAATGTAAAGGATTAACCTGTAAATTTCTTCCCTGGTCTTTCAGGGAGTCTTTTAGAGAGTCCTGCCCTCCTGTTAAGCCATCCTATCAAAAAAATTAGTCTCCATGAGGACTTGGATCCTCACAAAGCGTTTGGTAGATCCCAGTAAGAAGTATATACCCCTGTTGGCATCATACAGTTAAACATTCAGCCTACGCAGAAATGCTCTGTGGACTCCAAACCCCCTTTTCCAGCATCTGCTTTTCCCTTGCAGACCTATGTTTTGGCTAACCCTCATTTCAGAGATAGTGAGAAGAGAGCCATAAGCAATGCTGTGGCTTTGGATTTTCTCCTCGGGCTGTATAAGAGCACAGTTGTGTGATCAGAAATCTATGCCTACGTTATTTTTTCCCTTTGGCTGCAGGAGTTGACACCTGAAAGTCCCAGCAGACCCTGGGCTGTGCCAGGCTCCGCTCCGGCGAGTGAGGGGGCAGCCCCAGAGCAAGCCAGCTCATCCCCGTCCACGCACGTGCCAGCAGCCCTGCTCCCCTTTGGGGACCCCCAGCAGATCTCTCAGCATCTCGCTGGGAAATGGATTTAGCACCTGCATGCACTTCCCAACCTCCGATTAAGCAATGCCATCAAATGCCTTCTGACAATAAGATCTGCCATCTGTACAGAGGGCAAGCCTTCCTGCAGCAACCCCGTGAGCAGCCTGACGGTCTCTCAAGATGGGGAACCCCCGTTGCCCAAAAGGGCCACACTAGCAGCCAGGCTCAGTCATTAATTCAGGGTCTCACGCAGGATTAACAGCAGTGCTCATCAGGAAAGAAAGGAGAAAACCAGAAATAAGTCACCTGCTTCGTTAACCAAAGCCAGAGCAGATTAAAAATCGCTTCTTCCAAAGAATACATGTGAACAAACTGCACCAAACATTATTCATAAACAGTTGGCAAATGCATGTCAATTAATTCATAACCTGCTTGCAGACATTTTCTGAGCAGAAAACGAGGCCACATTCACAAAATAAATTATTCACTACAAATGATTCACCAGCCTTATAAATTACCTAATCCTCGATCTCTTTTTCCAAACAGAGCAGATGAATTTCTGTGGATTGTTTTTAGTGTCTGCCCCAGAAACTTAATTCTTTTCCAGGTTTTTATCCCTCATTTGTTTTCTATTACATTTTTCTTGCCTGTTATCTAATACTAATGAGAACTGTTTCCTTCCTGACTTATTCCCTTCCAGCGAAAGCCTTGTTAATTGTTGTCTTCTGTTCGCTAAAGTGAGTTTCTGGGTCCTGGATGTTGCATAGTCTTTGCTGGTTCACCTCAACCCTCTTCATTTGCATTCTCAGTCCTCAAGGTCTCAGCAGAGACTCTCTCTATGCCACCGAGCAGCATGCTTTCAGCCACTAGCACACCCGCCTATACCTTGTAGCTTGTTTCCCCCCTTCTCGAATGCCACAAAACCACCCTTTTACCATTTCCCATTCACTTGGTGCGTAGACAACTGAATCAGTCCTTTGGTATGTATTGGCTGTTACTGAACTGCTGTTGCCATTCACAAAGCACCAGGTTTGGATCAGAGCTTCAGGGTCTGGTGTTTGCACTGGATAAGAGCAGCCGGAGGGGCGAGCGCGGTGCCAGGCACATGCCCTCGCCATGCCTGAGCTGACAGCCCGAGGCAGTGAGATACACTGGATGAATTACTGGTGTCCGTTGTGGTGATTCTTGGGCATGAACTAGGTTCCCGCAAAAATGTGCTCTGGTGTTGGAAAGCTTGCCCGTGACTGTCCTCGAGCTAAGCAGAGCACAGACCTTAGGACGCCAATTGTACAGTGTCTCTTTCTTTATCCCATGCTGCCCGTCTGAATTGGGAGTTGCTTTATAGGACCAAGACGTTTTCTACCATGGCTGGTAAGTGACATGAGGTGCCACTTTCTTCTCAAGCTAAAGGCAATGCTGTTGTGAAAAAGTCTTTTCCAATGATGCAGAAGCACCACATTAAAATCTGTGCATACTCCAAAGCGCTTTGCGTTGTAAGTGGCAATGCTTTTTCAACTGCGTCCTTTCACAGAAGACTGGATTTTTCAGTTTTATGTGTTAGTCATTTGCTCCTCAGCAAAATGAGCGTAGAGTGCTCCAGATCAGAGCAGCTCAGTCCTGTGTTCACTTTTCACAAGAGTATATGACTGAGCACTGAGTAGAGCCATCAAATCCAACCACAGGCAAAATTCTCTAAATGGCTAAGCTACAGACAGCTGGAAGAGTCTGCAGACAAACTTCTGAGGCAGCAGCATGATTTTAGAAAATACACTGAAGACCTGGTACTGCTTTGTAGCTAAAATCTTCTATGCACTGCTGCAACGACAAGCCGAGCTGTCAGGCCAAGGAGTGACAGTCCTGCTTATGGCCAATAAGCAGTGTTGGCTACCCTTTCTACAGCCATTTGTTTCTTAGCGTCTGCCGAGACAGAAGGCCAATGGTTGTGGTGATGTCTTAAAAATCCCCCTTTACCTCTTTTGATTTTTTAAGGAAGAATCTACATACATTTAGTTCATAAAATGAGTGAGAAAAACCTGACAAACTGAAATGTAGAAGTTGCATTGACTTCCTCTCAAATTATCAATTATCTATGGTCCTGGAACAGAAACATTCTGTTGTTCTGGTAATAGACTTTATACAAATGTGAAACACAAAATTGCAAGCAATAGAAGTGAGTGACTGTTAGCTTAACCACATCTTCTCTAAATTGGTGACACAAGCCAGGGTCCTAAAAATAAACATTGTAATTGCGGTTTTGGTTTCAGAGCCATAGCACAGTCAATGGCTTTGGTGCATGTAAAGGAGAAAAAAAATCTCTTCTTCCAAAATAATAAGGAAAACCCCTCAAACTGTCATGGTTTGTCATTCTACCCTAGATAGATGCAGCCGTGATATGAAAAATTGTCTGTTGCTGTTGAAATATTTGTTGAAACTTACTGACAGCCGAGGCAGCAGGCACAGCTTGCAGTTGAAGACCAGAGAGAAATGACTTTAGCAGGGCTGTGAGGATGAAAGTGATGTTCTATTCCTCAGCCCAGCACTGAACTTGACCCACCACAAGGCATGCGCTGAAGGTTTTTGCTCAGCCAGGGTTTAAGTGACCTGCTTGCCAACGCTTGCTGGGTGTTACATGCACTTGTCAGACCATCACTAATGAAGCTCTGAGGTTCCTCCCATGCAAGACCAGGGCAGAGGGGCTGCAGGAAACCACCTGTGGTGTAGTCTGCAGACACGTATACTGTGCTTTTCTGATTACATGTATCTGCATTGAGTAGCTGTTGATTAGTCTGCACACATCAACGACTGGTTTACAGTTGAGCTATTTTCTGCATGATGAGATGATACCGTTTTCTGCTGAGGTATCCTGGGAAGTGCTGGGGAGACCAGCGAGCCCAGTTCAATGCTGAAGTTCCCAGTGCTGTGAGCCATTTGGTGTATGAAAGGCAAGCTTGCTCTATGGCAGAGGGTGTTCCGCGCACAGCATAGGCATCTCAGCTTTGCTCTGCCATGGGAGAGTAGGAGGAGGACAGGCCTAATTCACAACAACCAACTCTTAACTAAGTTGAGCTGTTCTGTTTCATTAGAGAATTTTCACATTTTTGAATGAGGGGGATGCTTAATTTCACCCTCCTTGCCTTTCTGCACCTAGAGGAGCAGACTGTGTGAGAAAACAGCAAGAAAGAAAAGAAACCTATTGTTCCATCTGAACCGGATGCCTTCAATTATGAAATGCCATTGCATTATTTTCATTTTGGTGACTACATTCACTTCAGTTCTGGTTTTCACCTAGAAAGTGTCACTTTGGAAAATTTCTAACCGGGCCAGCTCTAGATGGAGTAACAAGATTGAAGGCTATTTTTTTTTTTTGGTCAAAGGTTTTATTAAACAGCAAGGCAGCCCTGAAAAATGGATGCTGCTTTACCCCACTAATGGTGTGGACTAGGGAACTTGCAGTGTTGAGGAAGATTGGGCAGCTGAGTCAACCAGAACAGAGTATGTGGTGACTTTAGCTGCCTACGTACATGCTGGGCTAATATTAGGGGAAATTCTCTGTATCAAAAAGAGCTGCTGCACAGAAAAACTGTTTCAATGGCACAACTAGTTTTGACTTGATAAGCAATTCCAGTTAAGTCAAAAACAACAGTAACCACAGTATAGTCCAATTTTACCTCAGCAAGGGAAGAATCATACCCCAAAACCACACTGGCAGCAGTAAACTTCAGACAGGGGGATTTCTAAAAATGGAGGAAGCTGTTGAGAAAGACCCTAGTGTCAAAAACAGGGAAATTAAAATCTTCAGACTCAGCAGGGAGACTGAGCGCACACCCTGCACAACCCATAAGAGGAGCTACAGAAGGTATATGGCTAAATTGGAAAGGAAGCAATGGACAAAAAATAAAACAACACACATGGGATTAAATGGCAGAGTTCAAGAGGTTACGCAAACTGTGCTGGTATGCACCAGAAAATGGAAATCTGAATCTAGTGCAGCTGAAAGAAACAGCATAAACAAACACAGGTAATTTCTAAAGATAGACGCGAGAGGAATTGAGACAAGGGGGTGAAGGGAGCAAGCAAACAGAGAACAAGCAAAAATATTCAAAAAACATATACAAAATTAAAGATGTCTCTACATATGTTAAAAAGTTGAAGTCCAAAAACAAAGCAGTGGGTCTGGCTGTTTACTGGGAAGCCAATTAATTAATTCAGGCTAATAAAGACACTGAAGAGAAGATTTTTCTATAATGTTTTCTTGAATCTGTCTTCATCAGAGAATTCAGTGGTGAGATGCTGCCCTAGCACCACTCTTTCCAGATACTGAAGATGATGCTCTGTCAGAGTCTGTCAACAACAGAAAGAGCAGATATATTTAAGAATGAGTAACACAGTAGGTGAGGTACTTCTCTATCTCCTATTATGAAGTTAATATCTATCTCCAAGAGCTAGTCAGCAAACACAGCAAATCAAAACCAGCATTTATCATGGTCGTGAGGTACTACAAAACTTAGCAGGTCTCATCTTGAAACATATTGACCTCTTACACTAAGGTAATTAATCTAGAACAGTATGTGCTTATTGGGAGGGGAACTCTATTAACTTCATGTCCTTCAGAGCATGCTCCAGTGACTAATTGGCATGGGTATAAAGGAAGTTCCCATATATACAAATAATGCTATAAATAACAACCACAGGGCTTGGTGAACTCCCTACAAGTTTCTTAGTGCTGCTGTTGTTAGATACAGGATTGTGCAGAAAAAAAACCACTGTTGCTCTAATGCAGCTTTGTGAGATTCCTATAGCCCTCTTTTCCTGAGGAAAACTTGGGATTTGCATCAAAATCATTGGTATCTAAGCAAAAGCACTGCTTCTGCCTCTCCTCCAAACATGAATTTCATGCAGGTATGCAGAACAAATAGTGAAGTATCACGGGGTTTGACTGAGACACCTCTACAGTGTTTTCTGAAACTGCATCTGTGGCTGCCGAAGGTGACAGATGAGGTTTCAGAACTGCCTGTTGCAAATTGCTCTGTTCAGCACAGATAGATTAGCTGAATTCTCCAGTAATCTTTTTATATGCTTAATGAAAATAAAACTTGACTAGACAAGAGATGGTAAAACTTGCTGGCAAAAAGCACTCAGAAAGAAGAGATTTTGAATTTCTCAGTACCCACATTTACCCATTACAGAAATACTGTTTGCTGACCCCTGACGCGCGATAAGAGCTCTCCTGACGTTCTATTTTAATTAGGACTACACGGCAGAGCGCTTTGCAGTACACAGCAAGCTCCTACCAGGGGTGTTGCTTTACCAGTGACTCTCCTCCATCACCCCTGCCCCACTCTCTGTTTCATGGCGCTGAGCAGGCGGGCGTCCAGTGAAGGAATTCATGGGGGTCCACTTGCAGGAGCTGCAGCAATGGGCCCTGGAAATACCTAGATAAAGACAGGATCCAAGACTTCATCCAGAGAAAGCCTTCAGGAGCTAGAGGCCCAAATCCCATTGACCTGAACTTCAACTCCCTGAGGTTCCTTTTAAAATCTCAGCCTAAACTTCAGCCAGCCAATACCAGCTAAACACTGTGGGGTTTCTTTCAACACGCAGGACTAAGTAATAACAGACTACAGGGGTAAAAGAAATATGTGGACATGGTGGGCTTCATTTTTCCAGACCCTGTGAAGAGGCATCTATGAAGTTGATAGTTGTTTGGGCTACAGGACCCCAGTTTTGTTCTGCCAGTGCCGTGCACTGCATCAGGCCCATTATAACACAAAAAAAGCAAAACGCTTTGTAGTCCCCCACTGGGCTTTGTCTCTAAGGTTTTCCTGGTTGATCCACTTAAAATTAGACACCAGTCTCTGTGCTGCTGCTCTGGTTAAGGAAGTCATCTTTTCTGTGTATGCAGTGAAATACTTTAAACACTTCTAGGGTGTCTCTGCAGGCTGTTGAGCTGTTTCTAGCACTTATTTTAAACTCTGCATGAAAGGGAATTCCCAGCTGAGTTACGGCTCTACCACCTAAATTAGACCTTCAAGCAGATTCTCCATCCGCAGGCGGAGGCTTCGCCTCCCAGCAGCCTGACACGAACCAGTACACACAGAACCGGGCACTCACTCTTTCGCTGAGCACTGTTTACCTAATTAAGAGCCCCTCGGTAGTCCCCGGGTAGTTAATTGTGTCATTAGCAACAGTTCTGACATGAGGAACCACGCGCGTCTCGAGGATCAGGCTGGCTCCCGCCAGCGAAGCCCGGCGGAGCATCTCCCCAGGGAGCTGGCAGCCGCCCGCCGCCGCCTGCGCAGCGCAAGACGGAGTAATTGGTCCCGCGAGGGGCTGCCGCCTCGGCTGCCAAGGGGGATTGCTTCTCCTCCGGAATAAAAAGCCAAGCTGCCAGGGCTCCTCTGCCGTGTGTTAAGCTGGGGCTGGGGCACATGGTGGCTAGTGGGAAGGATTAGGTAAGGGGGTGTGTTACAGCTGTCCTCCTCGCGGTTCGGCAGCTCCCGGCAGCGTGAAATCGCCCACATCACCTGTGGGGCAGGCACTGAGAAGCTGACCTGCAGCGAGGAGAGCAGGGCTGCCTTGGCCACAGCGGAGCGCGAGGGCTCTGGGATGCTCTGGTCTTGGCCTGGGCTGCTGCTGCTGCTGGCGCACACCCTGGACTAGTGGGGAAGAGCTGCTCTGTCTGCCTCCCCGGGTCCTCTCCTCTGGGGCACAAAGCCACCTGCTCTCCCACTGCTTTCTGCTTGCACGCACACACGTGCACACACATACGCTTCGCCCAGGCGGCCACAGCACACAGCCCCGTGCTTGCAGCCACAGCCTGCCTGGGATGCTTCGTGAAGGAGGGAGAAAACAGCGCAAGCATGCTTCGTAGGACAAAGATCAAGAACATCCCCACCCTCAAGTTAAAAATGTTTTAAAATCATATGTATAGACTAAGAAAAAAATAGCAGAAAAGAGCAGATTTTTTTTCTCATTTCGTCTGCCTTTTTCTCCTAGGCAGGACCGTTGCTTTTGGCGAAATAGAGATGTTCCACTTCTACCAGTGTATTATAGCCCATTGAACGCAATGGAAAGTTTCAGCCTGGAGCAGAGTCCCCTTCCCTGGAGACCAGGGTCCAAACACCACCCTGCCCCTGGCCACAGCACTCTGCCTCCCTCTCTGAGCTTGAATCAGTACTGTTTGTGGTTTGAGATTTGGTACAGGAGAAAAGATAAGAGCATTACATCCTACCTCAGGGAGGCATGTACGAGCTGAGGAAGATATAGATGTATTTTCACATTAGGGCTGGCATGGACACAAGGTCTTCTAAGCCTAGCTGGAGTAGAAGAGCACCTCATGCAATGAGGACAAAGAGATGTACACCGTAAGCGTTGCCCAGGGTCCAGGCAAGTGTAGCACCAGCTCTTTCCAAAAGTGAAAGACCATCAACATCAAGTTGTACAAAAAGCCCATCAGTTACTTATTCTGCATGTAGTAGCACAATTTACAGGCAGGTTAAACCACAAAGTGTTTTAATGATTATTTGGGGATATGAGGGAAGGAAAAAATGAAGAGGAAAGGGTTTTGGCTTTTTTAGATCAATATATCTATTAGAAAATAAATACAAGTTTAAAAGGAAATGTTCATTTAACATCAGTAATAGACCAATAGTGGATTCATAATCCCTCCTTTCATACAAATTGTGGTGTGATTATGTCTTCATGACATTACATAGAAAATCAATTTTTTTGATGCCTAGTAAATTCTAAAATAAAAAATCAAACCTTTAATTTTGCTTCTAACCAACACTGTATATTAATATAAACATTCTCCTCATCTCTGGATACATAAACCAGAAGTCAGCAAAACTTAGAAAATATTTTCCAAAAAAGCAAGGTCTGCGTATAAAAAGACTAACATAAGGATTAATAACATTTTCCTTCAAAGTGGTGAAAACAAGTGGAACAGTTGGCTTTCAGAGTTTAGAGCAGTCCTAAACAAAACAGACATTTGACAAAGCAGGCAAAGCTGTCCAGTGTGAAGATGTAACAGGAATTCTTCTTTTCTAAAAAAAGAAGAAGGAAGAGAAATGAGTGGAAAGACCCATAAGGTTCAGTTAAGTCCAAGATTTAAAGGCATTTATTTCATGAAAATCTTGCATAGTTTCCATGGAAGACAGTCTAGCAGGCAAAAATCATTTTTTATTTAAATTGATGAGAAGATATACATATTTAAAAAAGTAAGCAGATTTAACTGTGATAGTGTTGGTGTCTATAGGAAACCACCTGGAAAGCCCCCCCACAAATTTAAAATATTACCAAAATATTCACAACACAGATTGTTTTATTTTTCAGTCTTAGTTTGATGCTAACCTCATATTTTCCACAGACATGCATGGAGATTTGAAAATCTTGAAAACAAGAGAAGAAACAAATCACTGACACCAGAGGGGACGAACTGGGCAGGGGACAAATTGATGTCCAGCCTTTGAGCATCAGCTGAAAAGTGTAAGAATGCCTCTTGGAATGACTGCACGCCATTAATTCTCTGATGGGCTACAGCAATGGCTAAGTGATGTTTCCCAACTCAGACATAATGGATTACTGCTTCTCCCAGTTTGAGAAAAGAAGTCCCCATGGGAAGGTAAACTTGAGTCCTCTGGGCAGGATATGTTGAAAATCCTTGTTCTGTTGAAAGAGTGTTTGGTAATCCTAAAATCCCAAGAAGGGGTTTAATGTAAGTGTGAGGGATACGGGCCAGCGAGGTCAGTGCCTGCACTAGAGGCATAACAAAGACTTCCTGTTGACTCAAAGCGGCTTTGACTCGTGCAGGACCATGTCACGGAGAGGCTAGCCCAAGCAATCACTCTGCAACACAGAGGAGCCCCTTGCACAATGCTAAAGCCTGGGAAAATGACCGACACCAGCCTTTTACTGCCCCTGGTTTTACATTTCTTATTTGCTGGGGAAAGTCAGTGCTGGCTGTTTACTTCTCTGGCAGTGGTGAGTAAAGCTTTTCGTCTCCAGCATGCTGCCTTTTTGCCAGCATTGCCAGAGGCGAACAGCTGAGCCCAGGGGGTGGATGATCACCTCAAAGGGAGGAGAGGCTTGTTGAATGTCTTCCTGGCTTCCTGGCATCTTCCCTGCAAACTGGTGACAGGATCGAAGTCCGTACCTCCTCCTACCTAATTGTGCTTTTTTTTTTTTTTTCTGCTGGCCAGGATTTAAGAGAAAAACACTACATTAGAAAAGATATGCTTTGGGTGTATTTGGGGATGGAGGGGGAGAGGGGTGGGAGGACAATGGGGAGAAAGGGGACAGAAATAGAAAAAGTAACAGAGAAGCCATGGACAAGCAATATCCATTCTGTCGTGGAGGTGCCATGCTCTGTCTCTTGGTCTGGAGTAGGTCTGGTGAATCAGGATATCACCCAGCACCTCCTACAACCCAAAGGACTGGGGTCAGCTGCTGCCTGGGAAGTCAGCTCTGTGCAACACCCTTGTGTCTGAGTTTTTTGCCGTGGCTCTGGGAGGTCTTCTCCCAGGTAAAACTTGATCCAAACCTGCACATTCCTGCATAGATGATGAGTCTATAAACAGGCACCCCTGTCCCCCGAAGTCCAAGAGCCAGCAGGGTATTCCCATTTGTTACCCAACCAGTAACCTGCTGTGCTGGATTACATTGTGCAGGCTGGTATCCTTGTGTCCCTCCTGGTTTGCTGAGGTCTTGTTTCGTGCTCTCAGTGGAGAAAAAAAGCCATATTCCTGTGTGCTTGAGTTAAAAGCCTACAGCATGAGGAGGAAAACTCTCAACCCAAGGTGCTCTTTCATACCTGCTTTCTGTGGTAGAGTAGCTTCAGGCAGTCACACAAGTGACTTGTCAGGGTGCCCACCTCACTTCTGGCTGACCTACCCCAGCACCTGTGGAAGGTGTTTCAGACGTTTCCTGCACCTCAACGTTTGTGAGGTTTTTACAGAGCTACACTATGAATGTCTGTTTATCTACTGCCAGCACAGAAGCTTTTTTATTTTACACCAAATTCAAACTGTACTTGTAGCAGTGACAGGTCCCTTCAAAGACATAAGCTGATGAGTGACATCCAAAGTGTTTTCCAGCTCAGCCCAGTTAGTACTAGAGAAGACTGCCTAAGAGCAACACTTGTCTTCTCTTCCATCAGACATCAGTATACAAGACAAGGAAAAGGCTCATCTCAGTTAATCCCTCTGTTTTAGACACCTCTTATGTCTTCACCTAAGTGCTCCACTAGGCACTAAAGACATCTTCATCTCTTCTTGCCAGTCTAGGATTTTATTTTTATATTTTCTTATTTTTACAACTATTTCACTCTTTTTTTTCTGACACGTGAAAAACTCCCACAAAAAAAAAATAAAAAAATAAGGGAAGCTGACTAATTATTCAAGGCCAACAGTGAGAGTGATTACACAGACCATAACATTTTTCCTCTACTCTCTTTCATTTGTAATCACCTGATGTCACTACTCGCAAAGCCAGCAGCTTATAAAAATTACTCATGCCCTTCCTTTAATTAATCAGAATTGCCACAGATAACTAATTTAAAAACTCCCAGTAGCGAGGGAGGCACAACGGGAAATTTTCTCCTTTGTCACCTGGTCCCCAGCCAGTGTGAATCAGCAGAGCTGGCCTGATGCAGCTGGAGCCCAAATGTCCCTACGTGGTGGGAGCATCTGCGTGACAAGTGGTGGTGCTCCCGGGGGTGGCTGCCCTCCACTGGCCCCACGGGACAGCCGCGTGCCATGGGTGCCCTGGCTATGTAGCGGTGCGGGGAAGACTCGTGGTCAGGCTCCGTAAACCTTCTCGGTGGCAGGAGAAGGTGTCCCAAAATCTGCCACGGGGAGTGGGGCAGTTGATGTGTTTCTTGTTTCTAATTCATTCTCTTTCCCTTTCTCTCTTTCTTTTCTTTCTTCTTTTTGCTGCAGGGCTGTTTCGTTGCCTCAGGTAGCACTGAGCAGCACCTGTTTGGAAGTGGCATTGTAAAAGCGTGGTTGTCCCAGCCAGCCTGGGTGGGGAGGCAGAGAAGAAACCACCTCTTCAAGGACCTGGCGGGCTCCCATGTGCTTGACTGAGTCACCTCACCTTCACTGAACTTCACTTACTGGCATGGGCGACCCACTTCCTGCATCTGAAGGATAATTTTACACTTTAAGCTGGAGCTTAAAACTTTCAAGGCCAACTTGTGTTGACTTGAACATCTCAAGATACCAGTGCCTCCGCTGTTATTTCAAGTAGTCAGCAGCTGCCCCTGCTTGCACTTATCAACATCAATGGAAAAAAGACACCTCTTCTTACAAATCCCACTGCAAACTGAGACCACAAAGCCACAGGTGCCAGCAAGTGTGCCTTTCAGCGCAGACATGCATTGACCCAACTGGCACCCCGCCGTCCCTGCCTGCCCAGAACATCTTCTCCTGAGGCCTCAGACTGCTTCCTCCAAGCTGCTGCCACGCAGGGAGCACGGCTGGTGGCCAAAACACTGAGTCCCTTCGCTCCATCAGCTCCATTTGCTGCACTGCAGGAGGTTTGTGGCTGTCAGTGAGCAGAGAGGCGGAACTGAAGCACTGAGGGCCAGCCTCCCGTTCCCCAGTGAGCCCTACCAAAACTAGTGGCACGCACCCGCTGAAAACCTGCCCGGGCTGTGGTTCTTAGTCACTCACTTTCTCCTTTTTTCACCCTCTCTTAGAAACTGAGACAGACTGAAGTTGCCCACATATTATGGGAAAAACGTTAGGTTTTATAAGTGAAGAAAGGAAGGTTGGGGGAACAGGTGCAAGGTGGAGGAGGAGAAGATAAATATGTTACTCTGAGCCTGTTTTTGTTTTTTTCCAACTTCTTTTATTTATTTATTTATTTTTAAACTACAATACTATGATTTAGCACTTGATGCTCAGCATATCAGCATTACTCTTGCTTCTTCACTATTTTGCAGTCTTTGCCTATGTTAGTAGTGGCCACAACATCCAAATAGACCCATGATGAAATAAAAATTAAAAAGAGCGAAAATAAGAAAAGCAGTGAGGGTACAGGCTGTTATCATGGTCAGACCTCTGCAATGATATACAGAAAAAGTGCGAATCTTGCTTTTTCAGTATGCAGGCACGAAGCTGTGCTTTTCTGCGAGGACTTGGTCATATGTTGTAAGAGAGACCTGTGGCTGGGAGCTCACTGGAAGAGTGTTGCCAAAGTGAGAAATGGGAGGTGGCTGTGGAAGAGCATTTGGCCTTACTCTGAAAGACATCAGAGGGGGAGGTAGGAATTCCCAGGACTTCCCCTCCTGTTGGACACCTGACTATGGAGAAGGTGATCCTGTGCTCTGGCACCAGGTCTGGGGCTGTGTACCACACAAGTGAAGAGGACAACTTCACCAGCAAAATTTATCAACATTTCCTTCTTAGTGAAGGACAGCCTAAAACCAGAAAAAGAGTAAGTAAGATAGTGATTTCTTCCTAACTAGTAAGAGGTTTAGGAAATAAGCATGAGACACTGCGTTCACCATCTCCATGTGCACCAACCAGAGCCAAACCACCAATACACACAGTGCAGCGCTTTTGACAGTAACTGCAGAGAAAGGGCAACAGTAGACATGGAGTGGCACTGAGTGGCATAAGAAGCAACTGGTGCATTTGGATGCAGAATGGCTGATTTTTCATAGGATAGAGGAACCATGTTGAGGGAGGTAATGTTTAAATAGCTTCACTGGAGTAAATCTGGGAGATAGAATTGCCTGAAGGGAATATAAAGACCATCAGAAAAGAGCTGTTCATCCTCTTAATAAAATGTGTGTCACAGAGTCATGCTACCTCAGATTTTTCAACTCAGTTCTCCTTTCAGGTCAATGGGGAATCCAGCTGAAGTGCTGGGCGATAAAACAGGGTAGTGAGTGCAGATAGTGCCTGAATAGGAGAAGTAAGTACAGCAGCACCCCACTGCTGTACCAGGACTTCACCGTGGAATTACCAACCAAATTGTTAGCAACACTGGAAAATTTCCAGTGAACTGCACCAACCTGTTTCTCTTCTTGCTGTAGCTTTTACCACCAGCTCTTCCAACTAAGTCAGAGATTCCTGTATTTATTTATTTTACTCCACTCTGAAAAAAAAAAAAGGAATGTCACTACTCCGCCTAGATTTAGCAGGGAAGTACTGAACCTCAATGAGAGCAGCAACTCTATGGAAAGAAATCTGTTTCTTTGAAATAGCGAGGATATTCTTAAAGACTGACTTTGATTATATAGATAAGCCTAAATAGCTGGCAATTAGAAAAAAGAGAATGAGTTGTCTGTCAAAATAATAGTAACTTTGTTTGATGATGTTTGCTGTGACCCATATGTCTACAAAGTAAGATGGAAGACACTGATAAGACAGCCATTTAATGAGGATGATAGCACAGCTGAAATATGGCTGCAGGTTTTGCCCAGGGTCAGGTTTGCTGTATGCCAGACTCATGGAAGCAATATTGATTCTATTTTTTTATTTTTATTTTTTTTCTGAAGAGGTTCAGTTAGGTATGGCTTGAGGCTTGAGTGCTGCTTGTCTGGATGAGTCTGGCCAGGTGATCAGGCAGACTGGAGCAGGTCAGCCAGTCAGAAGGTATATCATACTGCTTCAAACCTGGCAGTCTGGGGTACCAAGATCAGCAAAAGATATGCTATAGAAATATTTGCTATCCTCTGTTCAGTTAAGAAAGCATGAAGTACACGTGAGACCCTCAGTGCAGACAGGCACCCATTTACACCTGCTTCCCAAACCTGGCCTGTTCAACAGGCTCCTAACTGGGCTGACCTTGGAAGGACAGTGACTCAGAAGGCTGAAGCAGTGGGCTAAAACCATTGATGATATGCATGACCTGAGGCAAGCCACTTGCCTTGCAAGGGTCTTAATTTTCTCTTGTTCTTTGTTGTATCTGTTCATGCTGTGAACTTGCTGGGCAGCTACTGTGCATCCACTGAGCATAACCAGGCCTGATCTCCGCTGCCTGCTTACTCCTTAGCTTTTTGTTTCAGGGCAGCAGCACATTTTTTTAAGCAAATTTCTCAGTCACCCCCAGTTATTGCGCTGTTTCAGTTCACAGGACTGTTTTAGCACATGCAAACTGGATTCCTTTCAGAGGAAACTAACCTGGAAGCTATGCCTCAGGTGTGCACCAAATGTACCCTAATCCCTAAAGGGTCAGGAGAGGCTGATCCCAGGATGAGTCCTATGGACAGCTTTGAACCACATGCACCACAGGGATGCTTGGTCCTGAGAACCAGACCCAATTTAGTTCAAAGTAAAGCCCCCAACTGCACATTGTGGATATGTGACTCAGCACCAAATGCTCTATCTACTGATACACTCCTATTATACCAAATTACTTGCTAGTATAAACATAGCAACAGATGTCTCCAGACACTACTGTGCCTTGCCAACACAGCAAAAGCAGATCCAGTGTTAAAAGGAGAGAGGCATTTTTTTGAAGCATAAGAAATTTAAGTCCTTTTGTGAATGGTCCTGTATTTTTCACCCCAAGTCCCAGTTTTTGAATGCTGAAATGGACAGCAGCAATAAGCAGCTGTCTGTTGTATTGAATTGAAAGGCCATTGCTGTGAGTATAAATGCTTTGTAACAAGGAAGAGGGGAATTGACTTGTTTTCTTTTATGTATGTGTACCTATTCGTCCACACAGTTAAATTCTTCTTTGTGAAAGCAGACACAATTTACTCTGGTCATCTGTGGAGCTGGAGCCCAGTGATTGTGCTGGGGCAAGAAGAAGATTGTGCTGCGTTTTGCTTCCAAGGTTTCCATCCTGGATGCTTGCTGACCTCTGCAGAGGCCAAAGACTGTATTAATCCTCACTTTCATCTCCTCCCAGACCCACCTGCAAACACAAGCTACCAAAGCCTCGGTTTTCAGCTTGCAGAAGGCAGCACTCACCTTGAACATGCTATAGCCAGTGACAGAGGTGGCAGGGAAAGGGAGCGGGGTCTCTGGGGCTGGCTCCTTGCTGCATGCGTCCCCATACAGTCATTTGCACCTGTGCGGAAGGGTCTCCAGTTTCAGGGGCAGGGTCTGGCACTCGTCTGACATCCACTTGTGCAGCTGTACATGACTCAGCAAGGCCCTGGCAACACTCTGAAAGCTGAATTCTCTCCTTTCCTTAGGAAAATAAAGAGCAGTGAGTGCAAGTTTGGGTGCTTATGTGGTGTTTATTTGACTCCAAATTTATTTTGAGCACTTTGGCTAAGAAATCAGGGCGAAAGGTCTCAGAGTTGTTCTATTTTTGGTGATTTTTACCATAGTTCATGATCCCAGCTGGGTCAGGTGTTGGATAAAGCATCAACTTTGAATATTTGGAGACTTTTTACCTGCTGAAATGAGGAATAGAGAATCTTTCTTATTTTTTCTGTTTCAAATGAGGAAAAGTCTGACAGAGTTTAGGAGCAGAAGCCTTTTGGGGACACAGAACTGGAAAGAAACTCATGGGTTTCTTTACAGCTAGTACTACGAGGCTGTGTTAATGCCATGAGGGGCACAGAACATGCTCTCCACATCTCCTTGTCTTATGGCATCTCAACAGCCACAGAACAGCCCACAGTATCCAAGCAGAGAGGGGCTCCCTAGGGCATGGAGGATTTGGTATGTGAGAGCATCACAGTGACCTTCAGAAGGAGTCATGTCCCATGCTGTAGAGACAGGCTCTTGGAGACCCAGCTGTCCCCACTGATCTGACTGGAGGACATTCCTGATGAAGTGAGGTGGCAGCTTTCTTTGAGGGCATGTGACCTGATATTTGTTCCTGTGAAGATTTCATACATCTTTCTTTGGACTGTCACAATCTTCACGCTTGAAATGGTCTCAGTCTCATGAACTCAGGAGAGCTAGAGCAAATCAACCAAAGGAAGGACTGGTTTTGGACATAAGTTAGTTTGTAGACAATAATGATGTGTCATTCTTTTCTGAATTCATTGGTCTATGAGAGTTTCATATCAGATGGTATGAAAAGCAGGTTTACTTTCAAGATGAGAGCACAATCCCAACCTTTCTTCAAGGTTGTTGCAGACCGAAGTGAGCCCTGAGCACAGAGGTGGTTGCTCACCATGTGGCTACAGGCTCACTAGTGCCAGCTCCATTCAGTGGTAAACTCGCTTCTCCCTAAAACACACATGGAGGACTTCCTCTTGAGGCACATGTTTCCATAGAATCATAGAATCATCTAGGTTGGAAAATACCTTCAAGACCACAAAGTCCAACCATCAACCTGACCTACTGAGTCCCATCACTAATCCATGTCCCTCAGGGCCACATCCACACATCTCTTAAATACCTCCAGGGAAGGGGACTTCCCTAGGCAGCCCATTCCAATGCTTGACCACCCTAACCTTCTCTGTGAAGAAATTCTTCCTAATATCCAACCTAAACCCCCCCTGGTGCAGCTTGAGACTGTTTTCTTGCATTTTGTAACCTCTTTGTTCTGGCAATTTCTTGGCAGCTAAAAGGGCCAAAAGACTTTGTGTAGGAAATCACATCCAGCTACTTGGAATTTCATAGTCACTGAGGAGAAACACCATCTTTGAATCATAAAATACATTTCCCCAGATAAAATACTCACAATTCATCTACAAGCAAATGCTCCTTTGGAAGAGGACTACCCTGGTGAAAGGGGACCCTAAGTTCCTGAACCTACTAAGGTTCAATCCCAGTGAGCTTAAACAGTATTCATAAATTTACAGCCTTCATGCCGTTCAGCCCCAGAAATAGGCATGTACTTATTGGGGACTGAATGGTCTGTGTGCCTATGTGAGAAAGGAGGGAGAAGATGCTGCAGCACCCCGTCCTTTCCTCTCATTTGCGCTGGCAAGCACACTACAGATTCCCATGTTATATGATTCATCTTTAGATACATGTTTCTTCACCTGCATCGTTCAGATCAGTGCTGCCTGTGCCCCTGAGGAAGGTTTGTTTTTAATTTGGATCTCCCACCATGATGACCTTTTCTTCAAAGCATCTGAAGACATATTTTCATTCTATCCCATTTCCATTTCTCATTAATGGTTCTTAACTTACAAAGCATCTCTCATCCTTTTAAAACTCTTTTGGCAGCAGGTCACAGAAATTGAGGCAATGGACTAGGAGAGAGGGGAAACATACATTATTGATTTGTTATATATGAATCACGGTCAGTTTAGAATAGGTACCGACATTTAGCTCAAACTGCTTGATACGCGCTTCACCAAACACATAAATGCATCTTAGGTTATCCTGAAGTTGTAGTTGCTCAGCTTTGATGTAAAGTTTCACGTCTAGTGGATGGGTTTATTTGACAACAATTATTTCCTAGCTTTTTCTAGATATCCTGTCTTCTGCCTTGAGACAGAAGAGGACAAATCATGCAATGAAAGAAAAGAGAAGGGAAAACCCAGAGCTGGCATTTCTGGTATCTGGGGAACAGAGTGAGTAATGTTCTCTTTTAACTTCAGAAACTGCTCTTCTTTGGTTAAGAAAAGGTTATGAGAGGCCCAAATCTTTTAAAGAGGGGTTCCAGAAATCCATTACAAACAATGATGATCTTGATCTGTAAGAAGATACAGTGAGTTTAAATAGGTAGAAACTGTGTCCTTTTACTGCTAGAGCTAGCCTTATATTCCAACTTTCAATAGCATCATGTTCTAATATAAACCACATGAGATCTGCAGCTGGAAGTTTTAGGTCAGTGCTTTGAAGACTATGAAAAGCTTCCCATTACTATTTAAAATATTTACACTGACTGTCACAGATCACAACAGACTTTGTGTTCCTGAGGAACTTCAGTTCACATAGAGCAATGTAGCCAGAAAATGTGGCACAAAATCACTGCAGGGAGAGGCTGGAGTGGTCTGCCCTGAATCTGGGAGCAGAACTGCATGCTGCTGAGCTGCGTTTGGCCAAGGATGAAGTGAGACAAAAGGTGCAAGGTGGTATGAAGGGGGCCTGTGGGCTGAATTCATGACCCTAAATCTGAAGCATGAGAGGGGCTCACTCATGGCCTGCTCATGTTGGAGTTTCCAACAGGGATTAGAAACAACTAGAGGGAATTATCTGAGGCCAGATCTGCACCGCTGGGGCCTTTTTTCTGACAAACTGGCTGCCTGAAACACATGTATTCCCTTAAGGGCTGCAAGTTTGCCGTTCAGCGACCGCTATGGCAAGGCATGTGTTGTTCATACTGCAGTGCCACAATTGTGCTGCAGAGCTTGCTACCTTCCTGCAGCATCACAGACTATAAACTTGCCTGCTACAACTTCTTTTTACAAGAAAAAGGCAGCTCCACAGTTCATGTGGTGATGAGGCACTGCACTGAACGGATGTTTTCAAATATCTAAAATGAGTGTTCCTGAAATTGTTTTCCAGCATTCGAGCAGTTATTTTTGGAGATCCTTGTGCTGAATATTGGTCATATCATCTGATTGCTGTGGTTAAAGATTCTGTATTTTGTGGTTGTAATTGGGGCAGGCTCAGTAGCTATGTACTGTGGATTCTGTGGTTAAACTCCACTATCTTAGTTGCTATCTTTGTTGGTAGTAATTTTTGCTTTAGCACTCGCTCCTTTCCTATCACCCACCTACTCTTTTACCCACCCCAAACAGTACTGACATGCCTCTCGAGACGTAACTCTTGCTTGATATGTCTTTTTCCCTTTCACCTCTATGCTGATGCAGTGGGGGTGCCATTGCAGGGGTTGGCACCCTTGCTTGGGTTGGGTGCCAAGGGCAGCTGGGCAGAGCTGTACCTTTGTTTCCCCTTGTGAGCCAAGTGTTATCCATGCACCAGGGCACCTCAGCTACTGAAGAGATACCTCTGCAAACCCCATCCCACACTAGACATATTTCTGATGCATAGGAGTATGGCAATGCCTCACGAGCTAAACGAAGTGATCATCAGGTGAAATCCTGACCCAGGTTGTTCAGAGATCAAACCAAATTGTCACAGTGATAGTGCTAGACTTTTATGAACAGGCTGTTAGATGTGGTGAGCATATGCTCATATGCCTTTTTAAAATAGTTGTCGACAAACCAGTCAATAATTTCATCTCCATTGCCAGCTGGGCAAAATATAGTTCTAAACTGAATTATTTTCTTAGATATAGCATTTTAAGGCTCATTATCCTGAATGCTCTCAAGTTTGTGCAATGTGAATCTGCTGATGTTGGTAAAGCAACTCTTGGCTCCCGAAGGAACTTTGTTCCATCGAGGGTTTTCCCAGAGAGAAGTCTCAGGTCATTGCTTTAGCAGCTATCCCTAGCAAGTCAGAGGTGAATATTTATAACTTGCAACTGTCTTGAATTCCTTACCTCACCACCATACTTGTCAGAACTAAGTCTTTCTAAATCCTCTCCCATTTCAAAACCCGGTGATTGCCTTACCATTATTAAAATGCTGGCTCACTTGTAGGTGCACAGATCAGTTGCTAAGGTTTCGGAATCCCGGTTGGTTTGTAAGTGCTGCAAAACCAAGTAAAACTTTGATTCCAGTGTGAGGCTGTGTAGTTGATCAGATACATTACTAGTACCTAGGTGGTGGTTGACATAACAAGTGCTCATGTAATATATCAGATGCATGTGGCTAAATTGTGAAAGAGGCTGGAGACTCAGTGCCAGACGTCAAGTGGAGGACTTCGGAAAATCCATGACTTGATACGAATGTTAACACTCCCTACCACTTTGTTGCCAGGCTGTAATGCTCAAAGAAATGTCAGAGGACCTTTAGCAAACAAAAAAGCTGTCATATCTACAATATAATTTGACAGTACTCTCTATTTGATCCCCCTGCCTTCATTCATCTTTCAGAGGTTTAATATGCTGAGAAAGCAACATTAATTGAACTGAAAGGATACTTCAAAAAGTGATTCAAAAATAATGAGGGAAAACTGTAGGTAGACAGATCTCATTCTGCTGGAGCCTGGCTAAGAGACAGGAAGACTGTATTCATAATTTTACCACTGAACTTAAATAATTAAGAGACACCCCCCCCCCCAGTTTTTGTACAACTGAACTACAACCAGTTTGTGAGGGAAAGAAAAAAAAAAGAGGAAAGATTTCTTTAAAAGATGTAGCTTTGCTTACCAGAGTCCAGAGACTGTAAATCTTCTGGGGAAGAGCCTGGAGAGGCTTGCAAAGGGCTCAGCACAGTGAATCCTCAGTTCTGTTGTAGGTGTTGCCACACAAACATCATAATTGTCACAGCAAGGGATGGCCAAGTGCCTTGTTTCTTGTTTTGTGACACCCTGGAGTTAGGAAAGGGGAAGGGTAAGCAGAATGTGCTTTGTTTTTGTCGTCATTTTGTTTGTGCCTGGCAAATGAGTTGCAAGTTTTAGATAAAACACACCTGATGAGTATTTGATCTTCTGGAACCTCAGAAGTTGCTGCTACTGAATTCCTCCATTTGGTGGCAAGATATGTTTGTATAAGTGCAACCTGTTTTTGTGTGTTTTCTTTCAGCTTCACCAGGCAGCAATGGAACTGAGTGCATTTAATTGGCGATTTGCATTTAAGACAGGGATTTGCAACGTAAGGAGTATCTTCAGAGGTAGAAAGTGGATGGAGTCCAATGCTTGCTGTCTGGGCCACTGTCCTCATCCACATCAAAGTCTTCACCTCAGTACTTTTATTTTCTTATGCTGACATCTCAGTTCAGCAATTGCACTTTGTTGCTGCTCTTCACAAACAATGCACCTACTGTGTTTTTGCAAGAGATAGGATAATTATCTCAATTGCCATGTATGAGCAGTGAATTTTCCTAGGCCCAGTTGCCACGCAGGTAAAACAGCCAAAGTTATTTTAGGCTTTTGCTGTCTCGCTGCCAAACTTTGGTTTCCCAGCTCTTGGCATGGGACTCCAACTTGGCAAAACACTTATGCACATGCTTAACTTCAAAATCATGAGCCACTGCAGTCAATGTTGAACGGTTGCCCCACTATCCTAAGCACCACCACACACAGTCTTTCTTGAATCAAACTGGATTGCATATGAGCACTTATATAGGGCAGGTCTCCCACCCCTCCTCTCCTTTTGTGCACAGGGAACCGAAGCAGTGGGAGGATGAGGCTGTGCGTAGGCTGTAAGCACAGGCGCGTGGAGCAGGCACACCCAAGGTAAATGTAAATGGGATGGCAGGTCTTGCTGCAGCAGCTGGTAGCATGTTTTGGCTACTCTACCCTGCCTTTCAGGCCTGCTTGGCCACCACAGCTGCAGTCCTATCAGCTCACTGGCTGCCCCGAGCCACTGTGGTGACTGCAGCGTAGGTGCCCTCTCCCAGTCCCTGGCCATGCAGGAGCACTTGTGCCAGAGGAAATCCAACCCTGGTGCCCACAGCCCGTGCTACCACTGCAGCCAGTGCCATCCTGCCAGCAGCTGTGGGGTGCTGGCCCAGGAAATACAGGAATATTTTCTGATAGCATTGTTTTTATCTTTACCAGGTAAGTGAAGTGCTTTTCTGAACTGAAGCACTGTACTTCTCAATCACTGTATTTATTACTAAGGAAATGTTTGTTTCATTTCAAATCATTGCTCTCTTAATAAGTTATCTGTTGTTCAGATCATCGCATGTGGTTTTGTGGAAATATTAGCACAGCATGCTGTAGATCATGGCTTTTAAGTTGGGTTGCAGCCAGGCTACTGACAGTCCCTGCTAAGCAACAGCCTTGCAAGGGAGCTGTCGTTGGCCACCCAACTGGAGCAGGTCTCCAGGAGACCACGAACCAGCCTGCAAGTTGGCCATTACCCACACCAATGGGCGCTGCCACGACCCAGCATGTTCCTTCTCTGCAGACATTTGCCAGACTTATGAGCTCAGTGATGTTTTCTGAGCCTGTTGAGGTTCCTGACGCCTGCTCAGCTCCCTGACTTGGTTCCAGCTCCGTTCTCTGCCCCAGCCCCCGCCTTGCATGTAGACCTCCTGACTCTCTGTGTCGTGGTCTTGCTCTCCCGCCTACTTCAAGCCATGACCACAGTTCCTGCCTGTCCTCCTCCTATTCTTCTCATCCCAACTGAGACCCCTGGTAGGTACCTCATGGGCTTCCAAGAAAACCAGAAGCAAATTTCTGCCTATAAATCTGCTCTATGAGGTTATCACAAGGGTAACAAAGCCTAGCAAGCAGCACTCAGTGGCTCAGCACAAGCATACTCTGCAGCAGCCAGGACACAGAGCTAGGGACATTTGCTGGCCAACAAGGTGATTCTTCAGCCATTTCTGCAGGTGCTGTCTGCCACATCCTCAGGAAGCAATCATTTCTAAAAGATGCCATATAATTTAAGAAGGGCCATGGTGCTGAATTACCAAAAACCTTGTTTAAATACCTCAAGAAATGCCTGTGAAATGGCAACAAACTGCAGCAGCTGGTGGCTTGTCAGGCCAACAAAAACAAGCTGAGTGACAGCATGTCAGTATTCTTAAACTAATCTCTTCAGTCTCTGTAACTCTGGGAGAAGCAGTGATAGACGGGATGGTGCAAGGACTAACTTTTGTCCCAGTTCTCAGGCATTTACTATTGCATTCAAAAAGAAAAACACAAAGAAAAAGCTGCTTTACCACCAAACTATTTTTGAAATATGAGACTGAACTCTGAGGCCAGATCGTCTGTATTTATTTTAGAACATTGAAAATAGTGTTAACAGTTACAGATATTAGTCCAGAAAAGAGTTTAGTTTTTACAGAATTTAGTAAAAAGGGTATAATTTATTTAGGCTTCAAACTAGAAAGAACTCAAGAATATGCCTTAAATGACCTCTACTGAGGACAACACCGAAACTCACCATTGGCTGGACACGTGAGATTTAAACACGCACTAAACATTTCCCTGAACCTCCACGGATTTTCATCTTCTGCTTCTGTTTGATCCATGAACAATCTCACTATTAACAAAATAATTGAGACAAGTCCCCATAAACAAAATCTAAGATGGGGTGTCCTTTGTTTCATGATCCCGCTTCACACTGAAGCAAGGCACACTTGCATTTTGTTTTATTTCTTTCCCCTGTCCATCTTCAATTCAGCATTCACACTTGAAGCACCTGATAGTTACACATCCAGCAACTGCTCACAAACATCTCTCTGGTCTGGGAGTGATCGAAACTTACTCTGGCAACATATTCAACATCAAAAGCAACAGCCATATATGAAGGGGGTTTGGGATCAACAGGGTGAGTGCTAGAAAAATCGTAAGTCTTTGAACAGACAAACAAGTGTTCTCCATCTCTTCAAAGTGTAAATCGGTTTTGGGGAAGGGGAGCATATTTTTTATACACTTTTAGTGTGGTTCTCTTTTGACTACATGAAAGCTTGAGAAATTTATTTAAGGTAAGAAAACACTTCCATGATTCTCCAAGTGGTTTTTTTTTTTTTTTTTTTTTTTCCAAAAAAGCATACGCAGGAAATTTCTCCTCCCCATCACCTATACAAACATGAAGCAAGAAAACATGAGCATGATTTTAACAAGCCCCTGGGAAAACTTAAAATAAAGCTGAGATGAGGCCAGGTGGACCAGAAGAAAGTGCTTATGCTGGATGCTTAGCTGAGAGCCAAAAGAAAACAAAGTCATTTCCTTCATGAGTTGATGACTCAGAGGACTGGCAATGACATGGAGGACATCACGTACAGAAGTGCTGTTGCTTCAGATGAAGTGGTGAATAATAGTCTTAAAGCAAAACTTTCACAGCAAGTTCATTGGCTGGCATTCCCCCAGCCGTCACCAGAGGATGCGACCGGATGGTGAGTGGCTTGCTTCCCAGATGGCCACCGGTCTGCGCCCCCAGAGTGCCTGCACAGCACCCAGCCAACAGCCAGTGAGGATGGGCAACTCGTGAAGCACCAGCAGCATGCAAGTAGGGTACCGCAGAGAAATTCAGATGGGTGTTCTCAGTGTTATTCTTCCCGAACAAACACAAGATTTCATCTGCTAATGTTGTTAATGCAGCCCCTGGGTATCACTGACTGCAGAGTGACCTGTCTGTTCTTCAGTGTGCTCTGAGGACAACCTACCTTCTCCTGCATTGCTACAAACACTCCAAATGGATGTCATTCCTCACATAGCTGGAATCTTCCCTCAACTAAAACACACCATTCAAGGTCATTGAGGTGTTCTTCCACTTGTATTAATATAGTTGCAATGTCTGTAACTCCGCAGCAGCCATACTGGATTAGTACAGGGACCACCTTGCTCAGTAGGCCATCTCCAGGATGAGATACTGGTAGACGCTTTGGGAATGTGTGCAAGAAACAACACCAATCTAGAGCAACTATTTGCCTGTTATTACCCTCTCATTCTCTGCCATGTAGAAACCTGTTGCACTAAAGGTTTTATTTGGCTCAATAGCAACTGAAGAACCTAAGAAGTGTTTAATTTTCATCCTTTTATTTATTTATTTATTTTTTGGAGAGACTATACCCATTATATCCACTTCGGTTTCCACAGCATTTGGTAGCAATGATTTCCACAACTAATTTTTCAAGAAGAAATACTTCCTCATTATGCTTTTTTTTTTAAATCCACATTCATTAGTCATGGACATCCCCCTCCTCCTGAGTTGTTATAAGGAATAACCACTCCTCCACCACTATCTTCACACAGCATGTTATTTTATATGGTATTTTCTGTCTTCTATCTGCTCTGAGGTGATCATGTCTCAGTATCTAGTCCCTGCTGTAATAAGGAGCAAGTTGGATTTATTGGAAAACTAGCTGTATGTTCATGAGTTCCTACAAATATGTTGCCTCAGTTGTTGAATTTGTGCAGAGAAGAAAAGTTGCAGGAGGATGGATCTCTTTTCCAAAGTTATTACCTGCCAGAATGCATTAAATCTCCCATAAGATTTATCCGATTCAGCTCATAGTCCCTGATAACATGCAATCCAGTGTCATTTTAATACAGAAGTTAACATAGTCTTGGCCAGAGTCTCCAGCTCAGAAACAAGCCCAGCCATCAGTGGGAAGCAGGCCCCTCATCAGGCTTCTTACCTTTGTAAATCACCTGCACAGAAGGTCCAAGACTTCATCAGATGTGCCACCTATGTGGCTACGCTGGGCCAACACCTGGTGAGGGTGGCCGTACTGAAATCCCACCAGGGACGCTCCCCGTATTGCTCGGACTGGAATGGCCCTTCTGCAAGCCACCTTTCACAGGGGAATATTTTCTTTCATTATCACCATGTCTAGAAATGCATAAGGAAGACATAAGAGATGGTTGTGTTTTACTTAGATGATGAAGGGAAAATACGTCGTTTTCCCTCTGGAAAATGGAAATGTAAGAGATTTGCCTCGTTACTAAAGCACCCAAAGGGTTTTCTTTTAAACCACAAGAGCTAAAATCTTGCAGGACAAGATCAGGAACCAGAAGACCATATCTAGTCTATGTTATGCATGTCCGAGCTGCAGCCCAGTTCCACATGGGGACGAGCTCCAGTCATGTACAGCTGTTTGCTCAGCTGCAGAAAGAAACAGGACTGCAGGGTCTGTGGGGGCCTCAGCCTAGAGGTACCTTACTCTGGATCATTATGGATGAGCACAACTTCTCTCTGGCTAGGCATACTCACCACCAGTGGAGTAAAGCATAGCAGCTTGTCAAGCTCGATGCAGAGTCCTCCAACCACAGCAGTTAGTAAGAGGATTCCCAGGTGCATGGAGGCTATGGTTAGACATCTGCAACCTCAACACATCAGCTTGTGACACACATCAAGGACAAAAATATAAATGAAAAGGCCTCCACTCATCCTGACATCCATATTCCAGTTCCCTTTTCTTCAGAATTTCTCTCTCTACACCCTCTCTTATAATAAATTTCAGCTTCCTGGTGACATTTCTACAAGTCAGATCATCAGTTCCCAGCCCACCCTACAAGAAACTATCCTTCCCCTGGTTCCCAGGGAACCATATTTGTCAGGATCTTGACCTCACACTGTCAAGCCCCATTGACAAGCCAACCACCAGCACCTGATCTTAGCCTGCCACTGTCTTCTCTTACAGTCAGCAGGCTGCACTTCGGGGCTGAATATTTTTCTTATTCACTGAAGAATGGCAGTTTCAATTAGACAAAACTACTTGTAAACTTGTTCTGAATCACTTCTTTTTGATAAATGACTGTAAAAAGAAAAGCATACTTTCCACATTTTTCTGGAACTGAACACATCATTTAAAAATGCTTTTTCTTTTTCTTTTTTTAATTTATGTAAATGTAATAAGAATTAGCATATGTAACACCTGCAAAAAAAAAAAAAAGGAAAAAAGAAAAAAAGAAAGAATGAAATGTTTTGTTTTCGACAATGATTTTTTTCCAGCATTTGGTTAGTGAATGCACGAAGCAGTCATTTGATAACTTTGAGGACAAACAATGGCAAGAAAGTCAAGTAGAAAAAAATACAGGGAACTCAGATGAAAACAAGAAGACTCTTGACTAGATATTTACCTTCAATAGAAAATTGATTGAAACCGAGTAAGACAGTCTTTCTCTGTCTCACTATTAAACTACAGGCAATACAGGTGTAAAGAGATAAAAAGGAAACCGAAAAATAAAATAACATAGGGAATTCCCTGCTGTAGTTAAGTCAGATGTAATTTCCAGATTTTTAGAAATTCTTACCATGGCATACTAAAGAAAACCAACTATCACAAGTCAGCACCGGTGGAGATCACTGTGGGAGCAAGGAACTGAATTTCCCTTGAAGAAACAGCACTGTAGCAGTGATCAGCTGCTTTTATGGGCAGAGAGAGGAACTGACAGATATTCATCACCCCTGTTCTGCAGACAGTGTTCTGGACTGGGGGAGTTAAGGGTGTAATTCTGACTGGAAAACTTCCTGATCCAGATCCTTCAACCGTTTATAGAAAAATATCCACGGGATGATACCGATCCACATCATTTTTGCAAGCTCCGGGGTTTGAGTTTGGATCTGTGATTTAAATAACAGATGGGTAAAATCACATGTAACCAGGCAGCTCCCTAGTGGCTGTATAGATGTGGATGTTGGAGAGCATATAATTTTCCAAGCTAAGGTCAGCACTAACCTGAGCTCAAATTTTCCTCCAGATCTGCTTTTTCTAGTGCTATCATGCAGCTTAATTTTTTTGGCTTGTTCCACCTCCTTCTGCTGAAATCACACCCCTGTGAAGGATCCTTCCAATACAAACAGGGGAGTCACATGGCTCCAGAACTCCACCATTTCTGGAACATGAGAACATACCTCTGTGAGGTGTGGAAACTGCTGTCTGCCACATTAATGAAGCCAAATTGCAGAAATGTGCAGTATGAATCAGATGGTACCATCTGGCCCTCAGCATACAGGAGATAAGCACTCTGGTTTATAAAGAGTTTATTAAAACCATTAACTTTGGAAACGACTGGAACAAATAAAACAATTTATAAATTATAAACAAGAAACCTGGAGTACTTTTTTTTTAACTTACAAAATCTGCTACTATATTTAACTTAGCTTTGGTTTATCAAATTTAACTCCTCTAAAGGGTTTTATATTTTTATGTTATTTATATATTTATGATTTTTGGGTCTGGCTGAAGATTAGAGGCAAGCCATATCACAGATGTAGCATGGGTTGGGGGAGAGAGAATTAATTTTTCTAGTATGGCTCAGATCTGAGCCTCTGAGATGAGGTTGATGCAGTGACTATGCGGGGCTGGCTGTCGGCAGCAGCCTCCAGAACCCCCCAGCCCTGAAGGAGCATCCTCTGTTGGAAGGTGCCGTTCCATTGACAGCATGGCAGCCACCAGGGACATGTCAGTGAATAAGGTTGCAGAGGCAAATTCTGGGGACTCCCCTCCAGTTTGCTGCCTTTGGTTAGGCCTTTAAGAGTCCTATGGTTTCTTGCTCTACTTTCATCCTTTATATTTTGTATATACGTGGGTACATATTTATGTCTGGTACCTGGGAGCGTGAGATGTTTCTTAAACATCGAAATGAAAACGTCTTGATATAAAAAGAAAACATCCAAATATTTTTTATCCAGAACACACCCAGAAATGTTTCAGTGTTGTCTGAATGCTGGGGTGTGGGGCTTTATGTTTTTCTGCAAATTCAACAAAATTTTAAGAATTTCAACAGATCGGTAACCTCTGTATAAACTGATTTCTCACATGACCCTTCTGCAACACATAGGCACATCCTAATCTCCATCTCCCTAATTTCCACCACAGAAAATGACTGTGTGAATATTTTAAAGCATACCCAAATTGCTCTATGACTGCAGGCCATTCTGTGTTCCACCACAACTTACACCCCGATGGATAATACCTGGGGACACAGGCACTTTCTTACTGCCTCCACCAGTTCCCAGTGTTTCAGTTAGCATTCACCAGGTAGAGAAGAAGCAATGGGCTGACGATCTCTGTTAATTGGCAAAAAAAGTACAAACTGATTTTTGGGCATTGTACCTAGCCAGGTCTAGTAACTGTATAACAAATATGTATTATGCTAGAAAGAGTAGACTCACAGGCGCCAGGAGTGAAACATTATCCTTTTCAGACAAAGTCTCAGACAAAGATCTTTATCTCAGAATGATATATGGGATATATTTTTGAGATGACTCCACATAATACCTTTATTATTGTTGAAGTTTAACAACTTAAAAGGAATAAAAAAAATATCATATTTGTCCTTTGTTACTTATCCAAATATGGGCAGGAAACTTCCGATGGGGCTAGGCTTACAGAGAAAAACACCACTAACCTAAAATAGCACCAATATTTATAGCATTGCAGGGGGGATATATGAAGCAACTGTAGAATTGGTTTGAAGAGCCAAAAACTGTTCTCAGTTACAGATTGCTATTGCAACTCCATTGAATCAGAACAATTGCTCTGTGTGTAATCTGGTTTGCCAGAGAGAGAAACAGGACTACAGTTTCTGATGAAGATGAGAAATTCAGATTAAACTGAAAATAGTAGAACATTATTAATCATAAGTTGATGAAGATCAGTTTTCAGGAAACTCAGAACTGTCTCAGAGTATTAACACTTTGTGGTTCCACTTCCAGGAAGACAAACCAGTTTTAAGACAGGACATCAGAGATGAACACTTCAGGCTTTACATTTGAGTTTTTCAATTCTTTAGAACCATCTGCTTGAGGATGGGCAAACTTTCAGGGGAATACTCTACTTAATGATCCTTATTTGAGGATCAGCAAGAAGCAGTGTACCTGCGGTCTTTCCTTGCCTGGGCCAGGTAGGGCAGGTTGGCTGCCTTCCCACAGCCCTAAGCTGCGGGTTGGCTGCAGGCAGATGGTGAACTGAGGGGACTGTACCTTAGTACAGTTCTGCTGCACAGCCCTTTGCATCTATGCATCTACTGGGTCTTGCACCACTCTACTGGCAACCATGGGACATGGCCTTGCTGATGTTCAAGGTCTGCCGTGCTGTTCTGCAAATCCCCATCCCATTGAGTGTTGCACATCAGACAAGGCAGTGAGGTGTTCATGCAGCACAAACTATTTCATGTCCAGGAAAGAACTGATAGGATTTCTGTATCTGTGAACCATCCACATCCCCTGACTTGCCATGCCATGCCATGCCATGCCAAACCAGTCAGAAGGGCTGTCATTCTACCATTTTGTGGGACAACTACTTGACAAACACAGTGAGAACACCTATGACATTCACATCTTCCCCTGCCTGGGGGGGTCTTCCTATAACAGCAGGCTGTATTCACTCTCCCTTAAATGCCAGACACATCATCCACAAATAAAATCTGAAAAAAATTCTGAAAAAATTCCACTAGAGCAAAATATAATGAGGCCATGCCTGGTCATACAGCGATAGTCAGCCCCCTTAAACCAGCTGCACCTTTTCAACAGTGGCTTGAATATCGCTGAGGTACAAAGTATATCCACGTGTAGGAGGGTCCCCCAGGATGGAAAAATGCTTTTGCCTCTCACTGCCAAATGTGCCTTGGAGCCCAGTGCACTTCGCACTGTGTCTACGGGGAGTCTGGATCACCGTTGCCTGCTAAGCTGTCATAAGACTCAGTCTTGCAGGTCTTCTACTCCCACCCTTTGACAATGACCCTTGCAGTGGCAGCCAACACAGGAACCACACCACCACCTCCTGATGACAGCATCTGGGCCTCTGTGCCCAAACTGTGAGCTACCAAGGCCCTCATGGAGGCCTTGGAGATATCCACTCCTCCTCTACACAAGGGTACCTAACCCTTGTTGGCCTAGTCACTCCACTATAAACAAACATAAAGACATGTATGAAAAAGGCTTCTTCAGCTTTAAGATAAATCGTAGGCTACTCTGGGCTAAATAAAACAGTGGAAGGCAAGGCTGCATAGGTGGCCTGGCCAGGTCCAAACCACTGTCTGTTAGTTTGCCAGCACGGCAGGTCCAGGCATGGTTCCTCTCGAGCAGCACAGCCTGGAGCCCAGGGTCAAGGGCCTCTGCTGCCGTCTGTCTGTGGGATGGTGCTCATCACACATTTTCAATAGCAAAAGCATAAAAGGACACTGCTGGTTGGAAAAGCAACTGTGACCCCTTTGTGTGTGAATGATGCATGGCAGAGAGAAGCAAGCTGGGACAGCTCCAAAAGTTGCTTCTGACCTCTCAGTGCCTTTCTCATACCTCACACGTGTTTTGCAGACCTCAACGTTTGAGTGCCGGCACCAGTCTTGAGGAGGCATGTGGCAGCACTTCATGTCAGAGACAGTTTTGGGCGAAGGGAGCCCAGTCCTGCACAGACTGCCTCTGCTGACTGTAGTATCAGTGAACTATCATTTCAGCAATGCCTAGTTTTTCTTGCCAAAGACACTAAATGCTTAACCCCAGATTTGATGGGTCAAGAAGCCTAGTGTGAAACAGGGAGCAAACTAATTTAACACTACAGACATCAGCCTAAAGTGTCTCTGCAGGCACTCCTCTGGAAACTGAACAGCCAGTGCTTCCAAAAACACATCATTCACTCATCTTCTGCAGAATGAAAAAGAAAAAAAAATCACCCTTTATTGCACGGTTCTAAAAAATGTCTGCATGTGAGAAGTGGTAGTATCTGATGCAAACCTTACCTGTGAGGGAAGTGCAAGGAGGTGCGTAGGTGAAGTTGTGTCCCAGTTCTCACTTTATCCCAGTGTCATAAAATGTGTCCAAAGAAGGAAAGAAGTGATCATGTGCTCTGGCAAGTTAACGGCGAAGCTGTAATAAGGCAAGCCAAGAGAAATTCTATAATGCGACTTCTGAAAGGCATAAAAAATTCAATGAAAAATTTCTGAAATGTTTTAAAAGCAGACAGTCTGCCAGACAGTCATGGGGACTGATGGATGACTTGAGGTATAAACCATTGGTCAGAGAAGGTGAGAACAGAGCTGGAAAGCTTTGTGTCCACTTTCACTCACAGGGGTTTCCAGGCTGTAGCCTTTCTTTTTGGGGGGATGAGTCCAAGAGACTTTCTCAAAATGAGCTGTAAGTAAGAAAGAACTGAATGTGTTCAGGAGTGGAGCTGTTGAAATGCTCACTGTGATCCATAATCTACCAGTTAAACCTGACACAACCTTGCCCCAAGCATCGCACTGGGAGCAGGACTAGACAGTGGCCTGGCCTTTTATGTTCAAGATGAGTAACTTATTTCATGGAGGAGAAATGCAGCATGGGCAAAGCAGAACAGTTCTCCACAGGCTACCCTTCAGTTATACTCACTTCCCTTCCTTTTGGGGGGATGGAGGGAGCAGGGACCTCTCATCCTTCCCTGGTCACTCATGAGGTGCAAGGCGTGCCTGCCAGGTGGTAGCAGCCTCTGTTCAGGTGCAGTGAGTACTGCACAAATATTGTGTTTATAGTGATGGAAGCAAAACAAATAGGTTTGAGCTGGCCTTTACTAAACTTGCCTTCTTTGCTTTCCATTCCATGTGAAAAAGACTTTGATTGCTCTCCTGATAATTGGTTGGGTCCTGCTGGTGTTTTTTTAAGCCCAGCTCCATAGAACTTAATAGGAAGAATGGAAACACGCAAGCTCTAATTACACAGTATTACATCACAGCGTATGTAGATATCTCCACCACCAAACTGTTCACTCTGGACACAAGGAACGGCTGTTTCTCTGATAATTCTGCAACTGACACCCTTATATTGCTGGAAAATAACATTTGCCTTGGTAAGGATGAGAGTGCAGGAAATTGGTGTATCATGGTCAGCTCCTGCTCCACAAGCACTGCCCCATGTGTTTTGACACACCTCTTTGCTTCATGCCATCTCAGAGCTGGGGACAGTGCATGCCTCCTGGCACAGCCCTGAGCAGAGCAGTGGGGAAACCACACCAACGTGGTGAATAGCCAGGGGAAATCTCCTGCCACAGAGATAATCCTTAGATGTGTAGGTTCTCCTTAGCAGTCTTCTTCCTCTGGCTGTGCCTGAATTATGGAAAAGTGACTGCAGCTCCAACAGATGTATGTAGGTAAGCTTTATGCTAGCCAGGTCATGAACTGGTAGCATGGAAGCTATAGCGTTATGGCATGTACTGGGAAAAACCTCCAGGAGCGCTGAACACCTGACACTGGAGCCTCTGCTACAAAGCTGTGCAATGTATTGGTATCCTTACTGGTTAATTAGAGCTGTAGTGCTCTAATTTACACTTCTGACTGCTGTGCAAGTGCATACGCAGCAGCTATATTCCCTATTTTGCTGTCCAACTCATATATCTCAAACTGCATTGGCCAATAAGTGTGGAGATGAGGGGCAAAAATCTCTCTCCATTCACTTTAAGCTGATTTATTGGTGCATGTCTCCAGAGAGCCGGGGGACAGGGACAGCTGTGCCATGTGGTTGGCTCAGTTTTCTGCTTAATTATATAAGTCTAGGGGCAGGCATCCGTTTGCAAGTAGCACAGCTGTATGAAGATGGAGCCACTGCTGGCTACCTGAGGTCATGGCTCCCCCAGAACTGTCCCTGCAAGGGTCCATACAGATGAGAAAGTGGACATGAGCTGGCCTTGCTTGCCCTGCCCAGGTGGACTTGCAGTGGCACAAAAGAGCCTTGCTCAGAGGTAAGGAGCAAAGAGCAGAGAAAAACAGTCTGTGCAATAAAATATAATACCAACATTACAGAACTTTGGATGATCAAGTGATGTCAGACTTAACAGCTTTCAGACCCTGACCTGACAAAGCTATTATAATTCCCTGAATACTTGCGGAGTGCTCTCAGAGTCAAGTTCTGACATGTTATCCCATGGTTCCTGGTAGTTTGCTTAATACAGTTCAGCTAAAGAAAACTTCTGCACAGAAGCTGTGCGTCGTACCATCCGTCCCCGTGGCATGACATACAGCAAGGCAGGGGGACACGGAAGGAATCCACATGGCTCATGGCTCTGGCCGTCACTGTATACCGTTGCTCAAGAGCCTGTGCTTGGCCCTGCTAGCATCTGCTAAGACTGCCTGAGTGAGTTATTCCTGGGATACCTCAGGCACAAGCCTGAAGACATAGACTGGTTTCTTTTCTCATGGCTAACTCTGGTGGGCACAGACATCAGAAAGAGCCTTCCATTTTGAATGTTTTTGTTGTTTGAAGAATGGTTCCCATACTTAAAATGCTGCAGGGGCTTTCAGTACATCTTCACATGGAAGAAATTTCAAAGTGCAAGAGTTGTACAAGGGTCCTGGGAGGTCAGAGCAAGCAGCAGTGCTGGGCATCCTGGAGGCAAAGTTTCTCAACTCTTCCCATAAATGAGGCTAAGAAGAGAGGTTAGGAGGAGAGAGGATCCATCCCCAGCCCTGGCGCACATCCTGCCCCCATGTCCTACCCCCTGTGGTGGCTCTGTGCTGGCTTCTCTGCCTTCCTAGGAACCCAGTAATAGGTTTTAAACATGGCTATTGCATCGTGTCCTCTGGGACTGTGCTGGAACTGCCAATTTGAATCACTTTAAGCTCTCACAGCTATTTTACAAGTCCCAGGGTGAATTGTTTTACTACATTAGGAACCAATCAACTAGGAATTTTCTTCTTACAGTTCGGTGTGTATTTCTTCCCATGTTATAGCCACAACCCTGTCTTTCATCAGTTGCCCAAGGTTTTTGTTTTTACATCTAGTTACCACTGGGGCTATCAATATTTGCTTTTAGTTTCTTTAATATGTGCACAGAGGACTCAAATTTAGTGTAATGATGATTATATATAGCAAATTTAAACTTCACTCTACTTGGCTCAGAGCAGGAAAGTCAGGGTAATGTGGAGGTTGTTAACTCATTGGGTCTGCCTTCATATTTGATACATAGGATCCACAAAAGAATTTATATGCCAAAGGCCAAGAATTAAATCCTTAAACCTCCCACTGAGTTGCCACTCTAAAAGAAGAACTGACCAAACTAGCTGCCCCACTTTTATCCAGTAATTTTCTACACACTTAGGCCATATACCATGGCGGTACGGACTCCCAAATGACTCTTTATGATTTGGTCAGAATGAGCAGTCTGACAAATAAAACAACACTGTAGGCATTCACAAATTGAGTGATCTCCAATGGTCTCAAAGTCTGAGCCCTATCCCACCAGTATTTTACGGATGCATCTGTGAGAGTGGGCCTCACACAAGGCATGGAGGGGGAAGAATGTGTCCCTTTTCCCCCCTGTCTAGTCCTTAGAGCACATACAGGAATGTGGAAAATGCAGACTTAAACCACATTTCTTCCGGGAGAGCATGAACTTTCCCTTCCATCTCCCACCTCCTAGTGTATTGCCTTAACTCTACCATTATAAGATCCCTGTACTTGCTTCCTCCTTCTTAGTCTGCTGTTGAAGTTGCTCCTCCTTGTGTAAAATGTTTGCATGCTCACTGTACCTGCCTCAGAAGTGCATGTCTCCTCTGTTCCAGCATAAGCAACCTCACCACTGTTGCCTTCTCTTTTTAGACCTATCAACATTACATTCATTTCTCCGGGTATTCATATGGGTATGCATCTTGCTATTAAATAACCTGGCTGGCTGACTACCCAGCAGTCTGGAAACACAAATGTACACTCCCATCTGGAGGACCTTTACTTGCAGGTCCTCAGGCTTAGGTGCTTACTTGGTGTACCTAATTTAAAAACCTAACTGAGCTAGATTTTCACTAAAAGCGTGAAAGACAGCAAAGTTTCCAGAGGAGAATTCTGAGCTTTGATGGACCAACACACAAGGGATGTGCATCTAAAGAGGGACTTCGGGTTTCCAAGTTAGGTGCCCCTGTGTGGTGCATGAATGCAGGCTAGGTCTCAGCCTTGGCAGCAATGTACAAACACACAGTTCATCAGTGGAAGTCATTACCTCTTTCCAGGCCTGTAAGTACTTACAGCTCTAGCTCTCTCCCCCAGTTGCCCATGAAAATGTACAGAAGCCAGTGCACGGTGGTGCTCTCTCTGATTCACCAGCCACTGCAAGCTCTTGGCCAGGGTCAGCAAACAACATCCTCTTCAAGCCTGAAAAAAATCCGATTGTTTGATTTTAATCAGATTGCTTGGTTTTGGCAGCAACAACCATCATCTCTTCAGCTGTCTTCAAGAGAGAATTTCATCTCTACCCTGCTCTGCAGGATTCTCTGACACAAATTTTCCTTTGAATATCTGTCACTGCTTTCACCGAAGTCTTCACGACAGGGAAAGATTTTCCGTCACCCTTAACCAGAGTGCTGGCTGCTTGGAAATGAGATCCTTGCACAGCACAGGAGTTCCTTTCCTCCATGGGGTCTCCCTGGGGGCCCTCACCCAAAAAAGCTGATGTGCGCCAGTGCTAATGGCAAGAATAATGTGTCCACGGCATACACAAAGAAAGCTATGGGGCAGTACTTTTCCCTTTTTACTAACTGTGGGAGTAGGAGTTCTTTCATCCCTGTAGGAACCAAGCTGCAACACCACAGCTGTGTTTTATGCCAGTGTTGTAGTCTGCTCTCCAGTATCTCTACTACAGCTGGTAATGCAGTAGTTACATCACTACAAAATACATATATATATATATATATATATATATATTGTTGTTGCTGAGTTGTTCTTCCTCCTATCACACAGCCTGAGCAACTGCTATTTTTTCCCCTTAGGGTCTAGTTGCTGGTGTGGTAGTATACCAGCAGGGTGTAAAAAACTGACTGCAATTTGTCAGTGCATTAATGATTTGTGGCCAAGGGACGCGCTAGGGTGAGAGCCTTAGCTTTAGGGAGAACTCCACCCATGCAACTGAAATTACACTGCCCAAGGAGAAGGGATAGGAAGGCCTGTCAGAGACCCACCAGCTCACTGAGTCAGGCAGCTATTTATAGACCAACCTGCTACTCTTATGCTGAAGAAATGGAAATATTGTTAAATCATTCTGATCAAATATTCACATGGATGTAGCACCCAGCTGTTAAAAGAAGGCCAGAAAAAGGAAGGACCTGACCTGAGGTGGTTCAGTCTACCTGTGAGGCTCATAACAGTTGGATACAGGGAGATGGGGAAAACAATAACAGAGTGCAGATCAGGATCGTAAACCATGGGACTGGTCTAATCTCTGCCAGATTTTCTGTAGGCATTGCAGTGAAGGGGAGTTTTGATGCTACCAAAAAAAATAATGAGGTAATGTTCAGAGTGTTTACAAAGAGCTTCTCCTATGCATGAGGGGCAGCACTGGAAAAAAATATGAAGTCAGCTTCCCAGAGGATGGTGTGACTTCGCTTAGGGAGATGGTTGTCTATTTTTTTTCTCAGAGAAAGATGACCTCACTTAAAATGGAAATAAGTCCTGGCTCTCCGTAACTGCCAGGCAGACTTGGTGGATGAGGGGTGTCTCTGTACCCGCATCTCCAAGCAGTGGAGATGGTCTTTACTGCAACAGTTTCAGTGAAACGAGGATTTGCTCTTTGAATATACAAAGAGTTAGTTTTCTGTTAGCTCCGCTGAGAGTGCTTGAAATCCCAACTGCCAAGAAATGTCAGCCTAGAGGTGTGGAGAAAAATTGTTTTGTTTTAAATACATTTCCTCAGTGTTTCTAATGAATCTTTTTTTAAAGGAATTTTATGAGTATGTGGAAATTTCAAGCAGTTATTAAGAATAACATTCACGCTACTAGTGGGAAACTGGAATTTTTTGGTAGAACAACACAGGGGAGGTTGTACTCTGCAGTTCTGAGGTTCTCACAATTTGTTTCTGCCTAATAAATGTATATTATAGTTTGGTAAAGTTCTTCCAGAACACACAAGCAAGTATGACAAGGTTGTCGATAAAGGCAAGCAACACGGACTGTGGCTGTGTTTGCTTTAAAACAGAAAAGGAAGTAACTTATGCTTTCCACTTTTTTCTTTTTTTTCTTCTCATGTGGCCAGTGTAGAGGAGGCACAGTTATGCAGTCATATCAGTCCCTAACAGAGCCAATAGGTTGTGAAATTCATGAGCATATTTGTTGCCAGAAAATCCCATGCAGCTTGCAAATCCTCTTGGTCTCAGCCATAGATCGTCCATTTCCCATTAATCCACCTGAGAAAAGGGACAAGAGCCGGCCACCACCTTGCCTTTTTCAATCCGTCGTGTAGCTGTGGTGGGCAGGCATCTGTTGGGAGAAGCAGAAAAAGCTGCTGAGGATTTTTGTGTTAAGAGGCTGCCCTTGGCTCTGGTTGGTAAAGCAAGAGCTTTCAGTGGATGTAAAACACGAAGTAGGACAGAGGCAGAAGGCATTTGTTTGCTTTATCAATGTCAAAGTAAAGCCAAGCTGAGAACAATTCTTATTTCAATAAAAAACATCTTCCCAAGACTTTTTTGCTGTTGGGCTACAGTTTCAAGTAAAGCTCCAGGATCTGGACATCTATAAAGAAGTCAGAACTTTTCTTGTTATAGTTATGTTAAAAACAGAGCCCTTTCCTCTTCCATTGTTTTTTCCCCAGATGTTATCTTTGAAATACATCTAAAATTTTCCTTCTTCAATTTATCCTCAATCTTTTTAATTGTTGCCTGTCCCAGGGATGGAAGAGATGTCCTTATTCACTTCTTTCTTATAGATACTTTTTCTTTAAAAGTGTTAGATTGCATTCCTTCCCTTCTGACCTTGTCCCTCCTCTGCATATTTTTATTTTGTCACTGCTCTGCAAGGCATTTAAGTACGTGCTTAACTCCAGGCCTGTCAATGCAGCTACTCATGTGCATAAATATGTTCAACATTTATCTTGGTGAATCAGACCTGGGACTCCCTCTCTCTTACTTCCTTTTTCTTTCTCTATCCACCCCCGCCAAAAAAATACTCTCTGGGTTGTCTCTGGGTTCTGCTTGTGAATATATATATTTAATATTACCTGCCTATGTTCCTCTATTGCCTGATTTTTTCTCCTCTGCTGATATTCTTTGTTACTTTTCTGCACTTTCTGCTTCTTTGCCACAGTCCATAGCCTCTCTCCCTCTGGTGTTTTGGTGCTTTTTCTGCCCAGTTCTCTCCATTTCCCTCCTTGATTTTTTCTCATTGAACAGCTAGATTTGAAGGATTACAGGGATATGTTTTCTATAACATTCTATTTCACTAGAGCCAGCTACTATTGAAATCAACAGCAAGCCTCCCATACACTCCTGGGAGAGCTGGAATGGATCCGAAATATTTGCTATTTGCCAAATGGTGGGAGTCTCTGCGTCCAAAGCTGGTCTGTTTACATCAGGATCAAATGCAGGCTCCAGTTTGAATCAGAACCATATGCTCTTCCCAAATTATGAATTTTCATAGTAAAATAAGCTGCATAATGGATACTGAAGGACAATAATGTCCCTGTTAAGCGCTGACTCAGCACCCTGGAAAGGGGGAGAGTCGCCCTGCTCTGGAGCCAAGGCTGCACAGCGCAGCTTAGAAATGATGGAGTGGAGCATAGCAAAGGGGAGCTGTGAGTAGATGGCAAAAGGTTGGTCATGTTTAACAAGCAAATGCAGTTAGAAAATATTTCACAATGTCTGCCATCAGTTACTGAGTGAAACTCTAGCTCTACTGACGTCAATAGCAAGTCTCCCATTGACTTCAGGCATCTGGAAATTCACCTACCAAATATTCAATTTGCTGTTGAAGTGTGCACATGAGCGAGATAGAGTCCCTTGGGGATAAGGCACTCTTGTAGGAACGTCCTGACTATGCTGCATTTTGCCATTGTGACACTCACTTTCTTAACATGTTTTATTATTATTGGAAATTCTCAAAATACTTGGCTTGGTTAAAACAAAAAATACTGGCTACTTTGCTTTTACATAAAACATGGCTTTTATTTTAACAAATACTCAGAAAATTCAGAGCATTTGGAACCCGAGGTTCTTCTTAGTTTGCGGGTTTTTAACACCAGCCCTGTCCCCTCTGTCACTGAGGTGACTCAGATGTTGTGCTGCGAAACACAACTGGGCACAGGCACGTGTTCTTCCTAGGGATGGACATATTTGTTGGGTTATTTGTAGAGAAGTGGCGTGTGATAACCTTGGCTGTGGCTGCCAGCCCTGGAGAGGTCTGGTGGCAGTGGGAGCGTGGGGGTCCCAGTTCCAGGGCATGGTCTCCCCATGGCCTGCAGGGCAAGCTTGCTTTTGTGAGCACTGCTATTGCCTGTAATTGCAATCCACATTTTAAAAACTGTTATTCAATTCAAAAAGAAAGGAATCTGTTTTGATTGCTGAAAGGAAGCCTGCTGTATGAATCAGGGATGAAATACCCACTCCACGCAGCCCCTACCCAGGACACAGTGTAGTACTATATTTAGTTTCTTCTTAGATTCTTTTTTCCTCTTTGGTCTCTCTCTCTTCTAACACAGTTTTCTTGTTTATTTTTCCCCTGCTCTGCTTGTCACCCCATAATTGAACAGGATTTCTTTCTCTCCATCCTGCTGGCCTTTTTTTCCTTTCCACTGTCTCTCCCAAGCAGAATGCAAACCCATTAACTTTCCCGGTTCCCCATGAACAACTGAGCCCTCGCTGTGCCAGTGCATTTCAAGTTAGGCAAGACGAGTTTGCCCGAAGTCACAGGCAAGCGCAGCCCTTGGTCCTCCCCATGCACAAGGGACTGGAGGATGGCTGGGGGGGGCTGTGGGGAGCCAGCTGCAAGGGAGCTCCAGCACCGCTGCCCTTCACACTGGGGTCAGCTCTGCCTCCGGCAGCCACACTCACACCTTGCTCCTCTCACCCCAAAATCCGGGGCTTCCCATGGTGGGTCTTGCATTGCTGATGGCGGGAGACCCATTTCTGGATTCCTGTAATTGGCCCTGGTTGGTATATGCACGTGCCGGAGCAAACAGCATCGAGCATTTCTAGGTGCAAGTGACATCTGAAATGCAAACGTCACCAACTTGAGAGGAAAGGGAGGAGGAGCAGAGGCCTTTATATTGTGACAGACAGCAGGAAAGGGAGGTGGAGAAAATAGCTGCCTTCTCTCAGCCACGCTTGAAATGACTCTAACCGCTAGCCGTGAAGTGGCTCTAACAGCCACCGCCTGCGGGATGCCCCACAGCTGCCCTGCAGCAGAGCCTGCTCCCGGCGTGCCCATCCCTGCGCCGCAGCACGTGTGCGGGAGCGCCTCGCCTCGCCAAACCGGGCTTCTCCTTCCGTTTTGAGTTGAGGTCAGCGTGAGGCAGCCCGAGGGAGCCCCACTGCTGGCCTTGCCTCTGGCACCTCCCCACCTGCTGATGCGGGAACGTGCCAGCTCAAGACTGGATGCGGGCATGGCCAAAGGCCGCCTGGCGCGTGGTGAGCGGAGGCACCCGAGCCCCGTTGCTGCTCCTTGGCGTAGCACCGTGTGGTCCCGCTGGGTACCCAGCTCCACCAGGTGTGGCGGGCAGGTGACTCCCAGCTGCTGAGGTCACCTCCCAGCAGACCAGGTGCAGGATGCCTTAACTCTTCATCTCCCAGCTGCCAGACGATGAACACAGCTTTCTGGAAAGGCACGAAGTACCTCTGTGCTTGAGAAACTGTATTTTTAGTCTAAACTAAATTCATTTATATTGACCAGCCAGTGTCTGGTAATGGCATAGGTTCAAAAAGCGACCTAGAGATGAAAAATCATTGGTAGGTCCCCCAAAATACTTTCTCCAATTAAACATGTACACTCAGAGCTTTCAGGAAGAAGAGTTTTTGGCAATGCTGGATTGCTCAGTGCTGATTTACAAATTACTGCTTATTACTTGCTGAATTTTAGCCCCCCGTCCCTCAGTTTTAAAGCACGTGTCATATATGCTAAAGGAGTCAAGAAGATAGGCTTCAGTTATTTCATTTTATGGAGGTTAAAAAGGTTCTTGTAAATGACTGATACAAATAACTGGAAACCCAGTTAAAACAACTGGATAACAGATGGCAAAGGAAAGTGGTTTACTGTAAAGTGTTGCAGAGTAGAAGATCATTTACAAGAAGCAATTACACAAACATCCCTAAGCATCCAAGATCCCATAAAAGGGTTGCTGAGGTGGAAGCACAATTTCTGTTGTGGATTTTTGTGCTTGAATGAAAATCAAATTTTTACTTTAATTTTTTTTCCATTCTTAGTTTTTTCCTCTCTTCACTTTCCATGTCCCTTCATTACCAGAGGATCATCAGTGTTTCTCACCCTGCACAAGAAATGAGACTGACCAGACAAGCCTTCCCTCCAATAAAATCTTTTGCAAAAAAAGGGGTTTTTTAAATTCTTCATTCTTTCAATTTTTCTTTCCTCTGGGGTTAAGGGTCAATTAAAGACCATGGAAGACAATGCCTGTGTTGGGAACATAAATAGTTTAACAAGTTAAATGACCTGAATAATAACAATTTTTTTTATCAATATCATGACAGAAGACAGAAGCTGCCTTAATCTGACATTTAGGAAACTAAACATATTTCTGTCTTTACCTTTTCAAGCCCTTTTCATCCCCCCATCTAATCCATTTTGTATAGATAATGGTAACATGACTTTCTTGTAGGATGTTGACATAGTGATGAGCTAATAAAACCAAAGCTTTGCACGGTGGATGTCTGCAGACCAAAGTACTTTTCCTCAGCTGGAAGAAGAGCATTTCTAAAGTTAGCAAAGGCAGTTCTGGCTTGTGCCTGCTGTTTACCTAAGGATAGAGACTTAGCAGCTCCTGCAGTTCCTAACATTCCTCTGGAAGAAAAAAGGAGGGAGGGGCAGGCAACAGAAAATAAAATAAATAAATAAGCTGTAGTTTTTCAATACTTGTTACAGCAACCATGGATTTTATTTAAAAAGTTTGGCAGCCTGGCCACTGCTAGGAATTCTGGATACTTTCTGCACTCACAAAATGATCTGCAGTCCTCTGATATGATCTTAGGAGAATCCCCTTCATGTCTAAGAGCCAGTATGAAAGAAATTCTGCCCACTGACGAATATTTCCCGCAGCCTGCCTGTGTCTCTCCAGCCATCCCCAAATCCAAGCGCAGGGCACAGACATACCCTCAACAGTGTCGGCAGGGTAAGCCTTCTCCTCTCCTGTAACTTGCATGCAATAATTGATTATATATGTCCACATGTGCCAGTGTCCTCCTGCCAGTTATTTTCATTGGATGCTGAACTCACGGACACTGAATTAGGAGACAGACAACTTGTCTACTGCATTACATACACATTCATAACACAAGGTTTTCCTGCACAGATCTAATATGCAGGTTGCATTTGCCTCCTGCAGGCTAGGTTTTTACTAAGGCAGCAGGAAAAAGTGGTCCAAAAGACATCTCCAGGAGCGGGTGAGAGTCTGTCTCAACATGAAGGCATGCCTAGGCTCATTGTGGGCACTTGCTAAGAGGTCCTTGCCTGCTGGGACATAGCTGGGACATAGAAAATACACATGGCATCCCCAGTTGCTGGAATACCTCTCTAAGGTTGGAGGTATAGAAGTGAAGTGTAAACCTCAGCCTCGAGGCTGAGGTTTAGAAAGTGATGAGGGGTAAAAGCAGCACTGAGCCATTATTCCTCCAGTCCGCAAGGTGAACAAAGCACAGCCCAGACACAGCTGAAGATCAAGTGTCTGGAGACCCAAAGCCAAACCACTGCACCCAGGCACAGCATACACCACAGAGGTGTAGCCACTGGTATATTTTGTGCTGCTGCAGATCCTGACAAGTTGCACCATTGTCAGTATTTTTTTATTTGTGTGCATTGCGTGGGGTTTATCAACCCCAGCATCAGCATGGCACAAATCTGCTAACGTCAGGGGAGTTTTTCTTGAGGAACTTTGATGTTAATGAGATCAGAAACAGGATGGCTATCAGGCTGACGCAGTCAACTCGTTGGTTGATAAGGCAGTGCATGTCTGAGACTTTTGCAGTATGAGCATTTTCTAAGCACCATGTGGTAATTTTATAACACACTGAACAATGCTTGAATTTTCTTCTTGTCCCCCCCTGCACACACACGCACTTCCTACCCTGCCACAGGTGACTAATAGATGTGCAGCCCCAACCAAAATGTCACGGATATCATGGAGCTGCTACGAGTTTCATTGTCTCCTGCTCCTGGGACCAGAGGTGCAGCTTCCTGATCTGGACTATCAGCCCAAGGCAGGACCTCAGCAGCCCCAGCTACCCCTTCTCCAGCTTTAGAAGCTTCATGCATGGCCAGGCTGTCCCAACAGGAAGGTCTCTACACCCTGCTGAGCTGCAGCTATCTGCAGCATTCAGCAGCACACACCACTGTAGCCTACATCTGACCTAAAGTTCAAAGCTGCATGTAGGGACCAGGTCTCTGGAGAATGAGAGAAAGAGAAAGACTCTGCTGGGGGACAACTCACCCCAACCTGAGCTAGGTCTCCTGGACAGGTGAGCAGAATCACCCGTGCTTATTTCTCCTTATTGACAACAGAGGGAGCCTGGATGACAAGTTCAGGGAGACACCTCCCTTCCAGACAGCCGGGGAGGTGAGGTCAATTTCTGCCCACCCTGCTTTACTTCAGGGACTGGAAAAATGTCATCTCTCCAAAAAGAGAGAATAACATCAAGTGGGGAAAACAGTGTTTGCCAAGCTGGACTCTAATTAGGCCTCTAATTAGCTACCAATCACTGGCCAAGAGTGCTATGGACTTTGGAAAAACAGTTCCAGATTCCATCTGAGAAATGTGCCAACAGCATGGCATTCCCTGGGGGTTGTTACAGAGGGGTGAGCGATGCCCAAGGGGTCCTGCAAACAGTCACTGGAGTATCTGAATAATGTGTTGTTGCTCCTTAAATGGGCACCTTCTGTAGCTGTCCTAGAAGGAGAGTTTACTGACAGGATTTTTTACTGAAGCAATGAATGATCTTTATATGAAAGACTGAGCAAAGCTTGCAGAAAGATCTTTTCTGCATTCTGACATGATATGACTCCCAGTCTGAATTTCGTCTTCATTAGGTACCTGACACATCAAAGCCACAATTTCCCTGGTACTTAATAGACAGCTTATGTGGTCCTAATAACATATCAGCAAGTACTCAGTATTAAACATATATCATCTGCACAAACACAGAAGGGAGGATTGAATAACCTCATTTTAATTAAGGGGTCCTAACTAAGCCACTAATACTGCACATTCCAGATGTTAGTTATGTGCCTAACTATCACCATTTGGCCTACTCATTAAATTGCATCTACAGTTAATTGAGAGCAAAACACTTCATCCAGAAAATTGCAGGCTACGTATATATACATATATATATGCACGTATATATAGGCAGGCTAAACATGTGGCCCATAAGCAAAAGCAGTTATTGTGTCTCAGCAGCAAAATAGCATTTTTTAAAGTAGGGAAGAAGTTGCGTTTCATAGTGAGCTCAGCAGCTCCTTTATAGTGGCAGGGCTGCACAGTGGCACGAGGGTGCTATGAGAAGATTCCCAGTCGAAGACGAAGGCGCAGTGTACGGGGCGCTGCGCACATACCTCCACACCAGACCATCTCTGCTGCAAGCTCACAGCCGGCCATGGGAGACGTCCTGGTTGCAAACCAGAGGGCACCGGGCAGCAGCAAAATGGAAGTGCTCTGTGCAGTCATTGGGAGGGTAGGTTGCCATCTTCAAGTGGGGGTACGGGACAAGCATCCTCCTCCCCAGGTGAGAAGAAGACAAACCCTTCTCAAGGTGGCACTAGACCTCCAGCTCAGCCCGAAGGGGTGCATTTGGGCGTACTTGATCTGTTGCACAAGGATGAGGACGGGGCTGTCTGCATTCCCCTGGCGGTGGTGGCTCTGCAGAGCGAGCAGGCAGCCCAACTCCTCTCCTGCAGGGATGGAGGAGCTGGGCTCAGGTCTTAGGGAGGACAGAAAGCCTCAGCCCTCCTGCCCTCCTTGCCGGGTGGCAGGGCTGGTCACTCTCAGGCTCAGCCTTCCTGCAGGGCTGTCATCAGTGCCTCCCTGAGTGCCAAAAGAGTTGTTTCCTCCTCATTTGTCAAAAATGCTGCAAACACCTGATTGCATAGCAAACAGTGCCATTCCCCGTTTTTCTGATGACGGCTTGCAGAATCATCTGTCTTTGATAGAAAAGGGTTTGTGTTTGTGCTTTACGTTTCTAACAGGATACGAGCAAGAAGAGAGCCTGGCTACTGAATAATATAAAGCAGGTAACCAAATTTAGAACAGTTGTTCACAGTACAAGTATTTTTGGCAGCTTGCTCCTCCAGTGCGGATTCGTGAGTGCAGCTGTTAACATTTTCTCACCCACCTACACAGTCAGGACAGCCAGTGTTATTTTTTTTAATAGGATGAATTGTGTCCATTGGTGAAAGAAGTTTTGCTGGAATCTGCTGCCTTCAGCAACCACTCTCACTAGGGATTTGATAGGAAACCCCTCTTAAAGAAACATGAGTCAGTTACGACCTTTTTTTTTTGCAAGCTGCACTGAAAGAATCAGTAAGGAGTTTTCCATCCTTTACTTACATGAACGAACTAAGTTTCCAATAGCTTTGTAATGAGGAGCTTTTCAAGGAAGTCTTTGTGCTTTGATTGTTTGAAAACTTGGCCTGGGAGCTGCTTCACTGATCCCCTCCCTCCTCTGGATCCAATCTCCCAGGGAAGCAGCCCGTGATGAATTAAGCATGCTCTACATTCCCTGATGACTGTGAATGCAACAGCTGGTCGCACTTCACCCAGAAGAGGGAAAGAGGCTAAAGCTAAGTCTCTCCTTACTTCTTTTCTTTGGATCAGTGGCTTGTCTGGAATAGGGCCACTGTTTTTGTTCTGTGTTAGGAAGTGGTGCTCCCCTCTACCTCCCTGCCCTCCTTTGAGGTCCTCAGATACTTCTACATTGTCCAAAGTGTTCCCCAAGTGGTCCAGGGAGAAAGTCTGAAGGTATGCAGAGATGAAATAATGTCCTACATGGTGATGTTCTGATTTCACAAATATGTCTGTGAAGCAGTATAATAATTTTCCAGACTAGAGCATTTCCCTTAAAAGACTTCAGATCAGGGGCCAAGACACATGCTTCTTCTGACAATGGGGAAAGTATTCCAGGGCTGCTTTGACATCCAAAAGGCAGCGCTGCTGTAGACGGCTTTTCTTACCTGCTGCCCCAGTTAGACACATAGATAGCCTCACTGTTTTTTGCTTCAACTTGCATACTCTCTAAAACATAAGATGGGACACAGTGATGAGAACTGCACTTGGAATTTACTGTTCTTCTCCCCCCACATATCATAAAGCACCTCAGAGAAACTGGCATTCTGAGTCTAGGGACTTTCTTGAGGTTATAGACTAGCTCCGTGCCGTTACATGAGCAACTCAATTTCAGGTAAGTGAAGTTCATCAAATTAATCAGGAGCACAGATAACCCCTTCCTAATATTTGACAAATAATGGCTTCATTTCCAGAGCATCACTGATCACAACAGTGGTCAAAGTGTCTCACAGAGTTATTTTCAGGAGTGAATTCTGAGCTGATTTTTTAAAGAGTGTCTGGCCACACCGCACAAGGAGGATTTTGAGTAAGCCCAGGGAAGGAATGAGGAGGCAGCACTAGGTCCCTGACGTACACCAGCCCACCAGCCTGGGTAGCAAAACGCAGTACAGGACACCACCAGCCCAAGGAAGAGGGAAAATGAGCTTTTGTAAGACAGTAGCTGCTCTCTGCGCAATTACTGCATTACATTTTGCAGGCTGACATTTCTGACTTTAAATGAGGAGCAGAAAAACCAACATATTGTGAGAACTGATGTACATATTAAAGTCTAAGCAAACCACAATGAATACAAAACTCAAATGAAACATTTCCCATTCTGTGTGCATTATGGCAAGGAAAACTTCCTCTTGTGACATGGAAATGTATCGTGACAGAAATATGTAATGGCATACCAGAGGACACCCTCTGAAAAAACACAGTGGATGAGCAAAGAAACATGGTATTTGGTCAGGAAAAGGCAACTTGGAATGGGGGAATGTGAGGAACAACCACCTGTCTTGACAGCCGTAATGCCTTCTCCCTCTCCCACAGAATCACTCTCTGGAAGGGAAAGCAGAAGGGGATGGGCAACAGTCCCTAGATCTCTTGCAGTTGCTGACTCTCTTCTGAGGACCTTGGATGCCTGTTAGTATTGTCTGTGTTCAGCCTCCACTGCAAGGTACTTGCAGAAATGTATGGCCCATAGTTTCCTGGGCAGTGAGGAAAAAATCCTGATCATTTAGGGGAACTGAAGGAGATTTTGTTCTGTGTTTTCTCATTTGCAAGGAAAGTAATCAGTAGTTAGCTATCATATAAGGTCAGAAGACGTTTCCCCATAGACATGCACACGTACTCACACAGAGTTATCTTACCAGCTATCCAAGCCTGCCATTGACTAGCTGTTCCTAAAAGCGCTGAAGCAAGTGGGAAAATGAGTAGCCTTTTGCTGCACTTTATTCAGTTGTTCATACCTAAACTTGGCTTCAGGCTGTAGCACAGAAAGTGCTGGTGAGTCCTATCCCCTCCCAAGGCTAAGCCTTTGAAAGACTGACCAAGGGCTTTTTCCTTACCACTGGGTGGGGAAAGATATTTCAACAAAATGTTCATGTCATCCACAGATCTCTGGGTGGGAGTTTCATTCGCATGTTTTTGATCCTAGTCATAAACGAACCTTAGACATACTTAGCTCAACTATTGACCCTCCTGATTTCATGAGTATAGCATTTCCATGGAAGTTGCAGTCTGACTGATCTGCCCAAGGAAAAGACACATATTTTAGGCCGCGTCCACCTTGGAGACATTGACAGTGCTAAGATCAAAGAGTTTATGCTAACAGACTTGAAAAATGCATCACATGATTCCTCCCCGTTCCAAAAACTGCGGAGCCAGCTACCGGTTTAGTCTGAACCACTTCACCCTGCTCCCAATTTATGTCAGTGTGGGAAGTGCTGAACAGAAATGTCTTGAACAGTGTCTTTCTATTACTACCCTGTCATGTTTTGATGGTCTTTCTATATCTTTAGGCTATTGCTCATATTGCTCACTGGGAAAAGGAGCTGTCAAGCCATCAGATGTACTCAGAGCAGCAGAGGAGCATGAGTCACAGTATGAGCACTCATGGCTTTGGGGTTGTCCCTCAAGGCAACAAATACAATTACAACCCGACTCTTCTGCTGGCCTGCAACCCACCAAGGGGCTAAAAGACACTTCAGGGCTCTGTTTCCCAACATAGTTCAGCCTGTGCGGTATAAAAAGGTAGTGATGACTGAAATCGTTTGTGTTTGCCTTGGCTTTTGACCACTGAATAAAAACATGCCTTAGCTATTCATCTCTACCAGTTGCTGCAACGAAGGTGCTGCTGATGTCATGAGCAGTTATGCACACAAATATTCACTGCTGTAAATGTGAAATGGGGACTCCTCACTGCATTCCTGAGCAGCATGAGTTTTTCCACACGGCAGCTGTGGTACCCAGCGCTAACCCTTCGAGGTTCGTGGTGCCTGCAGCCAGAACTGTGTCCTATTGACAAAGGCTCCCCAAAGGCTACCACTGATATAGCCCTTAGAAAGACCAAGTCATGAGGGCTAGGAAGAAATAATCCCTGCCTTCAGGGGGAATAACCGGGAGTTTTGTGGAGTTTCCTGCTTACCTCTGTATGTCAATCCTCCAAACAGGGAGGGTCTAATGTTATTTCCACCTGCATCCTTCTGGGACAAAATCTCCAGTACAAGCAATAAAACTCTTGTGTAATAAAATCAGAGGGCATAATTCTGCCTTTGCCTTGGGTTTGTCCCAGTGTGATTTGCTGTCTTCTGTGGACTGACAGAAGTCAGGAAGTAAGCGAGAATAGATTTGGGCCTGTGCATTACAGAAGAGGTAAGCCTTGCGGTAAGGCCTTTAAAGATACCTCACTAGGAGTCATATCCTTCTACATAAAGTCTTTATTTTTCCTGGGTTTTCCCCAATATTGGTACAGTTTTGAAAATAACATTTTTAAAAGTAAATAAAAAAGGAGAAGCAGCCCAGGAAGTGCATGGGAATTACCATATCAAACAGAGTTTTGCCTAGCAACTGCTGTACACAGAGAATATTAAAACAGATGTTTTAACAGGAACATCTTCATCAATTGTAGTTTTTGCAAACATACACGCAGCAGTGGCCTTGAGAAAAGCGGCACATCTTAGAAAGCAACATTTTAAATGAAATTAAAATTAAATGTACATGTGCAAGGTAGCAAAGAGAGAGCTGTGGCTTTCTTCCCCATGGAGGCATTTTTTTTATTGTTGGAGATTTCTTAAAGAAGGCTTCGGTATGTCTGGATGCTAATTGTTGAGTTGTCTAGACAGTGATGATATTATTACCAAGTTATGCACAGATACTCACTTTGTCACTGTTTCCAGTGCTGCCTACACATATTGCTTCACTGAGTACTGTTGACATGTGCAAAAGCTCCCTAGATATTTATTTTTCTCATTTAGACAGAGATACTGCATGTTTTTGAAAACCATTATGCACTGAACCATTTCTAATGTTTGAAATGTCTTGTGGGTTAGGACTGAGGAATAATAAAGGGGAAAAAAGACTCTGTGGGCAGAATTTGATGAGCTTGCTCCTGAAACAGACCAAAGTACCTGGGAAGAGACTGGGGAGATGTGAACACCTTCCAGATGTGTAGGACAATGCTATCTGCCCCAAATCTAAAATGATGCATTACTTGTCCCCATGGCTTATATTCCACAGGGCCTGTGCAGCTGGAGGGGGTTGGGGGGGAAGCACCTTCTGAGACCTTAGGAAAGTTTGAGCATATGGTACTCACGTGGACATCTAGGCTGGTTTTCAGAGGTAAAAATGATGACTTGCTGGAATCATACCACCATGCACAAATGTGACCCCATGCAAGCCGACCAGGGTGAAGTCACCAAGGAACCAAGGCACCTTGCACAGGACCAAGAAGGAGTGGAGGATCCCCATGTCAAGCATGTGATCCTGAGTGCCTCTTCCCAAGCCGTGTTTGTCCGTCACATGTTAATGCACCTGAAGCACATGACTTAGCCTACTGTCTCTCTGCAGGGCTCTTTGCCTCTCTCATATGCCTCAGCTCAAATCAGATCTCAGACCTGGATTTCCTGAAGCATCCTTAGTATATCTGACACCCAACAGAAGGAAGACGTGGTGAAAAACACAGCAGCCACTGCAGCTTTCCTTCAAAAGGGCAGAAGTCTTGCTGCTTCTCTGCAGCTAAAGCACTCCTCTAGAGAGGGAGAGATCTGGGCTTAGTGCCCATCTCATCCTGAGAAGGTTCAAATGTACACCTCTGTTTCCCAGAAAAATTTCCAACCAAAATGACGGGCCGTTGAGTAGGGAAAGGGTCTGCCTGTGCCCTTCTCACTGGAGCTGAGCCACTTGGCTATGCAAAGCTGCAGCCACAAATGGAGGGCAAAGAAGAGCCTATGGTCCAACAGTAAAGGTACTCACCTAGGAAAGGGATGCTACAGTTCTAGTCACTGCTCCCAGACTATTTCTGCTTTGTGCATCCTTACTGCAAGAACCCAAACTAAGGGCTCTCCCTTGCCAAAGGAGCAGCCTTACCATTAGGATCCATGAACCTTCTTGCTATTTCTTCTTGACTCAATAAATCTCAACATTTGTTTTTGGTTTGCAGGGGATCAGTTTGCAGAAGAAACCTCTCCAGCCAGAGAGCCAAGACACATGTTCAGGCTGGGAGTACAGGAATGTCAATATACTGACTGCTGTGGATCCCAGTCTGATCCACTATGTTCTCTCAGGCATTGTGTTGGGATTGTAGGGGCCAAATCTAGCATGCTGAGTTCCTCCCTGTATGTTGAACATTACAGTATTTTATACTTTGTTTTAGTGTCTGTGACACCATTATGGTGTATGTGTGGTCTCAGAGTCGCAAAATTATTGAGGTTGGACAGGAGATTGTCTGGTCCAATCCCCTTGGCCAAGCATGGTCAATTACAGCAGGTTGCTCAGGATGATGTTCAGTTGTCTTTTGAACATTTCCAGGGATGGAGATGTCAGAACCTCTCTGAGCACCCAGTTCCAGTGTTTGATTAAATTTACAGTAAAAGAAATTGTTACATTTACGTAGAATATAGGGTATTTCAGCCTGTGCCCATTGCCTCTTGACCTGTCACTAGGCACCACTGAAAAAAAACCTGTCTCTCTCTCTTCTTATACCCTTCTTTCAGGTATTTATACACATAAGATCTCCCTGAGCTTTCTCTTCTAAAGGCTGAACAGTTCCACATTCTCATCCTCTCCTTTTATGTGAGATGCTCCAGTCCCTTAACCATCTTTGTGGCCCTTTGCTGGACTCTCTCCAGTATGTCCATGTCTCTCTTGAACTGTGAAGTCCAGAACTGGACACCATACTCCAGCTATGGCCTTACCATGTCTGGGTAGAAAGAGGAAGGATAACCTCCCTCAACCTGCTGGCAGAACTCTGCCTGATGCAGCCCAGGATGCTGTTGGCATAAGAATGCACACAGTTGCTGGCTCATGTTCAACTTGGTGTCCACCAGGACTCCCAGGTCCTTTTCTGCAGAGCGGCTTTCCAGCTGATTGGACCCCAGCATGCTTGCTGGGGTTATTTCTCCCCAGGTGCAGGACTTTGCCCTTTCCATTGCTGAACTTCATCAAGTTCCTGTTGCCCATTCCTTGAGGTCCAGCTTGTCCAGGTCCCTGTGAAAGACAGCACAACCATATGGTGTATCAACCAATCCTCCCAGTTTTGTATCACCTGTAAACTTGTTGAAGGTGCGCTCTGCCCCATCATCCAGGGTGTTAATGGAGAGGTTAAACAGTATTGGTCCCAGTATTGACCCCTGGGGTACACCACTGACGTCAGGCAGACAAAATGGCCTAGAGTCTGTCAAAGAAACATCTCGACGGCCCCATCATCAGGGGTGGACGGGACGTGTTAAACACAGAACGCCCATGAGTCACATACAGGCATGTAGAACAAGGTGGTCAACATGACTCAGGATTCACGGGTTTTGTACCTAAGTTTCCCTGTTACAAAAAGAAAGGTGAGCATCTTATCATCGCCTAGAGAGTGTAGGGAGGATCCATGTTTTGAAGACTGGGAGGAACTCAGATTTTAGGAGTACAGGAATGGCACTGTTGCTGCAAGAGCGTAGGCAGCTTTAATAACAGTGGCAAGTTCAGCAGCTTTGACCATGATGATTTATCTTGAACTTTCCTATGTTAAGTCATGCTACAAGTGTAGTGGGACTTCTTTCACGCATTTCAAAATGTGCTCTTTGCCCTCACTTACTTTTTAGATAACTCTGTGCAACCAATAAAGAGAGCTAATTATGAAATAACAGGTTTGATCTGTCCGCTGCTGGATTGTAAAAGTTGGCCAGGAAAAATGAACTTCTACATGCTATACAGCAGCTTATGTATGTGTCTTTCACTGGAGAAAGCTTAGGGGTTCACACAGCAATAATTTTTTTTAAATAGTGTAATAAATGTCTTCTAATACATTACCTACAGATACATCATAGGAGGAGCCCGAAAAGACAGCTTCCCTTCAGGCCATCACTGTATATGATGGTGATTCAAAGTCTACTGGATACCTGTCTGCTTTAATTACTTTGTTTGTCAAACTTCACGTTGACTAGGTAGGAGGATGTCTCACAGACAAAAATCCCAATGGAGAGAAAAATGTCTGTTTCCTTACAAAGCAATAGGTATGAAAAAAGATAGAAAGAAGAGGTTATATGCTGTTCTGTATGTTTTTCTATGTAGATTTGCCTGAGCTGTGGAAGTTTTTAGCACAACTTAATCAGGTATTGGCAGGAACTGTTTATGCATAGCATTGGGGCAGAAAAGGTCCAAGTGGCCTCTTCTATCCCAAGGACTCCCTGAGATCCCAGCTCTACTTTCTCCTGAGTAACTTGGTAAGAACACAGTCTGACAGAGGCTATCACCAGCCAGCCACTGCACACAGAAGTTCTGCAAGTCTTCCCATGTAAATGTTCAGGTTAAGTTTCACATGCACAATTCTTGAGCTTCAAGGTCCTTTGGGCTTTTGCAGTACCCAGCAGGCAGTGACAACTTACTTAAAAGGAGCTTGTGGATTCCTTTAAAGGGGAGGCTTTGGCAATCGCCTACGACTCAGAAAAACTACTCAGGTTTTGAACCAGTGAACTACCAAATAAACATACATAGGCAGCATTTCCAGAAATATTTCTCAATTTATCTTTACCCTCTCACCCTTCTCTCTTAAATTGCTTGGCAAAGGGCAGTCCTGGGCCATGGACACAGAGCTGCAGCACTTGGCCTTGTCTGCTCAGTTCTTCGCTCTTGAACACCTTCAAGTAGGAGAGTAGGAGAAACACTACTCTCGAGCACACGGCAGCAGTGCCACTAGTTTCATCACCTCCTCTTGCAATCTGACTCTCTGTTGCTTTGTTTGTTGGGTGGTCACTGTGCACGTGCAAGAGAAGGGCTGAGTGCTACCACAAGGGCAGGAGGCAGCCACAAACCTGGTGCTCAAAGCAGCACCTGCATAACCAAGTGCATGATCTGGGCTGCAAAGGTGAGGCTGTGTGGGGCTTCACACGTGCCGGATGCAGCTAACAAATGCACTGCAGAGGCTTAGCAGCTGAGGATCCAGCAACCTATGTGAGAGGTGAAGTTCAGCAGTTGCCTTGTACAGCAGAGACAGCGTGCACAAGTTATGACAGTTTGACTAGCAGGCAGTAAGGCTTTAAAGTTGCCTTCATTTGATCGTTTGCAATTTGCAATGATTAACAGTTGTACTCGTGAAGCAAAAGAGCCCAGCATCCCTGCTGGGCCTGCAGGCTGGTAGCAATGGCATAACAATACAGGAGGCAGATATTTTGTACTGAGAATGAGTTGTAACTCTAAATATACCAATGGAAAGGATGTGCTGAGCACACATGTAGATTTTTTTTTCAAAACAGAATTATACTTGAAGGATTCAGAAAGATGACACTCACCCAGGAAGATAACAGAAGTTAGGCTTTCATGTTTGAACTGTTTGTTGATCTAAATACACAGAAAATGACCATCCGTCTCATTTTCATAAAAAGCAGAAATTAATGCTTTTCTCAGTGAGTGGTGAAGCAATGATTTTTTTTTTTTTTTTTGTAGAAGGTCCCTACAAGAGCATTAAATCACATCCTGGTCTGCAAGTGGGACCTTAAAGCTGCGGTTGCAAAACTGAATCATAAGCTCCACTTTATTAACATTCTCTCTATTTTTGTGTGGGATTTTTTCTCTACTTATTTTCATTTCCCCTTTTCCCTTGCTATTTCCTTCCCTATGCCAAGCATGCAAAGGTTGTTACCCGATACTGGAGGAATACAGCCCCATGCCCACGCTATTTCTAACACTGCACTGAAAGCATGCAATGTATGTGATGGGAGCAGAAGGAGGTAGTGACGCCCTCATCCCTCTCTCCAGCCCCAATGAAAGCCATGTCTGATGCTGAACAAAGCTGATAGCAAAACTGGAGGGAGTTGAAACAAGCCGCTTAGTCATTAATTTTTGTCCATGCTGGATAGGTTATAAATTACATCACCGTTGGAGGAAAGAGCATGAAATGTAGACTAGTGTCTGTGTGGCCCGGTGGCGTGGGGCCTGGGATCTGATTTCTGGCTGGGTCGCTGATGCTGGAGGAGACGCCGCTGCTCGCCTCCCCCTTGCACCCTTTCCCTGCCTGCGCCCTTGCCTTGCCAGCCCTCTGCGATGGGCGCGGCAAGGGCTCACTTGGTGGGGTGGGGAGGTCCCGAGTGTTAGCTCACCTGCCCGGGGCAAAGGGGTACCCAAAGGGAGACCATATGACCCTCTCTTTACCTTGAATAAGCAGCCATGACATATTCATTCATGCAGGGTCTTTGTATTTAATACCTTTATTATGCATTACCGAGCTAGGAGTTAGGGTGCTCCCTGGTGAGTAATCCCCTGTGAGAGTGGTCAGAGCAAGGCGAAGGTCCCACAGCCCACTCGGTTGCTAGCTGCGGGAAGTGTCTGACCCCAGTGTTTCCTGTTTCTATAGGAACCACGGAAACACAGAAATTAAAGACATGATTTTTCTACTCACACACCAAAACAGTAGGTGCTGCAGTGCCCTGTTATCTCATCCATGGCTCACTCGTCACCTCTCCTTTACAGCAGCCTGGTGCGGAAAGTGACTCCTCAGCTTTGACAGGGAGATACCAGAGGGACTGGAGGAGGTTCAGCTCCATCGGGGCTTCACTATCACCCCTTGAGGACACTTAGGTCAAAGGGACTACTTATCGGGGAACCTGCCCCGACAAGCCTCTGCAGCCAAATGCAGCAAGCTAGAAGGAGGCAGTCAGACAACACAAAACGGGAACTGCAAAGTCATATTCCCATTTTATACTTCATAGTCATATTTTTTCTTTCATTTTTGTAGTTCTCCAGGTGAATGTCCTATAATGTTAAATCTCTTGTAATTATGGTAAGACCAACAGGAAAATATCAGAATGTTAGAGAAAGAAAAGTAGAAACATTCGTCTTTAAGCATCCCATTTTTAATAAAGTATGGAATCTACCTAAGAAAAGTCAGAACTGCTTTTAATTTGGAAATAAGCGTGGTTGTAAAATTGTCTTAATAGGAGTAAGAGAATTAGGCCTATGCAAGATTGATGTGTATCTCAATTTCAGTGTGGTAGCCTCAAGGGAAAGAGACAAGTATTTCTTCACCATGAAGCACATCAAAAGAATCTAATCTTTCATTGTAATACTAATTTAATACATTAGGAAAGTTTTGTGTTAGGGACCTTTTGCTATTACTCTTTGTTAATTTGGAAGCTATGCAAGCTTGAAGTCAATGAGAATTTTGCTCCCAAATTCAGTCAGGCTATGACTGACTCTTACTGATGCCTTTTTTTTTTGTATTAGGGTTGGTAGGTTAGGGAAGAGAGTGTTTGAATATTAAGAATATTTTCCAAATGTGTTAAGAATAGTTGTATCAAGAGTGCTGCCGGCTAGTGTTAAAATCTTGTGGTTAAAAGCTATTGGATGGTTTGTGACTAGTTTGTTCCTCGCATGTGCCATGTGCGCAAAGGTATTCTCATCTCATAATTCATTTTTTACAGTGGTTTATTTTGTGGTTGAGCTTACTCAGTTTCAAAGAGCAGAGGAGACTTTTTCTAAGGTTGACCCTTCCCTGGCCTTTTTTTTTTTTTCCTTAAAGTACTGGGAAAGAATGAGCGGGATGCAGGATTGAACAAAATCAGCAGAATATGGATAAGGGCGTTTTAGAGACAATATAAATGATACCAAAAAGAGTGTAATGGCAAGTTCACAAAAGAAGTGTTCCAAAAGTAGGAAATGCCAGAAGCTGCTCTGGTAAGGTTAATATGCATCGCATATCAGACATGATATACAGCATAATATTGATTAAAAATGACCAGAGAGCAACATGTAAATATTTTTGCTTGACAAGGAAGGAAAAAAGGATTTTGTAAATCAAACATGTCCATAATAATTTTACTGTTAGAGATTAGATTTATAGGGGGGAATTTCCTGAGTTTGTGCTGCTTGATTTCAGAACACTGAAGTTGCATTTACAGCGAGGGCAATGGTGTTTATACAGTTTCTTGTACATCGTAAGCCTTCTGCAAAAAAAGTTATGGTTTGAGCCTTAGAAACTGAAAGCCTGGGATTGTTTTAGTGCTCCCCGACTGCAGCATTGAAGGAATGCTTTCCAGCGTTTTCAGAAACATTTTCAGACAAAACAAACTATATAAAATGTCAGTCAAAAAAAGCAGAGGTTTTGTGTGTGTGTGTGTATGTGTGTGAAAACAGGCAACTGTGATAGACTTTATTTCAACTTCTAATTAAACTAGTAGCTGCAATACCAGTAGTGGCTCTAGTACCAGTTGAATGTGCAGCCTTTGCTGTTGTTCTTAACAGAACCAGCTGAAAAATGTCACGGAAAAAAAACAAACCTCATTAAAATAACTCTTTAACAAAAAAATACCTTGTCTTGCAGAAAATGCCCAAATGCTTTTTCAATACAGTTTTCAGCATTTTTGAAAATTTTAATGAATTCATATGGAATTTGATTTTTTAAAAGAAACATTTTTATCACAAACTGTTATCAAAATCCATAGAGTTCACATGAACAGATATTTTCCTGCCAACTCCCTTGTCATATTTTTCACTCTTTCTGTTATTCAGTAGTTTCTCTTTATGGCTGACTGTGAGCCAAGTAGTTGGTGTCATTCAAAATCTCCTTCATATGAAGTCTCAGTAGTGTTTATACATGTTGCGTTCTTAAGGACTTGCTCAGAAGAAATGAAGATCATCAGCTAACTTTTCCAGTTAAACTACTTCATACCACTGACTAAATGTCTTTTCAGCTTAGACCAGAGAGCTGCCTCTCTATTACATTCTGGGGAGAACGTCTGGCTGGTTCACACCACAGAAACTTTTCAAAGAGCAGTTATGCATCACATATGAAACACAAGAGTAAAGTAAACATTTGCACTGCTGCCAAAACTTAAGAGGCCTGCTTGAAAAAGTGAAATGCACACCTCTCTTTGCTTTTTCCTACTGGTCCTTGTCAAAATATTCAGTGTTAACGTATATCAGACTCTTAACTTTTGGTATTTTCTACTGGTGATAATCTACCACTGCGAACTCCCTATCATTTTTTATTGCTGTTCTCCCTAAGATATGATGCCGTTTGGAGAAAACATGCAAATCAGCCAGCAACACTGTACACTCCTCAAGCCTTTATCTCCTGCTGGAAATAAAAACAGGTGAGTAAAACTTGTAGTTGCCCCACATGAAGTCAGCTGCTTGCTTTTGTTTGGCTTGCAAAACAGACGCAAACATCCACCCAGCCCCTGCCACAGAGATGTTTATGTTGCAAACAGCACGTTTTCGTTTCAGTGTGCGGCTTCCCGCTGCCACCGCAAACTGTGGCATTTTGTCTCTCAGTGATGGCCTCTTGGACTGTAATTACAGTACATGGCTATGCTTCTCCCCCTGTCACCAGTCTTATTATACTCTATTGGTTTGTGGTTTCCCAACTGAAACTTTAGCTACCTACTGGTTAAAAGTTGCACGTTTTAATGAAGTACAGTTATTACATGCCACCTAAGTTTGCGGGACTAAAGCTGTTACAATACTCCCACTGCCAGGGCTCCGCAGCTCTGGACGATGTTTCCCCCCACCACTCTCCACAGCCCCACCAGCTCCTGCCCTGCAACAGAAGCCCTGAGCTCAGCCACCACTGCCACAGGAATAAGAAAGCGAGCTAGCTCACTGCTGGGAAGTGCCTTTCACATGTGTGGTCCTCATTATCCAAGACAAAACCTCTGCCGCTCTCAGTGATCTGTGATTTTGCTTCGTCGATGGAGAAATGCTGTATTATTACAGATTCAGCTCCAATCCTAGCTGTGCAACTTGAGGTGGACTTAAGATCCCAAACTAAGGTGGGACATGTGTCCTAGATACACAGACATTACAACAAAGGCGTTTGGAATTATGGTACATGAACTAATTTCATTTTTGTTTAATACAAAACCCACTCTAGTGTGACTGTCTAACAGTTTGACTCAAGATTAATAGATCTTTACATAGTTGAGGGGAGAGCATCATTAAAGCCGAGCACAGCTTGAAAAAGTTCTCAAAGATTTATGTGTGCATATGTGCAGCAGCTCTTTTTAACTGCTAAAATCTTCCGTAGTTTAGAAAGAAAAAGCTTATAAAAGCAAAAGGAGGAAATCACTCCACCTGGACGTCCTAATAGAGGTTGCTGGAGCACTCAGTGCTTCCTATTACCCAGCCCAGCCACAGGACCTACAAATTAACTTGGTCACTGCGCATCAGCTTGGTCGGTAACATTGGGCTTGATTCTTATTGCTGTTGCTTTTCATAACCAAAACTCTGTTCTGGCACCTTGAAGGAAGGAGATCTGAGAAGCCAAAACATGGAAGAGACACGTGTTGACTAGCAACGAAGGGCTCCACTCCCAGCTGCTGCCAGCCGGCATAGCTCCGCTGTTTCACTTTCTTCCCAACCAACACTGGCTGAGGAGCCAGCCATCTTGTTGAGCACATCAGTGTTGTGATGTTAGCTGGAAAAAAGTGCATTTTACATCCTTCATTCCTGCTGTGGAGCTGTGATTGGAGACCAGGTGTGATTTTCTTGGACCATAATAAAATCCTTCCCTTCTGGGAGCCGCAGGGAGACCCATAAGACTCAGTGGCTCAGTTTCAGCACCATTTGAATCTCTATTTCCCACATTGTGTCTTGGGTGCTTTGCAAGAAGAGGGCATCAGCAAACAAATCGCACAAAATGAACCTTATCTACCAGCTACCTGGGGATACACAAGCTGAAAACTTTTAGGGGAGGATGGAAAAGTCTGCAGCCTCTCAAACACCTGTGTGACATTTCTTACATGGAAATACTTGTTTGATACCTATGGTGGTTAAATGTTAAGGGCTTTATTGGCAGAGCTTTGACCCAGAGGTGGCTCCCAGCTCAGGGCAGGTGTCACGCAGCATCCTGCCCTGCTCAGGCTCTGCACGTGGGTGCGTGGGGCTGGGGTGAGCAGCTCCCACCATGCCCTCAGGGCTGCTGCGCAGCCAGCCCCATCAGGAGCCAAGCAAAACACACGCCTTAGCGCATCCGTGCAGGAAGTGGCCAATGTGAAATGACAGGGGAAGTAATCTGTAACACTCTGTTTGGGGAATAATATTAAAATAAGGTATTCCCCTTTTCCAGATCCCAGAGGAAATCCTGATCCACATCCAAGAAAGTTCACGTGCACAAAGCGCACACGGGCTCAAGTCAGCCGGCCCAGCAGCCCACAGAGAGGTCGGTGCCAGGCAGCACATTTCTGGGGGCACGCGCTCACAGGCTCTTGCATTACACCACATGTTTCTGGGTCCATATGGCCAGCCTAAAAATCCTGCCAGCACTTCCAAAATACCGCCGATGCCATCTGCGCGGCGCCTGGCATCTGCCGGCTGGCGCCTGGGGCCGGTCTCAGCCCCGCCGCAGTCCAGCCGGGTGGGGGACAGGGGGGCTGCCGGCCGGGCACGGGCTCTGCTGGCAGCGGGGAGAGCTGATCGCAGGGCTCTACCCGCGGAGGGAGGGATGCGAACTGGCAGCACTGCGCACTCCACGCGCCGGCCAGGCCAGAAGTCTGCAGCGCTTGAACGTTTGTCAGCATCGGAGCTGACCTCCCCGCGTTAAAAATAGGGCTGTCAGGAGAGGAGGGACGAGTGAGCGGGAAAGGGTGAAAACGCCCTAGCTGAGGTTTGCAAAGCTGCCGAAGGGAGATAGCCATCCAATTCCCCTTCAGATTAGTAGGCGATGGGTTTCCAAAATTCTCAGGCACTTAAGAAAAAAATCCACAGCTATTTCTGAGAACTGCAGAGGCAGAGGTGGGAATGGATCACACAGAGCAGAGAAACAAACTGGTGGATTATACTGAACAAAACATTAGTTCTAATTTATAGATGTTGAGCTTGGTGGTATGGTAAATTTTCAAAGCAGTTGTACTTTCGTTAGCAATTAATCCAGTGAAAATATATTTAATCCATAATAAAATCAATTGTAATTTAATCCTGTCTCATGGCGATAGAAGGAACAGAAAAAACTTCCTGAGGCCAGAATCAATACCCAAAACTGTAGACAGTTTTAAAGATACCAGTCTGGAAAAGAAATACCTCTGTTTTGTCTCAGCTGAGTCAAAGAGATGATTCATATGAAATACATGCACTTTTCATTAAAGAGTTATCTTGCTTTAAATTTCCACAAGGTTTGCTGCCCTCCTCCCAAGCCTGACGTGCAGGAAAGCATGCCTTTAAATTGCTGCAAATCTTCACAGAGACCTTTGGTCTCCTGTCCTTCAGATTTCAGCCCCTGTCCTCATTAGAAGGCTCCTGGTTTTGTGGCACAAACTAACAAGGATGAGCACCGATGAAGTGGCATGTTCCAGTGTTATCATCGAACCGAGCCTCTGCCAGTGAGCTTTCCCTCTCATTTTCTCTCTCTCTCTATGTATTCATGCATCCAGTGCTTCCTGGGAAGACATCCAGAGGTACCAGGCATGCCAGCATGCACAGCTGGAGATGCAGGTGCATCCCACCGGAGAGAGGCGTGGGCTCCATGTGCCTGGTTCGGCATCCGGCACCCAGGCATGCCTGCCACTTCTAGCACCTGGGGAAGCACTGCGCGTGGAAACCACCTCAGGGGCACTGCCCCTAGGGCAAACCAGCACCTTACGGAGGAGCAGAGCAGCTCAGAAGTGAAGGCAAAATTTGGCCCTCCGCTTTTAAACAAGATCTATATATTTGTGCCGCAGATATGTTATAAATACATGTTTGGCAATAACCAGCTAGAAAGTACATCATGACCCCCAAGGGAGTGGATTAAAATGAAGATGTCGACATTGAGACATGCTGTTAATGCAACATTTCTGAACTTGATTTTCTTGTACCATCAGGAGTGCAATATGCCAGAAACCTGATCCCCGAGGACCATTCAAGGTTGAGCTCCTAAAGAATGCCGCTCACGCTAGTCATGGCTGCAGATAGGATGGCTTGTTTACAGTCTGGAGTCACTCCCCCATTCCTCTGTCTTCTGAAGTTAAAAAAGAACACTGCCAGTAATAATTTGTTTTGCTTTTCCCATAATTTTGCTCCCTAAACTTAAATACAGCATTCCAAAATGAACCAAAATATCACTGAAAACCTCTGCTCTTATCTCTTCACTGTCTGGCTTTGTGCAATGTCCTCCATGACAACCAGTAGCAGCAAGCTACACAACCAAATCCTGGGACAGCGGCAGGGTATGTAAGCACCAACATAAATACAGAGAAACACAAATAGTTTTTATCTATGGAAAGTAACTTCCTAAGCAAAGATGCCACTTTAAACATTCTTTCAGACTTCATTGACTTCCTACTGCGTTGGTATTCTGGAAAAGTCCCACAAAACAAACAATCAAACAAACAAAAAAACCCTCTGTCTGTCTATTTATGGATATTTATAGATATAGACTTAATAAAGAATCACCTTCTACTAGAACTGGGAATACTTAATTTTTTCTACAGCTTAATACATAACAGTTTCTCTTGCTATGTACAATGTGTAGCTTCTTGAACACAGCTCTCAGTACTGATCTTTCTTATCACCTTGTGTTAGAACAGAAATAGTCTCAAAAACAGTCTTAAAGTAACATTTTTGGTTCAGGTTTTGGTTTTGGTTTCATTTTGGTTTGTGAGATGTAGTACTCAACGTAGCTGTAGAAATACAAGTGGTTTCTTCCATGACAAACTGACCAGTTTGCCACTCTGTTCATTCCTGAGACCACTTCTGATGTCATCAGCAGTCACTGATGACAGAAAGTGACATCACAAACTACAGTATGATTATTACTGAAGAAAGGGATTTTTAGGTATCATGCTAACTGCAGAAAAAAATGAAGTTAACACCTGCAGCAGGTTCTACCACGGACTGTGAGAGGAGTCTCTGCTGCTGACCACCCAGCAATGGTCTCCTTCTGCCCCCCAGCTGCACCTCTGCCTCCTGCCTCTGCAGCTTCCCCAGTTTTTAAGATGCTTAGGTAACCTTAACGGCTGAGCACCGCTACCTGCATTGCTGGTGACGCACTGTTGTGCAGAGGATGACACGCATGCACAGGACAGACAGCAGAAGGAACATCCGAAGGATCGGCCAAGGGGAACGGCATCGTCAGTCAGAGGCCGTCGCACCTTGCGTGACTGCGTGATAGAAATCGCTGCAGATGAATCGGGCGAGTCAGGGTATGTGTCGTTTGACACTGCTGTGCCTTTGCAAATTCCCGTACATGCTCCTTTTGACCCCAGGGCTTGGGTCCTCAGGGTGGGCTGCCACTTCCAGCAAGACCTTCCTCCAAGAGCTGTTTCAGCTGCCACATAAACTGCCTTGTCTGCTCTGGAGCACAGAACTGGCCAATTAGTTGCGGGAAAAAAAAAAAAGAATTTTTGCACAGCTGGCAGCCAGCACAACTGTCTGTTTAACTTGTTTAAGCTGAGACGCAGAGCAGCTCCCCCTGCACTCTAAGGTACTGCAAGAACTTTACATTTTCAGAGGGGGGATTTACCCTGGTGCAGAAAGGCATGATGAGCCTTACAAGTGACTTACATGCTTTTCAAGCCTCCATGTTGACCTGAAAATTTGTCCATTTACAGATTTGTTATTTCATCTCTGTTCCCCACACCTTGTTCCCGCAAGCAAAAGCATGAGCACTGTAGCAGAAGGATTCACTGCTTTGGGTTTGAAAGCTGCTGCACTCTACATGCTGATTAAATGTGAACATCATTATAAGAAAATTCAATTTTTATTTAAGCTCTTTTGTCATGGAAATATATATTTCCCACCATGAGGCACAGGCTGTTCATGTTTTTCTATAAGGAAATACCCAAGAATTTAGCTTCGGATATCATCTTTTCCTACCAGAGGATGCTCCATTATGAAAACTGAAAACACAGATTAATTTGGTGGGTTTTTTTCTACTTTATGGTATTTGATGGTGTGAAAAAATCATCATTTCTTTCAAAAGAATCCAGTCTAAGACTGTTCTGTGAGAGCATTGACCGTTGTTTCAATAGGAGTGAGTCATGGTCTAACTCCTCGAAAAGAGCATGTGTGTTGCGGGGGGGTGGGGGGGTGACGCAGGCCCTAGACACTGCTGTAATCTGTGAAGATGCCTGTAACAACCAATACTTTCCCTAATGAGACCTCAGAATGTCTTGATGATCTTCTCTAATTGCTCTGTATAATTGGAAGATGCTGCAGCCCCATTCTCTGCGCTAAGGATGAGCGTTTCAAAAATGCTAATCTGTAAATTGTATGAATACAGCTCTAATTGGGCTGGGGAATTTGGTGGGATTTGTTGTAGTCTTGATTATTTAAGGAAGAGAGCAATGTAAATCAGCAGCGAGAGATACTGATTATCAAATCACTAGCACGAAGCACCACTGAGGAACAAAACTGCCTGTACCACTGCATTAAAAATGTTCATTTGCTGTCAGGATTTTACAGCAGAGTTAGTCTGTACGGAAACTGTCCCACTAAAGTGGTCATCCTTTGGGCTCACATAAGGACTTGCACTATTGGGAGGAGGCCAACAGTGTTTCTCAGTACTTCACTTGCTCCCATTAACTGACTGGGTCTCACCAAAGCTCTCACTTTCAGGCACCACACTGGTAACAGAAAGATCCTCTGTAGGAACAGCTTAAAAAATGCGAACATTTATGACGAAAATATGTCACAGCCATATGAGTCTGTTGTCCTGGGCTACAGGAGAGGTGGACCAGGCTCCCACCACCCAGGAGCCATTTCCAGTGAGGTCTTTGGGCCCAAGGGAGTGAGTTTTTCTTCTCAGCATCCCACATAGCCCGAGCCACTTTGGAAACAGAGCCCTATACCCCCAATCCACATGAGCTGCCAGGAGAGGAAGCAGAGGGTTTGCCTTTGTGCTGCTGCCTTCCCAGATCCCTGTGGTAGGTACAGCCACCGTCCCCCTTTCCCCTTTTGACTTGACATCAAAGGGGTGCCTGTGGCAGCAGGGGCCTCGGGTGGTGCCTGTGGATCCACCAGCAGCTCCGGGCACCAGTGCTGTGGAAAGGATGACACGTGAGGCCAAAAAGTTAATGGAAAGGTCAGACAGCCTAATTTTACTATTTTTTTCCTCTCAGTCTGTCCAACTAGGACAAGTTATTAATTCAAAGACAACGTTGTAAAAGCTATATCTGCTTTTTCTTCTCTCCTATTTTCCCAGGTGGGCTCCCCATCCTGGGCAAGGTTTTTGCATCCTACCAGAGCTGCACAACAAGATGCAAAGCTGCCCTTGGCTGGCATCCAGGGATTTCCCTGAGTGAGGAGAACAAAGTATCAGCCTTGCAGCCTCCCTGTCTAGCCCGCCCTTCTGCCTCTGCCCGGCCTAACAGAAATAACCAGTGAATGCAATTTTGGGCAGCCCCCCAGCAGTGTCACAATAAGTTAGGCCGTGATCAGTCATGGCAGAAGTTACTGTCTAGGTGTCTTTGTCTGAGCAGGGGGTTGAATAAGGTGATCTCCAGAGGTTCCTTCCAACCTCAGCCATGCTGTGATTCCTCAATGCTAGCAGGACTTTGGGGAATGGAAACACTGAAAAGCTACACTGCCCCTGCCTCCTAGATTTAAGGTCCTAAGGGAGTAGATCCATCCCATCTAACTTGGGCACCTCTTTGGGGTACCAGGTTAGGAAGCCAATCCTCCTTGTATAGTTGTTAGGAGGGAAAAGCCTCTCCAAAAAGCAACATATAGCACCCCAATGGAGACCCCAGTCATGTCATGGAGGGCACGACTTGCCTTGCACTGCAGTGGGATCCTATGACCTCTTAGGCACGCATTAAGATACTTCCCAACATAGGCACCTCCCTTCACCACTTCAGTCTTGAAGAGGGATTTTTAACCCATGGAGGTTGCCAAATCCTTTAACTGGTTCTCAGACATGTTCAGTCACCAGCCATAGATTAGGTTGCACTTATCTTTGTGCCAATGGTCACGAAAGATGCGTGATATAACTTTTCTCTCAGGACTGGATTTCGTCTCTCAGTAGCAGCGTGGCATTTGGACTGCACAACTGACAGGATGATTAAAAGATGCTGTTGTTCTCTGGGTTTGCTACTGGAAAACCATGAAATCTAGAGCACTTGTTTCTAGCACATGACTAAGTTATAAGCAACAGAAATCTTGAGTTTTATCATGGAAAATGTCTCTCGGTCCTATTATCTGACATTGCCTGCTGTATCTAGACTTCCACAAGCAACTGTGCAGAGGGAGAGGCTCGACAAGAACCACATCCGCAGTACGCTATATGCATTCATAATACCATAGCTCCTTTGATGGAATATTGGCCAAAAAAGGGTGAGAAAAGGAGTATGAGCACAGAAAAGGCAGCCTTATTACAATTTCTGATCACTACCATCAGCAAAGCTTTGTGGTGTTTGCCCCATTCTTTTTTTTTATGATTTTTCTTTAGGAGCACAAAAGATGCGGGAGATAGAGTCTAGCACTTCATCATCTCTCTTGTAATCTCTTTTATCAAAAATGTGTTAATTTGGAAAAATAAAAAGGAGGATAAAAGGATGATTTATGAACACACATAGTCCAATAAATAAGCTTATAACATTGCAAAAGAGCCATTGTTGAATATGTTTTACATTTGAACGGCTATAAAATTTTAAAAGAAAGCTCTGGTGAGTCTGGTTTTAATGAAGTCTTTTGTCTCTGCAAGGCAGCGTATTCCATGTGGAGAAGGTTATTTTCCACCCATTTCTGATATAGTTAACTCTCACAGAGATGGCCAGGGCACTAGTTATAGCTGCTGTATATTGTTGTTTTCAAAAGGAACAAGAAATCCTGCTATTCAACACATTCCCTCAGCATGCACTTGAGGCGGTGGCTGCCAAACAAAGTGTTAAGCATGCAAAGTTGGGATCTCTCCTGAGTAAAAGGTCAGTGCCAAAAATACAGCTAGCAGCCTCAGAGGGGTGAAAAATACGGGATCTGTCCTCTGAGACCATGCCTAACAATCACATGCAGGCTGATTCTGCTTTCCAGAAGCTTTACTTTTCATACCCTGAAGTCTCAGTACTTTTGACTTGTTACTACTCTCTGCTACTGTCGCTTCCCAATTCTCCCAATTCTCTGCTCCTTATGCTGGGTTCCCAGTGATGTCCTTGACACTCAGGTGTATGACTCGCTAGCATTTTTTTTCCTGTGTTTGGTTCCCCAGGGAAAAAAAGATGCAATTTGTGTGCTGAAGTTGTTTTTTTTTTTTTTTGTGAGTGGTGCAGGTCAAAATAAATACAGACATAAGCCCCTGAGGTTATGTATGCATTCCATCATTTGAAAAAGAGCAGCACTCCTCGAAGTGTTAACTGCATTTTAAAATTAAAATGTTAACTAAGCTACTTACAAAAGCATGTCATATGATGAAAACCAAGGTCTGTTGTGAATGCAAAATATCTGTAACTGATGTGGAGGCTGTTTTTCTGTAGTTTTTAATTAAAATTTTGAGTATAATGTACTGTTCTAGTCGTGAGGACAAGAACAGAAAACACCCTGGGAGAAGTAATAGTATGAGAGGTAGAAGTTCAGGGTGCTATTTTTCTTTTTCTCTCAGTGAAAAGCCAAGCCCTTTTCATTGGAACTCGGATAGGAAATAGTCCATCAGTTCCTTGACAGTTTTTCTTTCTCCCAAATAGCAGACAGAGCCTACATGTCAGCAGCTTCTGTTCATCCCCCACACCCTTTTGGGCTGGTTATCCACTGCACCTTTTCTTACAGCCCGTGCCCTTTTTTCCAGGTATGCCCTTTGTGTCCCGCTGTTGGATAACTCCACCCAGGGTTTCTTCTCATTCACACAGTCTGCTCATACTTTTGCCTGTTTTTCCAAATGACAGGCTTTATCTGACCCTCCCCACAACTAACTTGAAAGCTCCCAGCAAGCAGTCACTTATCTTCACAACTTCTCTGCAGCCCATGAGAGTCCTTCCATGTTATTAAGCTGGGAATTCCTTCAGCATACTGGGTTCTGAAGATCAGCTCTTCACCTCAAAGCCTGGGACAATATTGCTCAGCACGCCCCTTACTCCTTTTGTATGTTTCTGGGGAAAAATCAGTCTTTCAAACACTTTTGTCATAGTTTCCTCTTGCTACTGTGAATTTCCCTAGATCTAGTTAAAGCTCAGAAGTAGCCAAAAGACCTCTGGCTCCACCACAGCTCAAGAGAATGACATTTTTTCCAGTGCTCACTGACTCAATATTTGACTCTGCTGGCCTCCCTGTGCATGCTAAAACCTTAGGGCGGGGCAGCAAGTATGTAAGATTGGAGCATCAGTGTGGCAACTGAAGGGAAAAGTGGTGATACCACCTTCCTCTTGCCCTGTAAGGTAAGGTGCTCCTGGCAAGCTTTGCGTCCTGAAGAGAAAGAACAAGAGGAAGAAAGGAGCTGTAACTCGAAGACATGTGCGCTGAGTCATAAAACCTCCTGGGGATGTTTCTGAGGTAGAGCACCTCATGTGTCATCCTTCGTTGGTGGCTGTGGCTGAAGCAGGGAATCTGGTCCTGCAGGGATGCGTAGCAGCTTGCAACCCACTAATTGGCTGTAAAATGAAGGGTGGCCTTTGGCGTTCTCTAGCTCTCCCTCATCTGCGTGGGTGTTAGCTCAGCAGTGACTTTAAACTACTTGCACACCCTAGACCTGCTCCTTGCCCTTCCCTTTCTCCTTCTAAAAAAGAACGTGTTTATTACCCCTTGGCATGCCCAGTGATGGCTTCTCTTCAGCTGAGCTTGCTCTTTCCTTGGCTAGAGAAGCGCTTGCTCCCATCCTCCAGATTTCCATTTGGAGCACAAAATGAGCCACTCGTGTCTAGCAGGTTTCACATTATCCCAGTACATCACATGGGAAATCTATATTAGCAGCAGCTAAACATTTACTACACCCAGTTCAAAGGCTCTGAACGGTGACCGAGCGGAGGCTGCAGTAGAGAAGCAGCCACGGTTCACAAAGCTGGCATCCCACACACCTCACGGGCTGGGAGACGGACAGGCCACGCACTGGAACATATTTTCAGCAGTAGAGGCCCAGGATAATTTATGAGAGCCTATAATGTTAACTGCTAACGTTAAAAATGCTATATCCTGTGTAGAGGTGGGCAAAGTAATGAAGCATTAAGTCTGGCTACAGCTGAAAACCTGGCTCTGTCTCGGCTCCGTGCCCGTGAATGAGAGAGAAGTCGGGACAGAGCCAAAGCACTGAAAAGTGTCTGGCACCGCTTCCTGGCGGTCACAGTGACCCTACCTGCATGCACGTACGGGTGCGTGTGTGAGTGCACATGCACGCGCACGACACACCGTGCACTTCTCGTGTTCTCCTGTTGCACGCTCCGTTCCAAAGATCCGACGATGTTTTTGCGTCTCGGGGCTAAGACAAATGTTTGGCTTGTCACAGCCTTAGCTATACCTTCAAACCTTTTGGCTTGTCTCGGAGTAATGCTTAGGCATAATTAGAGACATCTTTCAGCAGGGCCTATCTCTGGGACTGCAAGACATAATGAATGGTTCCTCCCCCTCAAAAGGTAAACTACTGCTGAACTCTCAGCACTGTGTTCACCTGCTTGATGAAACATGTTTCAGATTACATAAGACTAAGTAATATTTAGTTTCCCAAGTGGCAGTGGGGAGAGGTTTGCACCCAACAGGAGATTATGCCTCAGCCACATTGGCAGTTGAAGAAAGCCTAAAATGCAAGCATTTGCATCAGATTTTGAACAGCTCAGAGACTGGGACTAACATTACCACTATATTTTTATAAAGCCTGTAGTGATTTGCAAAACCTGGGCCCAGATTTGCCTGTGCTTGGGGCAAATATTAATTTCTTCTGCAACTGAAGATCATCTCTAATTTTCAGAGATGTAGAAATGTACAAATGGCATGTAGAAATGTAGAAAAAAGTCTTCCTGAAAATTCATACTTCATTAAGTTGGACTTTTCTAATGTTGGGAATGGACGAGACTGAGTTTTGCATGTGAATTAGACGTATTTCAAATTCACATAGATCCACTTATATTTTGAATTCACATACATCCACGTAAGCCCAAACAATTTTTTTTCCTTCACAGTGAGCGATAGTTGTGAGGTTGCGTGTGCCTTCACTGCAAACAACCAACTAGCAGTGAAGTCATCCAACCCCACAGCTCAAACCACTCGTGAGTTCCTCTTTTTGACCTCAAGTACTTCTTGCTGACTGCTCATGAGTCCCAGTCCTCATGCTGAACACCCAAGGGGCTCTCCGTCACACCGCTCTGTTCATCTGCTTCTGCACTCTTTCATCTGCAGAGGGAAGTGCCAACAATTGCACAACATGTTTTTCAGCGTATTTTGGGGCTGGTTTTTATGCACTGTAGAAACTATAGGCTTGATGCATCTGTACTCTGTTGTGATGCTGAGTGTCTTCAGGCTCCTCAGGAAGCGCACATTGCCCTGCAACTCGGGGGATGAGGAAACTTGCGTTCTCCACCTCTCTGCATTTGCAGGCTTGCTGGGTGACCTTCAGCTGTTAGTTTATTTTTCCATGCTCCCATCTCTGCAATAGAGGAGTGATAACAATTCTGACCTTCTCTGTGGAGCCCTATACTTGGGTTAGAAGCTGTTATCAGGGACCACATATCATGACAACGACTGTAGAAAACCTCTGGCTTCCCAGGCATCTCCACACACACACATACATGTGCCAACACTCACAAACCCCACTATGTATGCTTTATGCACGTCTGTGTATCTTCCCCATACACACACAAGTGTGCACAGTGCTCTGTGAGCTATTTAGCATGTTGGTGAAAAGGCAGACTGGATTAAAATGAATTTCAGCAGAAACAGTAAACATATTGAAGTTGGAATAAGGATTTGGTGTGCCACATAATCAGGAAAACATTTAATTCAGTTTCTTATTGAGTGCAACAGCAGCATATTCTTAAGAAAGCACTTAAAAAAGCTAAAATTATCCCCCTCCCTTTTTTAATATATGGGAAAGCTTTACTTAGAAAACAAACTTTCCCTTGTGCTTTAATTGTCTGGAAAAACATGTGGCTTTTTTCCCAATTTCCACTTCAACCTTTGTTTCTCCCTGCCTAAAGGTGTGCTAACATTGTGGTCAGGACACTTGCTTGGTCCTGTCTTTATGCTGTGTTCATGGGCAAGATCTGTGAAACAAGGACTGAGAAAAAAACAACAATTATTGTATGTGTTAAGAGTAGTAAATTTTGTTTAAAAGCTGAAAGTGGGGATTTTTAAAAATGAAAATATTAATTTTCCAGTACTTTCCACTGGATTTTTGTTTACTTGTTTCGGGATGGGTTGGCTCTTAAAATTCTCTGCAGTGAAAAATAGCCGCTTGACTGCAAAGTCGAGTGGCCGGAAAAATACCATTGTCAAGAGAGTCAGGATGAAACCTAGGGTGGGAATCACGCTGATCCCATCTTTCTGTGTTGCCCCATTTAGACCCCAGTTACTCCAGAATATAGGCACAACAGGGGCAAGCTGGAAAGCACAAGAGGAGCGCAGTGGAAGTGCGCGAAGTGGAGTGCAGGTGTTCCTTGGACAAGGCGCTGATACAGCAGGCATCGCAGACAGGGCAGTCTCAGCCAGCCAGAGCCTGAGAGAGGGGCTCGCTGACTGCAGAGGTCGGACTGACATAACCCGGTGACCGCTGGCCCCCGGGCCTGCCCCGGGGTTACCGGGCAGTGACAGCACGGTCCTGCCAGCTCCCGCAGCAGGCAGCCCGTGGGACATCGTCGTTTTTCATGACAGGCCTAAGATTTGCCTGCCATCTATTGGTCACGGGCCTGAAGAGTTTCTGCTCATCGCCGCATCTGCACAGACGGACAGACAGACGCACGCCCTGACAGATGCCTCCTGGCGGGGCTCCCCTACACGGGACCCCGCCGCCCCGGCCGTGTGATGAGCCTGCGGGGACACTGGGCACCCCTGTGCGTGCCACGCTACCCTTACTCCGCGGGCAGCATCTCCGGCAAGTGGCAGTGCCCAGCCATGCGGCGCGCAGCCCCATGGAAAGCCTGGCCACCAGGCCGCTGTCCCTCTCCCCGTGGCATTGCCTGCCCCTTGTCACCAGGGCTGGGAGGCACCTGGGGCAGCCCAGCCGGGTGGGATGGGGACAGGTGCCTGTGCCCCTGGGGACGCTGCCTGGAGCTGAGCCCGGCTCTGCCCCCAGCACGCGTGCGCTGGGGTGGAAACATCGCCGGTGGTGGGTGGGTCGGGACCGTGAGTGTGCTTTGATGTCCGCTGAAAGGACCCGCAGAGACATCGGCAGTTTGAGTCCCCAGCCAATGTTCTTCTCACTAAGCTATGCATTAATGAAACTTTATTTATTTGGTGTTACATTTGAATCTGTATTCCCATTCTGACTCCTCACACAATAGTTTTTAAGCCAACAATTGTGTACTAGTGTAAATATTACAACATCTTTTGGCCGGATTCAATAAGAAATGCTTTCTGAAACCACGCCTGGCTGTTCCTTGATTCTTGAGAAAAAAAAAAAAAAAAAGGCCAGTGACTGTGTGTCATGGAATGGCTGTTTTGTTTTTCTACAGTCCACTTTCATGGTAAGCCAAACGTGTGTTTTCAAAGCCAGGGTTTGTGATCTTAAAATTCAAGTGGCATGGAAGACTGTGGACATTATTTTCTTTACTGACCCAGTCTGTGATATACCGTGAAAATACTCCCTACAACACTGCACGGATATACCTATTACAGAGGGAGAGGGCTTGGTGCCATTGCATGAGAAGTGCTATTCCAGCTCCTGGGACCCTGTTCCCATGAGGTCTAGACCTCCGGCTTGCTCATCTTAACCTTGGCCCGCTCGTCACAGCCCTGCCCCGCCAGGCTGCCTGCTCCAAACAAGCTCCTGGAGTCCAGTGATTCACAAAACAGTGTTATGCAAATTTACCTCTTAAATATTAGCTTAAAAATGACTGCCTGGTAGTTGCTAGAGTGTTGATCTTAACTTTTCCCCCCTGCCATCAACTTTTGGGTTTCTCTGGTTTCTTTCTCTTCAGGTGGTACATATCTCACCCAGAGCACTCACTGTTCTTCATCAGCACGATTGTGTATTATTTTATATCATTCCCCATTTTGTAGAAATCAAGACTCAAGGACTGTAAGGCTGTAAACAGCTACCTTGGAGTGAATGCAAACACTCCAGAAAGGCCACTTCTTGTTGCCTCTGGCTCTGCCTGTACCACCAAACAGAAGAGTCAGGGACCAGTCCCTGCACCATGGCCAGGTGGATCAGGCTGCTTGCTGTCCATGCTGCTTAGGGCTAGCTCCCTCTATAACCAACTTGTGTTTGAGATAGCCAGTTGGGGTTATCCAAAATGGGGCAAGGAAGTGAGCTTCAGGAAACTGGGGAAATGTAGCTGAATTTAAGAAATGTGAAATGGTCAGCAATCCAATGCTTTAAACTTGTACTCCTTATTTTAGCAGCACGGGCAAATCCTCTGGTGGCTCTAAAGGGAGTCAAGGGAGAAAAGACTCAATGTAGATGTTTACATGTGGTTATGTGACTCCCAGTCAAAGAGTTTTTCAAAACTGCATGCTGAACAAGTAGTGATAACATGTGGGGGGCCTGGTCCTTGTCCTTAGATCTGTACTCCGATTACGTAAGTACTGTCACCAATGCCTGGAGAAAGCCTCTTGGTGTGTACAGCATTATGCATAACCCTCTGAGACCTCAATAAGAAAGTCTAATTTTTTTCTTAGTTACCTTCATTCAGAACAGATCTGTCCCTGAGGTCTATAAAAGCCTTGGATCTAAACACTGTGCTAAATGTAGCATCTCTAGAAATTATATTTAAATATTCTTTTATTTTGTTTTTCTTACGTGGGGAGAGAGAGAGAAAAGAGAGAGAAAAACCTGGGTTACAGTTGCATCCTCATTAATCACTTATACTCATTACTATTAATATTTAAGTATATTGGTTTTCCACACTTCTTTTTTTTTTTTTTTTTTAAGATACAGGGAAGGTTACAGTGTTGTCTGTACCTTGATTCTTTGTTGCTGTTTCTGGTCTCATAAAACTGTTAAAAAACACATATTAAAAAATGTTCTGGGATAAAATATGCCCCACATGTTCTCTTTCATGTCCTCTTTCCCCAGAAGTTGTGCCCAGAAAGGCAGTTCCAGGAAAAAAAAGGAAAGTACTTCTCTGTGAATACAGTAAGACTGGTTTAATTAATGCAGCACCAAGAAAGTGGTAGGCTGAGAAACAATTAATCCATTAAAATCTTAATTTAAGTCTTCCTGAGATTACGAAGGATTAGTATATGTAAAACAATCTGTTGGTTTTTTCCATTTTATTTTTTTTTCCTACAGTTTCTAATCAGGGCAAGGAAAATATCAAATCTTCAGTTACTGATGGTTTTTAAAACCCAAAAGAAATAAAATCTTCCATGTTATTTTTTAAACTCTTCCACATAAAAAGAATTACATTATTATAATTTTTTTTTTTTAAGACAGCAAAACAATTTTTTTTTTTAACAGTCTTGTTGCCTGTGTTTGGCATTGTGATCCGTGAAATGAAGTCAATGCTTGAATATAGACTCCCTGTTTTTTTGACTTTTGAAAGTTTTTGTAGGCACAGAAATACATTTCAAAGTGGAGCAAGCCTAGGACTGGCTAAAATGCAGGATTTAGGGTTAATAATACTTTTTCTTCTTTTTCTTCTTTATTTCTGTGGTTTTGTTTGGTCAGGACCTACATCAATTTTTCAAGACCTTCTCATGACCCAGAAATCCCCAAACACTGTTTCTAAAAGGAAACATGCATGGTGTTTCTGAAATATATAATTTCCTGAGACTTTCTTATTAGTTTCACCTCTGCTGGCCTCCACTTCCACAAACACTGACTTCCTAGCAGTGTCGTGTGACATGCCCAAAACCCTGCTATGGTGAGTCAGCCCAGGAATCACAGAGCTCAGAAGCCCAGGTTCCCCCACAGCCTGGCTAGGAAACTAAACAGGGCTGATGGACCTACGTCCAATTGGTATTTTCAGCCGTAAACTTCTGACCAGTGCTGAGTGAGGCAAATTATCTAATCAAGGCCTTACACGCCAGTGCAATGTGAAATGATAAAGACATGGATTCATTTTACTTTTCTGTAAAGAAAATAGCGATATGTTTTGGCCTGCCACAGACTTCACTAGAAGTCAGACTGAACCTTTAGAGCACAGAATCTTTGATTTTATACAAAATTTCAGACACAACAGGAAAAAAGAAACACTGTCCTTGGAATTTGCTTGTAGTGTTTCCAATTCTTGGAAATCCCTACTTAGTACTATACATCTGTAAAAAAAAAAAAAAAAAAGTTTATGGACTGCAATGGCACAAAACTGATTTACCTTCAAAATCAGACAGTAGGTAAAAGTGCAAATAAAATGTCATTAAATGCACTTTAGTGATCACAGTTCTGTACGGAGTATGGACTGAATACCTGACCGATGTCACCCAAGACTACCTCTCTAAGCACTCTACACTGCACTAATTGATCTCTTAATTGGCTCAGTCAACACAGCAGTCTCCATCACACAACAAGCACTAATTGCTACAAGCTCGCTTCTGAAATGTTAAGCACTTTGAGGGCAAGGAGTATGTATGTCCTGGAATTGACTGCACAGTGGTGTGGGGCTGAGCGAGGGTTTCTCTGCTGGGAGCCCCACCACCAAGACTGGGAGGTGTTCCCCTGGGCTCCTGGACTGACAAGAACCCGGTCTCTCCCCAGGGCAGCAGTGCTCTTTATAGTCTGACATATATACGGAAAAAGTAAGTCTTATCCAAAGGCAGAAATCATTTGTAAAAGATATCAGCAGTCACTTGGATCCACAGAGGAAAACTTCTTCTCTGAGATAGATCTATAACTGTACAGATGCCCTAAACCCAACCAAATGGATGTTTGCTTTCTGCAGGGCCCAGTTTAGAATACAATGAGCCAAAAAGCTACTTTGCAATCACTTAGTCTACATAATGTACCTGGAGATTGGATAATGATTTAAGTGAGGGCAGTGTTATGGTATCTCTGCTCTGACAGATCTGAATATTAACAAGGAGGAATCTGTCGCTCCCCTTGGGGCAAGATACATTACCTCAGTAGGTGGATTAGTGGCAATGTGCCTGACAAAGTGCCTCTGAGGGCTTGTCTGCACAAGGCAGTTGCACCCATTTAACTCAAAGTGTGATTTTAAACCAATTGAGTTAAACCCATGCAGAAGCCTACCAACACAATCCTTCCTGAAGTTAGCGGAAGTTAACGAAGTATGGAGTCAAACTCTAGGAAAACAGGCAAAAACAGGATCTGAAGATGAAATAAAATGGTTCATGTAGCCTTTGGCACAGGACTAAACTTTTTGAATTAAGGGATTAGGCAGAATGTGGTACTGTCTCCTTACCAAGGCCCAAGGGACGCCACACTGCTTTCAGCTTGGTGGAGAGGATGACAGAGACTCTTATCCTCTCCTCACCCACCTGCTATGGCAAATTTATCTCCTAGTCACCTGTAGAGGCACTCCTAAAGAAACAACGGTAAGCAGAAGCAGCTCACATTTCACCAGAGGTCAGCCAAAGATGAATAGGAAATTTCATGGGATGTAGAAACTTCCATGGAGAGGTGCTGCGAGCTCTGATGGCATTTTCATTGGAAAGGTGAAAAAGAGAGGCAGAAAGAGTACCTGTCTATTTAAGCCTACAGACTTGCCGCTGTACTGGGGTAAAGGCATTTAAGACCTGGCCTTGTCTCTTTTGAAGTTACCTGTGATGAAAAATTGCTCTGATTCAAACACAGAGGATTCCATTTTGTGGAGTTACATTGACTAATAAGTAGGTTTGTACAGTGGAAAATATAAAGCCCTGACCAAGAAGGGATATTTTGACACATTCTGGTTTTACAAATATGTTCCAAATTTTTTTTTTCATTCCAGTGTGAACTCAAAATACATTTTGAAATCTGCCACACAAAAAATGTTAGAGGTCAGGACGAGTTTGGTCTGCAGTGTATATTACTGCAGGACAAAGATTTTACTCAAAGAAAATACTTGGATTTTGTATCAATTTAGTGCATAATGTTTTCCTAAATTTAACAGACCACAGTCATTATTAAATTGGTAAAATTGGTAAGTCGGTTTCTGGAAATCAAGCTTCCAGCATTAGGTCACTGACTCAGTGTGTTAGAATGAGCTCTTAGCACTAATCAAGACTAATGAGATATGAAGGGAAAGGAAAATGTTGGAAGCTCTGTACAACCTAGTGGAAAAAGCAAACTGAATCAGACAAGCAACAGTGAGACAATTTTAATGTGATTTTTATAGCAAGCACTAAAATCACTAGCAGTTGGATCAGTGCAGAACAGGTCAGACAAATTCTGCAGTGCGTCTGTCTTGGCATAATACTTGTGCGAGTGCCCATATCCACCCTTCCCATGCTGGTGGGACAAACTCCAAGAGTTTTGAGCTTCTTCCCCAGCACCTACTTGCATGCCCTAGACTTTTTCTTATTAGTTGGGTCACTGAAAGACTCCATTTTTTTTCTCTTGACCCCAGTACCATTTCTCAGCCACGTCCAATCAACTTCTATGAGGCTGGGCACATGATCCAGGGTATTTAAAAAAAACATCCTTCATATCATAATTTTTCTAAACATGTGAATGCATTGTGCTGTAATTACACTGGAAACACATGTTAAAAAAAAAAGAAAAAGAAAAAAAAGAAAGAAAAAAGAAAAGAAAGAAAAAAAAGATTGTCCAAAACAGAAAACAGAATTACAAATATTTATGAAAGATACAAATGACGAAACAAAAAAAAAATCACTCAATCTATTTATGTTGATGTTAAGTTAGAAAGGTCTCTCTCATTTTTTCTAGGCAATATTTTGTTAGTTGCCCTCGTGTCCATTTGTCATGGACTTGATCTTTCTGTATGTCGTGTTGCATCCTGTAGCAAAGAAATGAACTCCAAACCTTCCAAAATTCCAAAAGCACTGAAATGCTGGGGTTTGGATTGAAAACTGAATTCTCTAATGAAGAAAACAAAATTTTTGTGATGTACTCCCTCTTCTGACAGGCAGGACACTGGCTCTGGATGTCAGGAAACCATGTTTCTATCCCACTTACATCAACAGGTTCAGAACTTCATTTTTTAATCAGGTCCAGACGATTAGTTCAGTGAATAGAATAGGAAGAGCAATCTGGTGGAGGGAATGTGAGCTGATCTTCTTCAGCCACACAGAAGAAGAGGGTTTTTGTTTGTTTGTTTGTTTGTTTGTTTGTTTTGATAAAAGCTAACATGAGAGGACATGAAACCAGCGTACAACCAGAAAGATGCCAGCTGGGACTATGAATATTTCCAGGCATGTTCGGTTCTTAAGATGATGTGAACTTTAAGCGCGTTACCTAGAAAAGGAATGCAGAAACCTGTTTCATGGCACTGTGCTTTGATGGAATGGATTACACGGGGAATCTGAGACTGCAAAACACTAATTTAATAAGACTGGGATAGAAAATCTTTGGACAAAGGAGATGGGTAGTGGAAATAACCATTGTGCTAACAAAGTGAGTAAGAGAAGAAGCTACAAACAGAAATCAGGGTCTCCAAGGGAGAAGCAACCAAAATGGAGTAAAGAAACAATATGACTGCAAAGATTAGAGATGCGTTTACTAAGTCAAAGAGGGTAAAGAGGGGAATGGGGACAAGTTTCTTGCTAGGCTCCTGTTGGGATGATCATGGAAGACTGTACTATGTTGGGGAATATATTTAAAGATACAGAAGTTGAGGAAAGTACCTCCAAAATAAGGATAACAAAAGTGTAAGAAGATGATGAAGGCCAACATGTGGTCCAAGACTCAGCTTTGAGGAACCATTTATCTGTTGTGAGGTGTTCATGTGAATAAGACTTTACTTGATGAAGGAATGTGACCTGGGAACCTGTAGTCTTAAGTTTCCTTGCTAACATAAACATCTACCATCCTGAGCTCAAAAGCATGAAAGTCTCTTGACAACTACTTAAAGAAAGATGTAGACTTATTAGAGTGAGTCTAGCAAAGGGCCACCAAGATGGTTAAGGGCTTGGAGCAGCCTATGTACAAGGGAAAGCTGACAGAAGTGGGACTGTTCAGGCTCAAGCAGAAAAGACTCAGGGAGATTTATAAATGTATAGGAATACCTGATGAGGAGAGTAAAGAAGTCCCAGTGACAGGACAAGAGGCAGTGGACACAAGCTGAAACACAACAAATTGCATTAAAAAAAAAATCAATTAAAAATTTTACTGTGAGGGTGCCCAGAGAAGCTGTGGCATCTCCATCCTTGAAGTAATGCAAAACCCTAGGATACACCCCTGAGCAAGCTGCCATAACTGACCCCACTCTGAGCAGGAATTTGGTCTAGATGATCTCCAGAGGTCCCTTCCAACCAGCTCAGCTCTTCTGTGATTCTTTGAAAATTAATTTGGTAGAAGAAAAGAAACTAAAATGCACCCTCAGTAAAGCAAGAGATATGTGGCAGACTACCCTGATGTCTTAAATAATATTTGAGTTAAGATTCTTTCAAAATGAAGGATACATGTAGTAGGTATAGTTTTTCTGAACTTTCACATCTGAAATGTTGTTTCATGAGAAACCATTAGTTATTGTAGGAGCAACAGGAAGAGTTGGGGACGAGCTGTGGATTTTGCTCAAAGAAGAACAGGAAGTACCAAAAAACCTGCAGCTGAAAGTCAGTTTGATTGTCGTTATGCTCTTCACATGAGCATAAGCAGCACAGCTCATCTGTGCAACAACTACCCCTCTCCCAGCACCAGGCAATGCAATTAAAAACGCCATTCGAACGAGCATCCCAGAGGAGGTTCTGTGGAAGTACTGCATCTATAGTGTAGGTGAGGGAGGGGGATAATACTACAGATATCCAATATCCATTAGGCATAATGTTAATTGTACTCTGGGTATTGGAAAGCATTAAAAGATTACAGAAAAATCTCAGCAATTGCCATTCTCAGGAATTTTAGCTATTATGCTCTAAAGAGCAGAATGCTCTAAATGATGAAATAAAGGCCCTGGCTTTCGGAAAAAAAAACAGACATGACTTCAAACTGAAAGCCTGATGTTATGATTAATGTCTCTTCCTTTCCAAGATCTAAGTTGGAAACTTCTGAATTACCGAGAACCGTGAATAATTTGGAGGGGGTACCTGAAGAAGTGCCATTCTGTTTCCAGCCTCTCAGGTGTCAGCCTAAACAGCTAATGCATCAGGCAAGGCATGGTGTTTGTAATTATCTTCTTGCTCTAAGGTGTCACCGAAAAGTAGCCCCATTTCTACCTGTTCCCACAGAGCTGAGGTGCTCTGCTGTACCTGGAACCACGCAGTTACTCAGGTCCGCTGACTAGGACTCACTTCTTGTTGAAGGTGTTAGACACTTTGCTTATATTATTCAACATGAGTGTGAAATCCAATCCTACCTTACCATGGAAGAACAGAGTAGTCCTGCCTTCTGCTCCTTCATATTCCCAGGACAGCACCATTGTTTCTTCCAGTTCCTCAGCCCCAGACACCAAGTGCAGCTAGTGCACTTGCTTAACGGTTGCCTTCAGCACACTGGGTCCTGGAGAGGTGCACAGCCAGGAAGTGCATACCTTTGCCTGGCTACGGCCCTCGCCCCAGGGCAGTGGATGGTGTAATATGACACAGTTTTATCTGACATGAAGCAGACATGGCATATAGCATTTCCAAACTGGAGAGACTGCTTCTTGCCTTTATAACAGGGCAGATCATTCTTCTTTAAGGAAAGATTGAAATGCTGTGGTTATGGAGCTAATCACACACACACAGAGTAAGAATCATGGTTAAACAAGGGCCTGGCATGAAATCCTTGGATGTGCTCCCACTCACCATGGGCTGTACAGGCTGCAGAGCACCAGCTGCAGTCTGTATCTCTGCACTATGCATGACATCCCACACCCATCCCAGTTCTTCTTCTCAGGACCTACAGTCCATAATCGTTCCCATTGTTCTTGATGCAAACAATGTACGCCTGAAAGAATTGTTCCAGGAAATTGCTCTGAAGAGATATTTACAGAGCTTTTCTCTTTCTTCTGGGATTCTGCATGGTGGTATTAGTTAGGGCTGGTACCAAACCTTCTATGGTAATGCTTTCCAGAGTGCCATGCACAATGGTGCCTTTGCTGCTGTCAGTGAAACCACCAAAGGCAATAGAGTTAAATACATTGAAATCTATAGTTCTGGGGAAACACTAAATCCTGCAGGTCAAGTGTATTTCTGCATAAACCAAGAAACAGTGGAGATGCTGTTTAATTTCAGTCACACTACTGTTGCATATTTTCTGGCTAATCCATATTGTTTTCACAATTTACTTCACATGGTCAGGTGTTGTTTATTAAGCTGTTGTACCTAATGCTATTTTAGTTTTGGGTTTTGGTCATCTTATTCTTTGGGAATAGAAGAGTATAGGAGGACATCATTCTTTAAAGGTTAGTAAGTTAGGTTTCATAACTCTAAAAGGTCAAATCCTAATAACAAGTAGGATTTGATCCTAAACCTTCCTCGTCTAAGGACACCTACTGAGTCCTGAGAAAAACTGCTCCAAAGACTGTGAATAAGAATTAAGTTCTACCACTGCCTGTTTTGAACAGTATCTCAAAAATACCACATATTTTAAAAAGACTGTTGTCTCTACACTACGCTTCAATTATTCATGCTAAATCAATCCCTGAAATATCTGTAATGATTCTAAGTTAGAGGCTTTGGTCAATTTACAAATTATTTTTAGGCAAAATGTGCAGCAAAATTCTTTCAAGCTAATTGCAAAACATAGTTCTGATTGGCCTGATTTGAACCCCATCTGAGCTCTTGACTGGGCTGCTTATCTGCATGAGCTAAGCTGAGGCTGCGAGAAGCCAGGACCAGGATAATTGTCCTATAATTTACTCTGTCCTGGGCTCCTTCTGAGCTGTATTACAGTGGTAGGACTCAGGAGTGAGACTACCCAAATGAGCTGGTGCTTGTCTTCTCAGCATCTCAGGGATTAAGAGACAGGTTTGGTCCATTCTGAGAAGGGAAGGGGTCAGGGTAAGAACTGGCATGTAAAATGAAGAATGAACGGAGTGAAGATGATGGAGAGACTGGGTTTTTGCTCCTGTTGCCATGTGGGGAGCAGGAAGAACAAGGCTACAGGTAAAGTCGATAGAATATGCTCTGGCCTTCCTTTTCTAGGTCTCTGGCTTAGACACTGTAGTGCAGCAAGGCTGTGGCTATTTCACAGACCCCAGCAGACTGTTGTTCTAGGAGGCTGTCTAGTTTGTCTGTATATCACACAGGTGTAAACCCAATCTGAAATCAGAAGACAGTCCCTCCAACATTAGAGAAAAGATAGTCTGGCTAGTTTTGCACAGCTGATGTCCGTAAATGTGCAACTGACTGGTGGCTACTAACCCTAGAGTACAGAATATGAATGTCCAGATTGTCTGGAATGAGTTGTGAGATTTGATCGAGATTATAACAAACATCCAAGAGCTTCTGTGAAGGAAGTTGTTTAAAAACCTCTCTTACATTGCCCTAAAGAATGTTAGTTTTGCAAAAAGCCTCCAACCAATGTGTTAGTAACTGGTGAAACAGAATTTCTCAGTGCAGGCGGCAACCTCACTAAAGCAAGGAGACAAGATAGTACCCATAAAACAAATGTTAAAGTTCATTTACAAACTAGATAAAGGAAAAAAGCTGAATCAGCAGCATGAGCATTGTTTGCAGATGTTTATCTGACTTGTTCTTAAGTATTTTCAGTGATGAAGACTCTACATTTCATCTGAGAAATCTGTCCAAGTTCTTTAACATCCTGAGTGGAAGAAGATTTTCCTAATGCTTCTCCTGAATTTTCCTTGCTGCAAGAACCCCTCAGTGTTAAGCTGTCATGGTTCACACACAGAAGCGTAGGGATTGATGCGTGAGATCTAATCATCCATTTCAACCAGCACTTAGTCTCCAGAAGAGCAAGATGCTTCAAAAGATGGTTCCTGCAGTAGGCAATCACCAAATAACCTACACAAGGTAAAGCTTCTTATTAACTTACATCTGTTAGAAGATGCTTGTACTCCTAAGGTGTAAGCTGTATGGGGTCAGACGGGGGAAAAAAAAAATCGTTTTCAAACAAGGCCTCTAGTTCAAGCCATGCATGGATTTGTTTTGTTATACAGGCTTAAAAAGCAAGCTCCTGAGGTTTTAGAAAGCCCAGCTATCCCACATTATACATTATAGAAGTGGGGCAGGGAAGGGAAACTGTCTTTCACCTAACCCACAATCCTGAAAACTTTGGTGGTTCAGGTAAAGCAGAACGTGAATCTGAACCCACCTTGGTTCGCAAACCTCAGATCACCCCCGCATATCGCTAACACCCCCTTAAGACACTGCCTTGTGGGCTGCAAGCGATCTGCAGTGTCTACACTCCATCAGGTTTCCCTACAGCAAAGCCCCAGAGATTTTGGCAATTTGGATGGCTAAGTATGACCCAAACATTAGCTAATTTTGAAAGAGTGCAGCATGAAATATCGTCTGTGACTTCCAATAAGCAGCGTCTCCGAAGATGACTTCTCAGAACTGCGGTACTCTTTATGGGCGTTTTAGCAGAGATGGTGCTTGTAAGTAATCTCATTGTAAAGCCACTTGTCTTCAAGAATACACTTACAGCACTAATTGTTTCCACAGAAAGTGGTGTTTAATGCAGCAAGATCCTCTCACTTCCCCCTCCCTTCTTCCCCCATCTCACTCGAGAGCGTCTATCTCTTCCCTTTATGAAAGCCACCTCATTCAGTCCTGAGACTTGGAAATTCACTGCAGTTACTAGCACCACTATGTCTCACTTACGATGTTATTCCACAAATAAAAAAGCAAAACACAATAACAGAGAGGCAGGTAGAAAGATTTAAATGATTGATCATTTTCACTGCTTTTTGGGTGCAAGGTGGCTTGTGAAAGTGGTACAATGATTACTCTCTATTACATTAGTTTGAAATGACCTGGCAAGAGAATTTATCTGGAGAGTGAGTCTGCTCTCAGACAACTTTTAACAGTGGTCTCGGCTGAGTTACTCTAGATCTACCAAGAAAGGAGTCTAGAGCCATATTTTTGAGCTATACATCTTTTTTTCCAATCAACTATTTAGAGAAGGAGAATTGCTTGTAACCCAGGGTTAGGTCACCAGGCTATTATTCCTGACAGCATATGCTCTGTATGACTTCAAGGAAATTACATAGGTTAAGGTTTGCAAAGCTAACTAGAAAAATTGAAGCTGAATTCCATGCGCTTCTTTTAAAGGCTCATTCATTATATTTTCTTGATTTTACTCTTGTTATTGCTGCCTTTATTATAGAAAATTGGCCTTGTGGACTCCATGCAGGCATCAAGATGCCTTGCACTAAATTCTAAAAAGTCAAGAATAAGCATACATCTCAAAGTATAAGAAATGACAGAACATGAGACGACAGGTGAGTATAATGCAGAAGGAATCCCAGGCTGGCCAGCAGTCTAAGCAGTAGTCCCTCACATCAGTCATGTACTGTATCAAATCAGATTGTCTAAAGAAACATGTAGAGGAAGGCAAGCATGTGGCTTTGTGGATGTTTAATGGCAAATTTCCTCTGGATGTCAGATTTCCCTTCTGAAAAAGGACAGTAATATTAGGCCCTTGCTTTGTAGAGGCTGATGTCGATTTAGTTGCTAGTATACATCACACCTGGAAGGAGTACGACAGTGGGTCTACAGGAATATGTTTACATAAGTTCCGTCAGCATTCAGAAGTAAATCCAGGTTATTCATTTTGATGAGAAACCTGGATTATCTAGCAGTCACTTCCAATACTGCAGATGGAGAACCTAATTCAGCATAAATGTTCCTGGCTACAAATTCAGCAACTATTTGCTACACATAATATTAATTTGAAAGTCACTCTTTCCAGAAAGACTCAAAACAGAAACAAACTGAAAATGGACAGATTCAAGAGCTCTCAAGAGGAAATGCTCGCTTAAAACTGCATGTGGACAAGCAGCATGTGTTCAAACACAGTCAAATGCATTTTGCTTCAAGCTCTCCATTTCTCTGTGCAAACAGCCTTCCTTCATGGCTGACACACTGGTGTTGGGGAGACAGCCTCCTTCTGTCTTCACCACACTGCAACCAATGTGTTTAGAGGAAGACTTAAAATAAGTGCATTTGCCACTTAGTAACCAGCAGGTGTGGTCAGAAAGGTAAACCTACTTAGGTAGTGGGGGTGTGGACACAAGGAGTGACTCTGGAGAGGAGCTCGCTGTTTCTGCTCTGACCACACTAGGGAAGGCACCTATCTTGTTCTCTGCCCTTTGTCTACTAAGATGCTCAGGGTGGAAAATCTCAGTTATCCTCCGTGAGTATGTTCTCTCCCTTTGTTCTTGGCTACTTAAATCATCAAAATCACTTGAACTACTGTTGGTCCTCATTTGGACCTCTCCTATAAGCTGTTAAAGTCAGTGGTGGAATAAACCACTTTGCCCTCAGAAAGCAAGTAAAGATATGCTGTTCATTAACATGGGAGACAAATCTTCTGTACTCTCCTCACCAAGAGTGTCTTTGGAAGAGCTTCTTTGACTGGGGCCAAAACCAAAGTATTTTTGGTTCCTCCAGAACTGACTGAGAACCTCAAGTGCTCAGTGCCCTCAAATGTCTCAGTCCTCCCCCAACAGTAAATAGCTAGTTGTACCCCCATTAAAAGTAGCGGGAGTTCTGTTATCTACTTCTCCAGGTCACGACTGAGCTCTTAATCTACAGATTCAGAAGTAAAAACTCAACCATCGAGCAAACACTTCAGGCACTTAAGCAGAAGCTCTCTGAAAACTAGATGCCAGGGTAGCTGGTGTTCTGCCAGGGACAACCTGTTTTCAGAAAGTAGCTTCATTTTTGCATGCACTTTCCAGACACTATCACTCCTAGTTATGCACACTAACATGCTTTGACACCTGCACAAAAGCAGTTGCTAGCAGGTATGTGCACTGAATACACTTAACCTTTGAAAATTGCCCAAAAGGAGTCTTGTGAGCATGAGAAAGAGCAGGGGGATAAAAAGTCAGTGGGTGTCAGGTCTTGGGGATGAGCATCAATCTGCTGACTTCCACACAGCCCCACTGATTTACCAGTGCTCTGGTGTCAGGGAGTAACACTGGGGAATCAGACTCTTTGGAAAGACAGCAATATTGGCTTCTTCTGTGCTGTAAGAGAAGGCTTAAAATGACTGCAAAGGAAATACAGTGTCACCACCTCCCGTGTTCTGATTTGAAATTTCACAATTGACTTTTGCTGTCAAGTCCTAACATCAGACCTCAAATAACAATACAGAAGCACAAGGCCTGAAAAAGCCTTGAAAACATGAGTCAAATATCTTAGTACTTGAAAGCTAAAAGATAATTAGGGGAAAAAAAAAAAAGAATCTAGCTTTTACTAATTTTTTAGGGAAAAAAATCTCAGGGATTTTTTCAGTCTGACTCATAACTTTCAAATGTTTTGGGCTGAACACAAGAGACACAGTTCATTCAGAGGAATTTGGTCATCTCTGGGGAAAATGCATTATTTCGCTGCTTAATTTCCTGAAATGCTCTCTTTAGTCTAGAAATTCAACCATTAGTGCTTGATCAGCAAATTCCTCTTGCTGTTCTTCCCTGCTTCTTTCTCTTCAAGACAATTGCTTCCTTTTTTTCCCTGCCTGCTTTCCCTCTGACACAAAAGCCACATTAGATACTGAGATAGATAAGCAGGCATTCAGCCACTCTGCCAGGGCACGCACAGCTATGCTGCACGTGAGCAGCAGCCACTGTGGACAGTCACAGCAGAGTGGGTAAAGTTTAAACCCTGTTGACTCGGGTGAACGAACAAAAGATCCATGTAACTCTTGAGCACCCAGTAGGAATTAGTAAAGGGAGGTGGCAAAAAAGGCTCTGTTTGTAGTGGCCAACTCTTTTCTTTAGCTTTGTGCAAAACCCTAAAGCATTGACCATTTGGTATTGAGTGGCTTTAGTCAAAAGTCTTTCATTTCTGTCTGAGATCACTTCTCTTAAGCTTCCTGTTCCTGAACTTCACTGTTCTCCTCTTGCCTTTCAGTTGAGACACACATGACACTGTCAGCATAGAAAACACAGCATTAATTTAATCCCACAAGGTAAGAAAGTGGGAAGATGTCATTTCCAGCACACTAAAAATTTCTCTTTTGAGGACATATGAGCTTTCTAAGTACATGAGCTTCTCACAGTGATCATATAGTCACCACAGAAACATCGGGGGCTTTGTATCAGGAGCTGAGAGAAGGCGACAATTGTGGCTCGTATTACTGCAAGATGCTATAAAGTGGTTGACTTCAATGACATTGTTCATTTAAGGACAATGAACAATCAGGCTTAAGGACCTTCAGAATGTGAAGAAATGCAAGAATCCACCAATGTGTATAACATGGACTTCCAGGAGACCACAACGTATAGCGGAATGCTTCACTTTCCTATAGTATTTCCCATTTGCAGTTTTCAAAGCATCTTGCAAGCATGAAGTAGTTCTCTTAGGTCTACACACTGTAACGCAGGTAAATACTCATTGCTGGGGAAGGAGAGATACAAGCAGAAATAGAAACCTTTGAGGACAGATCCTGCCCCTAAGAGGCAGGAATGTGTCCACTATGAAGTCAGAAGAACTAGAATTTCTTGTCTCATTGGTCATTTAGCTCTCATCTTTAAATAGAAAATGCAAAAAAGACCACTCTGGTGCAGAGCTTCCAGGATTAGTTGTTCCATCACTTTTCCAGGGATCAAGGCAAGGCTGACTGACCCGTAATTTCCTGGATCCTCCTTCTTGCCCCGCCTGAAGACAAGAATGATGTTTGCTTTCTTCCACTCTTCAGGAACTTCTCATGGTTGCCATGGCAATTCAAAGATAATCAAGAGTGGCCTTGTAGTGATGTTGGCCAGCTCCTTCAGCTCTCATGGGTACATCCCGTCATGTCCCATGGATTTGTGTATGTCTGTTCTGTATCTTCCCTAATCTGATCCTCTTCCACAACAGGTAAGTCTTTGGTGCTCCAGCCTTTACCTGTGATCACAGGGGCCTGGGATTCCTGGAGGCAGATCTTACCAGTAAAGACCAAGGCAAACAAGTCATAAAGCTTTTTTGTGTGTCTTGTCACCAGGTCCCCTGCCTCGTTAAGCAGCAGACCTACAAAATCTTCCTTTTGTAACTTGTAGATGCACTGGAGAGGAGGAAGTTCTTCGGCAATGGGATTGGGTCCCTTGAGAAAAGGTGAGGGGTCTTGCTGAATTTGTCCATCTTTCAGGACAGGAAGTGGACTATTAGTATGGGGTACTTGAAATGAAGGAGGAGGAGGTCTGCTGAGAAAAGCAGTTCTGCCACTTATACTTCTTTGAAATTACCCAGTTCTGGCTGCAAAACCAGGGTTATTTTTCAAAAAAAAGAGCTACTACTTCAGAAAAACCTAAACAAACACTGAAAAAAAATACTGCAACAAATTTAATTTTACCCTGTGAAGCAGCATCTCTCACATGGCAAAAACATACTACCTCCTGGAATAATTATTCAATAAATTGCAGTCATTTGCACACATCATAATCTCTCTGCTTTAATACAGAACACGTGGCCAAGGAAAAGTCTCCTTACATATACCCAGGAGCACAGGGCTACGCAAAGCCAGTTCTCCCTGAGTCTCACCTCTGTACATGCTCTGTGTACCCCAAATTCACCAACAACTTTCCCATCACCTTCACATCATTGGTTTGGACTGGAGAAGGATTTGCTTGGGAAAGAAGGTGCTCCCTGAGAAGACCCTCTAGAAGTGCAAAAAGAGGAAGCTCTGCTCAACTGCAACCCTGACACAGTTCCCGTGAGAAGGACATGCCAGGCTGCTCATACCTGTGCAACTCCTGCCTGGCATAAATACCTCATCCTTTGGAGTAAGTCTTCCTAAGAAGTCTCTGGCGTTTTTGGACTCTCTGTGTTGTCCATTCCTCCCTTTAAAGAAGGGCCATGCTGATTCATGAGGTGCTCCTGTTCCACTGCTTCTTTGGGTCCTTATCCTGAAAATGGGAGCAATCTAGGGTACGCTGATCTCTTGAAAGAGTTTGCTTAGAATGGGGAACATACATAGACTCACTTGGATTTCCACATTGGATCTGTACAGTACTCTTAAGGTTATCATTTTCATCCCATTCTTTTTCTGATCTCTCATCTTTATGCAGAAACCTGGAGACAAGAAGGCAACATAAGTTTGAATAAGGGGCAATCCAGTGTTTTCCAGCCTCAAGTAAGAAACTGGTCATGGAGATATCGAAGAACTAAGCTAAAGTCAAGTCTCTAGTTTTACAAAGAATAACAATACGTCGGCAATATACATTAGGAAACTAAGTGCCACAAAGCTTCAGTACCAAGATGAGCACAAGAGTCTCCATCCATAGGGCTCTTTTCAAACTAGCCTGTGATCCACATACTAAGAGATAGTTTTCAGGGGAAAACATACATGCAGGAAATAATAACATCTTGGGGCTTGGGGTTGTGGGGATTTTTTGGCGTCACCCAAAATAAAGGGAAGGTACAGATGAAGCTTTATGGAAAATTATTCCTCCAGTGTGCCTCTCTAAATCCCATACAGGGCGGGAATGTAAATCAGTCTCTCTTCCAAATGACTCCACATGAAGACACATGCATTCATAAACAAAAGTGACCATGGGCTTTTTTGAGAACCCCTCATTTGACAGTTGTTCCTAGTTATCTTCATGAGGAGACAAGACCTTGCAACTAGACCCTAGGCAGCTCTAGGAGGCTCTACCAAACGTGAATTGAGAAGCTCTTTGCTTGGTCAGTCACGGGCTACAGAAGCAAACACACTCACTCTGGGGGCACAAAAACATCCCCAGAAGGCATCTGAAAAACAGTCATTTCTCTGCAGGCTGTGATCAGTGGCCTCAGTCTTGGCTTCTTTAAAAGGGACAAAGACATGTAAGGCGATCCATAGGAAATTATTCACTAGGGCAGAAAAGCTGTCCACCGCCCACACAACTAGGTGTCTCTCTGCACATCTCTTATCAAGTGCTCTTGCATCACTGTCAGCCCCTGTCCCAACAAACAGGTGCTGCCCAGCAAAGCACTGAGAATGGACAGTGACATAGCCAGGTTTCTTTCTAGGGCAAGAACCAGGAGACTCGGTCAGGAGATAGAGACTAGGTCTTTCCTAAATGTAGACTAGGATAGCTCAAAGCATTGCATCGGCTTACCTTTCTGGCGGTTGGCTTTAGCTCACTCTATTCTTGCAAAGGTAACAAAAAGCCGAGTGGTGGGGCCAACACCCAAGTCTGTCCCAAGAGTCAAACGGCTGCGTCTGTAGCTGGAAGAAGAGGCACATAGTCCTTCTTTCTTCTTTGTACAGTTGGCTGTACCAACTTATACCAAGAAAAGTTTTTGACTGGTTGCCTGTCTTGTCCACTTGTTGAATAAAATCTTCCAAAAAGTCATTCTCATTCTCCTTTCTCGACATACAGTAATGCCGATGTCCTTGAATACAAAGTCCAAATCCTTTCCTTCTGACAAGGTCCGCACAAAAACTGCCATGGTCACCCCTATGCAATTAAACGCCTTCTCCTGAGGAATACAAGGTTTCAACACTCTCTGGGTGTAGTTCCCCTTGGCAATTTCTGTATACTCTGGAAGAAAAACACCAAGCAGATAAGTCACTTGACCAGCCTTTCAGCAGTCTCAAATCACCTTTCAGCACAACAGCCCTTCAAAAGGCTGCTGACACCCTCCCACCCTATGGCCTCTCCATTGAGGAGCAAACATCTTGCCTGTAGGGGTCAAAGTCCTTTCCCCACACAGGCTGCTGTTCCTACCAAAGAGCAGAGGGAGTCATTTGAAGGAAAGAACCACTCCATAAACAGTAAAACTATTTGGTGAGCCACAGCCACCACCAGTGTCATATAAGAGCTGTTAATGGAAACTTGGTGGAAACTACCCTTCCCATCTCTGCTTCCAGGCTGACTACAGCTCACTTAGACCCCCTTTTAACTACAAACTAACTATAAGAGCCATCAGAAGTGCTGGTATTTGCATTCCCAAAGAATGAGACAGCAGAAATGTGGAGCATCAACTTCATCACAATGTGACTTGAAGACACACTTCAAAGAAATTGCTCTTAGACAGCAGTCACCACAATGTGAAATCTACAGATCTGAAGATGCTTTGCAGAGCTGGTAGTATAGCTGTCAGCTGCAACACAAGGGGAAGTACAGATTTGAATTTTTCTTCTTACTAGGCCATGGTCTGTTATCGTATCTGAGCTTGTTCTCCACCACAAACATTTGTCCAGGCAAAACAATGGTCTCTGAATAATGAAACCTCCTTGTTCAAGTAACAGAAATAGTTTTGCTTAGTGTACATATTACCCAGGTCTGTGAGCCTGAAAATCTGAAAATGAGGGCAAGTAAGAAACAAAGATAGATATTTTTCTGTTGGAGGAATTGAGTGATGACTTGGCACCTTCTTCTAAAGCTGGGCTTTGCTTTCCTTCCTCTTCATTCACAGAGAAGTTGCTCTGTGGCAAAATAGTCACCTGCAGATTCTTTCTGTAGCAATTACTCTGCTTTCAAAGAAGAGGAGGAATAGTGGTGCTGGAGTGGGAAGGGAGCTGCACTGGGCATTTTAGTCAGCTGTCCCCATCCACCCCTTTGCCCTCTTCCCCTGGAGGCCCCTATGTCAGGAAGAACCACCACCAAGCAAACCATGTTATCAGGACCCATCCCCAAACAACCTGCACACTCCCTTTTAGGCAGATAAAACCAGTCATCAAAGTTCAGACATAAACACAGGAGGGGGTACAGCTGAGGACTGTGGTGGGGGAAATGTTAAAGGAATTTTTCTCTTGACTCCAGTGACTTTATATGAGACTCAACGAGGCCTGGACTTACAATCTGCTGAAATAAAGTGTGAAGAGCAGAGATTCTGATAGGGAGATTCAATAAAGCCTTAAAACAGCATTAGTTCTTCAAGACTGTGAAGAGACTGTTAGCATGTACAGTTTAATAAAAGGAGCTGAGAGTGATGAGGGGAATTACGAACCAGCCAACCTCACCTCAGTACTTTGAGAAGAGAGTGAGAGTCTAATTAAGGACAGCACAGTGCAGCTCTCAGACAAGAAAAATCCCAAGGGTCAAAGCTTGCACAGCTGCTGTAAAAAGAGTTAGTGCTTCACTATCTATTAGAAAAAAGTTAATATAACAAAAAGGAAAGGTGATCTGATGGGCATCATCTGCTAGTATTTTCAAAAGATTTTTTCTAAGTTCTAGCAGAATAGACCATGAAGAAAAATAAACAGGCAGAGGGTAAAGAGCAATGCTATGCTCAGTATTAAAGTCTAGTTAGACCAAAAGGAAGAAATTGCTCAAGTGAAAGGAGCCCTCCACAAACAAATATAGCGAAGGTAGTGGTAAATCTGGGAAAATTGATTTACATTGATAAACACTAATTCATAAAAGCAAACTATGCCCCCAGCCAAGGAAACAAATGTTGACAAAAGGCCTGTTTCCTTAAAAGGTAAAGACAACTATAACTTTCTGCTTACTTTCTACATCCGTAACAGTAGAAACAACTCACTTGACCAGACTTGAAGAGAAGATCTACTTATCAGCGACTTACAGTGGTTTACTAAAAAGGGCGTTTAAAAATAAGAATGATCAAAATAAAATGCTTTGACTGATGCATTCAATTTTTAAGTCATCATTAGTGGAATTGCTTCGGGAATATCTGAGCTTTCACTTTTACTCCCCAATTTGGGAAAGAAAATTGTCCATCCTCCTGGCTGTTATAGGAGAGGCAGCCTTTCTATAGCCAGCAATTGTCAATCGGGAGTTTTTAGCACCAAGTCCAATGAGTGTTCAGGTACAGTACACCTAAAGCAAAGCGAGTTAAAAACTAGGAGCATCTCCCAGTGTGTGAGACTGACCGTTCCCAGCCACATACCAAGCAGGCCAGCTTCCTAAGATCTTGCTCAAAATTCAAGGAGGGAATTACTCACACACATATTATTTCAGCCAGACATTGTCCACCCCCTTGGTTCCCATAGCGTACCTCAGAGATGGCTGGCATGAGTCTATTAGCTTAATCTTCTCGCATACATGGTAACAACAACAATGTTTTGGCAGACAACACAGTTCTCAAATAACACATGCACTATCCATTACACACTCACCTCATTTTCAAGCTTCTGCATGTATCAAACAGGCTTATTGTTTCCTTCTTTTTTTTTTTTTTCCTTTTTTGTTTACAAAATATTGTTAGAGAGAAAGAAGAGGAAAGAAATAAAATCAGGGCTAAAAAAAACAATCACCTTGTCAAAAACAAGTGCCAAAATATGAGAAAATATGTACCACTTCTATTTCCTGGAGAATAAACAAAACAAGGTGCACAATGTGACCAGACGGACCTAATTCAACCAAAAGCAGATTGTGAGGAGTCATGAACAATCTAAAATTAAGTGGTTTGAAAATAAAAGGATCATCATATAAGCAGAAGTGCCTGTTGATGTGTTTATAGTATATGCTGATATTCCAGCAGCAGGCCTCCAAAGGTTGACTTATGTTGCCCATTGATTCTTTGAGAAAATTTGCATGGTTTGCTAGTTTATAAGGAAATAATAGAAGGCCTTTTTTTTTTGCTTCCTTAATATGTAAGGTCTCTTCTTCCAAAGTCATGGGTCAACCTGCAGACTGGCTCTTCAAATGGCAAAAATTGCTGTTCTTCAGCTGAAGAAAATGGATTATCTAGTTTAATGGCCATGGGGAATGTAGCCCTCACAGCTCAGCAAAGATGCTGCTGTCCTCTCTGCAGCAATGCCCAGCCATCATTTCCTCAGTGGTCTTGGGAATCAAACCCTATAAGGTGGATATTGAGGAAGTCCCAGAAGATGCAAGGGCAGTCAGCCCTATTTGTCCACACATAGTGAAAAGAGGTCAGAGAGCCAAAAGGTACAATCTAAAATGCAGAATGGCTTATTTTCTCTTTCCAACTACAGCTGACTTTTGCACCTAAAAGTGGAGTAGGTGATTTACTTTCAGGTTTTTGTACAGAGCAGGTAGCCAGTATAAGTGGAGAGAATGGTCTAAAAATACACCTTCATAAGCACAACCCTGTGTTCAGCACAATGCCTTTTGTCATCAGTTCAGTCAAGTACAACGATTTGACATATCAAGCCGATTCATGGTACTTTCAAAATGCAACATGGTGGGGAGGGAACACTGGGAAGGAGATCTTTTATTAATTCCCTTTTATTTATAAATACTGTAAATGCATTTCAGAGTGAGCTGCTAGCATGTCCTCAGGCTATGTTAGAGGGCAGAGGGGTAAACACTCCTACTGTTTCTTAGCCAGAAAATTATTACTTTATGACCTCTCAAATGCCCTGTCTGCTGACCTCTGAAGATATTTAGCCTGGCAGTTAACATCTGTGGTCCCATCAGCAGCACTGAAGTAAAAGGTACTTAATGCAGAGCAGCTCTTTTGCAAGGTTAGAAAGGATCAATAGGAGATGTGTTTAATGTGGTATCACTATCAGGTCTCATCTCACTTTTAAAACTGAAATATCCACAGTGGGACATAATCTTAGTCACTCAGCTGAGAGATCTTTAACACAGCAAGATCCCTTTCTCCCAGGTCTAGAAACGTAGCTCAAGGCACACAGAGGAAATTACCAAGGTTTAGAATAAACATGCGCTTTTCAAAAAGAAAAATGATCGGAGAGAGGCTTCTGGCATTTCAGTCCCACGGCGTATTTTCTGGAGCTTGAGCAGTTCTTGTGGAACACAGGCAGCCTTGCAATAAGCCGTGAACAAACCCAGGGCAGTTTTTCCCCTGGGTATGTGTGTATCCACTGCTTGAAGTTAATCCTCTCTGACTGCAGGAAAAATAAACAATAAGAGGGAAGGTAGCTTCCCCCAGAAAATTCAGTAAACTGCAATTCATGCAACAAACCTGTCAAGACTCACCAAAATGAAGCACAATTAAACTGTTCTTTAAGTACATTAATTCAGTCTGGTAGATCTTGTGTTACAGCAGAGGGTAGCTCCTTTACTTGCTTATATCCAACTGTAGCAAACTACTTATTTAAGACGCACTTCTAAAACCACTGCTGTTTCCTGACCACATTTATTTACCATAAAATACATATGCTTACTGCTTCTGCTGTGGTCAAGAGCAAGCCTATGTTTTTGGGGATGCCTTCTACATCTCCTCATGCCTTGTAATCAATGCCCAACGGGATTCCCAGCGTGAAATCCTCCGGATCCCTGTTGCTCCACCAGCATCATTGCACATTCCCATTTGGTGTCCAGCAGGGCTGAGATACACCATCCTACCCCTGGTGCACCCAGTATCTGAGCGCGAGCTGGTGGGGATGGCTGTCCCTCCAGTTTATTCAACCCCTGGTTAGTGATAGAAAGTGGAAAAGTGCGGCGGAGATGGAGGAGCCACCCCTGGAAGGATTTTATGCTCCCAGGAGTTGGACTCGATGATCCTTGTGGGTCCCTTCCAACTCAGAATATTCTATGATTCTATGATTCTATGTACGTGTTCTACAAGCTGAAGAGTGCAGTTCTATTGCTATTCCCCAAAGGCATCTGCTCAGACGAGTGATTCAATTGTCTGGCTTGGAAACTTGCTGATAATTACAGTTGTTACAGTTTTCAACCCAAGTTGCTGAGCTGGGAATTAAACAGCAGCTTGTTATCATGCCTACATGCTAGCCACTTTTTACTGTCCTTAACACAGTGGCATATGTCAGCATTGCCCCTTTCAGGCTGGATATACATTCCTAGACATGTTCAGCTGTGCTTCTTTCTAGGCTCCAAGAGGCACATGAATGCCCACATAAAATATGTTTAAATTCCCATTCCAGCTCTCTTTTGAGACAGATGCAGCCACTCTGGGGCAGAATCTGCAATGGTGAATTTAAAAATGGAATTGAACCAAGTGTGTTAGGTTTGCAATACGATCGCTGAGGGAATGGGAAGGAAGAAGGGATGCCAGGAGCAGAGCTGCACTGGCTGGCAGTGTGAAACACAAGTTCTGAGCAATTAAGAAGTAAGGATCTTATTCACTTTTTTTTTTTTTTTTTTCCTCTGCAGACAATGCTATTCGGAACTACTTCATGCTCTTCATTTTCACACATCCCTCAAACACTGAAGTGGGATGTACCCTTGACTCTAGGTGCCTATGCTAAGAACTGCAACTATCCCTCTCCTGCTGATCAGGCAGGGAATCAGAGCTGGGTCACCCTGCAGAGCAGCAGCCTGAGCTGCTCACTGTGACTGTGCATGCCATCAGAGCCAGCGTGTCCACCAAAGGAGGCAGAGCAAATGCAGCCTTTGCTGGCATTAGCTCTTCTAAAATAGGCATCTCTTGTTCTCTAACAATAAAAGTGTTGGTAAGCGCATGAGCATTTCTCACATCTCTCCTCTCCCTCACATGTATATTTTCTTTAATTATCAGTAGATTTGGATTCTAGCAGTGCTTTGAGTGAGGGTTTTATGCAGCCACAAAGAGAGCCCTTGAAAAGGCACACGCTGTCTGACAGAAAACCAAGTGAGCCCTTGCAGTTCTCACATCTATCCATAACCCTTAGTGCACTGCACTCAGATGAAGCCCCAGCAGGCTTCTTACAGTTTTTAAAACACATTTTTAGTACTTAGCTAGGTCAACATGCGTACTGAGAAGGGAGGAAAAAGACATGGGTTAAAAACCTGGGTCCACTGAAGCCAATGGGAGCTTAGCCATTTACTGAAGCATGGGGTAATATTTCTGCCTAGGACTCAGCTTCTAAAAGCACAATACAACAGCCAGATTATGAGTTGACCTTTTGTAAGATCACAGGGACACACAAGGAACATTTGATACAATTGCACTGAGGCCATGCACAGAAATTTCTATGCTGTGTACAGGTTTCCTCCTCCTCGGCATTTATCACTCTAATAGTTTTATACTGGCATCCACTATTATTGTATCCAAGTACTTTTTCCACAAACCAAAGGGCTTCACTGATTCTTCTAGTGGAATTCAGGGCATCTCTGGCCTGTCTGCCCTGATGGAGAGTCTTGTGTCCGGCTGTTTGGTTGATGGAGAACTCAGTAGGAGCTTCAGGATGAAAGCACTGATGGAATTATGAATATGGCATTAATGTGGTGGAAAGCCACCATAGTAAGCATTTATTAGCATTAAATAAATAGATAAACAGCATAGCATTTCCCAGCACTAGGTAGCCTGTGGGACTCCCCTGATCTCCAATGGATTCTCCTCTGACCATTCATCCCAGTCCTCAGGCTTCGCCATGGGCTGTGTCACCAGAGTGTCCCAAAGACCTGCAACCGACAAAGGGTTTCCTAAGATCTACATTTTGGCCTGTCATTTAGCCAGGTGTTGCTGGAAAATTAGGACCGGAACTACAAAAATCGAGCAAACCAGGTTTTCAGCCACCTGAAGCAAGAAGCAGGTGAGCAAAAACCTCACAATGTTAAGCAAGTGGCTGTTCACCTTCACATTCAACTACAGATAAAAGTTTCATCACTTCTCCCTGGAGGTGATGAAAGTTTGGATTGCTGTAGCTGGAGAAGACGAAGCACCTTCTCCTGGCAAGCCTAGGTGAAATAAAGTGCAGCCTAATGCAAGGTGGAAGGGAGCACTTTCAGATAATTCAGAATTTCCCTGGTTGTTTTCATCCAAGCGTGGTTCTCTGTTTCTCACCTCATGTTTGCAAATCTCCTGATTTTTAGTAAGATCTCTAGCAGAGGCAGAGGTCCTACCTCTCCCTGAATAGAATACATACGGGCATGAGTTTAGGGGTTAAATCACTTACTTCCAGGGCGCTGGCATTATGAGGCTTAACTGCTGGCAGAAACCCGAATCCCTGTCTTAGATTGCTCCAAGGTGTATGTGTCAGAGTCTCTGCTGCCTGCTCACTGGCCAAGATGGGGACAGCAAGCCCCATGTGCCAGGATGAAGCAGCTGCTCCAGGTGGCTTGGGCTGCTGTGTGAGAGGGACACCCCAGGCAAAACCCTGCGGGACTGTCACTGTGGCAGACACAGCTGCACCTTCTCACATCCCTTCAGCCTCCTGAGAAAACACCGATAAAAACACATCAGCTGGCTGTGGTTAGGCCTTGGGTTAACCATGCCTGGCGAATGCATTTGGAGACACACTGCCTTTCTGAACCGGGCAGGTGCAGATAAGGCAGCCACAGAAGGATGGGGAGGCTGGGTTCCCTGCAAGCGGAGCCCAGCACCAGCCCATACTGACTAGTCACCTCCTGCAAGGTGGAGTGAAGGAGGACCAGGCTGTGCTGGACCCTGCCTATACCTTCAGGGTGTCTGAGGGGTGTTCCCCATCTCTGCTGGATGGAGAAGCTGGGCAGCACAGGCACGTGCTCTGCTCAGACCATTAAAAGGCATGTGGCTTCTGGAGGGGCCATCTCTCTCTTTGTGTGCATCCTACGGAAAGCCAGTACACTCCAAGGATGAAATCCTGGCCCTGAAGAGGAAAAGGTGTCTTTGCTGTGTCCTTCCAACGGGCCAGGTTCTCAACTAGAGTTTTTGTCTTCTGGTTGCTTTAACCTGAGTCATAATCATGTTACCATTGCTAATGAATGACAGTTACAGAGCCCATAAATGTGAGATCACTCTCAGTGATCCCTCTAACCTCTGAGTGGAGGCAGCCCTCAGGGATGGATGGAATTTCAATGAATTTTTCCATTTCATTTGTATAATGAAATCATTCTTTGGCCTCTGCTCTGTTCTTCTTGCCCTTTTTGGACTTAAGGTGGACCCATTTATATATATATTGAGAGTGTTCATCAATGGCACAGTCACTGACAACAGATAACTAGGACCAAGAATGTAATTTTTATGAGCTACTTTACATTAAAGTTTCTTTTTAGTATTCCCCAACAACCACATATATTACTGTTTAGAGAATTTAAGGAGTTTTCAGCTTTATGCAATCCGAAACCTTTCATTTTAGTTATATACAACTGGGATGCTTGCTTTGAATTAGTTCCACATAAATGTGCTTGAGAACAGTGTGACAATTTCAACTAAAACAATCTAGAAATATGAGTAGTAGGAACCAAATTTACATTACATTACATTTACATTTACATTTACATTAACACTCCACTGAGCTGAATCTTGACCTAACATTGATAATCTTCAAACCTCCATACATCAAATCCAGCAGCACAAACATTGTCCATACACGAGGCTTTACTGTGTTCAGAACTTAGCTTTTCTACCGCATGACTAAGCTGGCACCAGCAGAACTGCTTCTGATCTGCACCCAACCTACTATCCCAAGCTTGTATACCTGCTTGCGAAAACACACTATGTAGGAATCCATGATGATTCACTTACATGTCAAGAAATTGGAAGAACATAATTATTTCTGTTGTCTTACTTACCCTCCTAGTCCTTTGATGTGTGAGATATCAATGTACTCAATCTTAGATGCCATTATTTTCTTTATACATGCATGCTTAATACACACACAGTTCACAGCTGTGCATTTATCTTGATGCAGTGCCAAAGCACAAGGAGAACCTTTTGTTTCAGGTGGCCACACCACACTATAAAAAAAGATGTGAGTTTTACATCTCTCTGTGGCTTTTGCCACTGAAAAATAAGTTGTCTAGACTAACGTGCTCTTCTAGGATCCAACTTTAGCCATTGGAGAGAACCAAGCTAAGTGATGAGGTTGGATTACTGAAAGTCTAAAAAAATCCAATTCCTAAATATCCTTAGACCTCTTACCTGGGTACCACCATGAGAGACAGAGCCAAAAGTCTCAACTCCTGTAAGTAACAGGCCATCACATTTTTCTCTCAAGCCCAAGAACGACTGTTAGATTTTGATTAAGATCATGGTTTTGAAGGATGGCAATACCAGGCTTGAGCTTGCTTTGGTGGTAATTGCTTTCTTGTGGCTCTGATACAAATCAGGATTGAAGTACTGTCAGGTAAAGTGGGAGATATCCCCAGGGTGTTTAATGCTGATGAAAGACTGATCCTGAACCCTACTGACCAGTATGAACAGACCAGTATGAGCACCACTGATGACTTCAATGGAAACAGGCTCAGGCCTGTGCCTGGCTTGAAACGCTGTTGTGAATTTAGCAATTCCATGAGCAGGGAAATCTCACATCAATTTAAAAAGGCTGTCATACCATTTATTGAGGACTATTCTACTGAATTCAGTGGAAAATAAATCCTATGGATTTTAGTTGGTGTAAGGTATTTAGTTCCATTTTTCTTTCATAAGCGACATTTGTCCCTTGCATGAATTTGCTTGCATTAGACTATATTAGAAATGTACTCAAGGAAATGAATACTCACACTTATTAGACTGGACATGGGAAATTCAATACGTAGTGAGGGTGAGATTTTAAAAGTTTTGTACTACTTAGAAATCAGAGAATATTGCATATACAAGATGTTAAATTGATATGCTAGCCAAATATATGGAACTCTATGAAAGCTTGCAGGCTGATTCTGAAATACATGCTACAAATTTTGCAATGTAATAGTTTTTCATCTCTTAACAATAGATAGTTGTAATCCTACACTGGACTTTCTGTTCCTTTGCAAATTTGCATTCTATGGATAAGAATAATAGACCCTGATTCATCTAGCCACTCATTTGCATTACATAGAGATAAACTATCTAAACCTTCTGTTAACAATGCAAATAGTTTCTTTATCTTTCTCCTGTTTTTCTCTTATAAAGACATGTGGACATCTATTTTCCACATTATTCATGCAAAAAAGCAAAACAGTCATCCCACTGGAAAGCCTGCAATGTATGTAGTGTTCCTGGCCAGATTCTCACTGGCAGGTTATTTTATGGCCCAAGTGCCCCACACAAAACACAGATGCTGTGAACCTGGGTCAGATGAGAGTGGTTGAAGTCCTCCTACAGTCCTCTCTCAATCAAGGATTTGAAATGGAAATAGCTGCTCTTAATGAAGGATAAGAAGACAAGACTAAACAAAAAACATTTCTGTTTTGTTTGGAAATGTTTCCTGTCTCTTCCACTTTTGATCCTAAGTTGTTAGGCACGTTCTTAAACTTTAGCTTGTTATTTCACTGAAATCTAATTATGTTCAACAATAGCATTTAGCTGAGCTTTTCAGAAGCACCTGAGTGATATGGAACCTGAAATCCCGCTTTCAAAGTGACTGGGGCACCCCATTCTTAATTGGGGAGATTTCAGAGCTTGAAAGAGACATCACTGTGGAAATGTGACTGAAGAAAATGCATCGTGTAACGTACCCTTCACCTCCCAAGTCAGACACTGAGGAAAGAAAGCATCTTCTCTAAGTGCATTATTTCGGTATTTTAGACTGAGCGCTTTGTTAGATGAGCCTTTTTTTCAGGTTCAAGGCTTTACATAATCAATGTCAATTTCTTTTTCTTTTACACCATAAAAATATCCGAAGCATTCAGGTAATATTTACCATTTTAGTCCTTTTATACCCATCACCTTTGTCCTCTAGCTCCTGTAGCCAGAGCCAGGCATATTCCCGAATTTTTAAAAAACAAATTTGCAGGGCAAACCCACACCTTGTAATATCACAACAAATCTGGCATTGCTGTGGTGACACAAGCATGAATCAAACTGCAGCTGGACTGGGGAAGCGCTGACTTCTGCTCTCTCTTGCACTCTCTTTCCTTTCCTGCTCTCAAACTCAATGGCCACTTTATCGCGGGCACCTCCTTTTTTAAAAGAAAGCCAAACCAAAGACCTGAAAAACCTTGTTGGAAAAAAAACACTTGACAGCTTAAGGGAAGAGGGAGGAATTTATTGCCTTTTTGTTTGCCAGAAGTGTGGTTTTCTGCCGTTTTTACCTCTGAATTGCAGGGCATTTCCCAAGCTTTTTATGGCAGCTCTGCTGTCTGCTGATAGACATTACCAGTGATTAGCAAGGAAGGTCACAATCTTAATTATCGCTTTTCTGTTACAAATAAACATCAGTAGCAGACTCTACTACTGTGAGTATGGCTTTATTACCATGGCAGCTTTCTTTGCACATTTTTAATGAGAGAGCATTTTGTCTTTGCTCACCATTAAAACCATTTGGAAAGTGCAGAGAAGCCTCTTGCCAGTGCGATTTTAGCTATTTGTTTCAGAGCTTCATTCAGAAACCCAGCATGTTTAACCTCTTCTGCTGCTGCCTGTCCCATGCAATCATCGCTGGTTAATCCCTGCCTCTGGCCAAACTGCAGCCATGTCACCAGAAAGCCCACGTCGGAAACAAGGAGCACTTGGGTGATGCAGCACACAAAGAAAGAAATAAAGCAAAAGTTAGCCCTTCATTTCAATTCTTGAGCAATTTCACTTCAGTTGTGTTACGTGCAAATGAGAGTAAGTGGACTTTGTCCTGTTTAAAGCCATTCAAGGAAGAAACAAAACGTACAGAACATGCAGATCCGAGGTTTAATCAAACCAGACAGGCAAGGACAAACTGTTACGTATAGTTCAGAGCCTCAGCTGGTGTAAACCCAGGCTGCTCTGTTGCCTGTGGCAGGGATGTGTCAGCTTTCCCCAGCCAAGGATCTAGTCCAGGAGCATGTTCATAAGTGATTTGATCTTCTGTGTATTGTGGGTGTGTATAGAAAGGAAGAAATGCTTTTCAGGATAGAAAAAAAAGATAGAAGTAAGAAATAATAATTGACAGCAGAATAGAAGAAAGGGAGATCTTGCAGGTTTTTTAGGCAGCTCTCCAGTCTCTCTCTCCCTCTCTCCCCTCTGCAAAGAGAAGCAAATTAACTGTTTAACAAAGGGATCATATTTCCGGATATGACAGGAGGAGACAGATTATGAACAGATACAAATGAAAAATCTTGTGCCAAAAACTGAATGCTCTTAAGGAAGACTAAGTGTCCTGGGCAGCTACCAGGATTGCTAAAGGAAATGAAGAAAGAAATTAGTGAAGTCTTAACAGATTTTTCCCAATTGCCCCTGTGACAGGTTAGGCTACAGAGCAAGGGAAAGTGAGCAACACAATGCACAGACTTATTTCAGCCATAATTTTTATTATTAAGGGGTCATGAGATACAGCAGGTAGTTAAAATCTAGTTGGCTCAAAGTTATTTCCTGGGGAAACAGTTTTGTGGGTTTTAATGCAGTCATGATATAATACTTTGAAAAGACTCATTTAACTGGAGATAGCCAAAATGGATTAGGCTGAGGGGCAGTCTTGCTTAACAGCTGTTTGGAAGTCCTGGAAGATATTGCTAAACCTGTCTGGGAAATGGTTTTCCTATCTTGCAAAACTGTTTCAGATTTTAAAATATTTTCCTGCTCTGAATCAGAATGATAAACAACACATTGTAGCATTTTGTTCTTATTAGATACATCTAAAAAGGGAGAAAAAAGAAAGAAAGAAAGAAAGAAAGAAAGAAAGAAAGAAAGAAAGAAAGAAAGAAAGAAAGAAAGAAAGAAAGAAAGAAAGAAAGAAAGAAAGAAAGAAAAAGAAAAAGAAAGAAAGAAAGAGAGAGAGAGAGAGAAAGAAGGAGAGAGTGATCCACTCATCTGTGTCAGACCTGTGGCACTCATCTCAGGTAAGTGGAACTTACTTCTTGGGCAGACAGAGCAGGTGGTGGTCTCTCCTGACCCTTCAGCCTTCATTTGCTTTTCCAGTGTTTTCCAAGAAATTCCATCTCTGACTCAAGTTTTGATTTTCAGTTTCAAATCCATGCTTTCCTAAGGAAAGTCATACAGTAAAATAAATAAATAAAAAAAAAAAAAAAAAAAATCTGGACTAAATATTACTATCTCCATTATAAATTAAAAGTGTATTGGGAGGTTAAAGTGTTCCCTCTTGCATTAAATGATTACTTTGAGGTTCATTACATCAGCTAAGGAAAAATCAGATATGATTTATTGACTGAAATGTGCTTAGAGCAGATTACAGAAACACAGAATCACAGCATGTTTAAGGTTGGAAGGGACCTCTGGAGATCACCTGGTCCAACACCCCCTTAAAGCAGGGACACCTAGAAAAGGTTGCCCAGGACCATGTCCACATGGCTTTTGAAGATCTCCAAGGATAGGAACGCCACCACCTCTCTGGCAATGTGTGCCAATGCTCAGTCACCCGCACGGCGCTTCCTGAGATTCAGAGAGAGCTGCCTGTGTTTCAATTTGTGCCCATTGCCTCTTGTGCTGGCACTGGGCACCACAGAGGTTACTCAACTATCTTCATATTTGCACACTTTAAGGTTAAATGCTGCTTCTGATGCATTTTCTAATTTTATTTAGTTAGGATGATGGTCCTACAGCATAAGACAGTGGAGCATTTCTGATGGAAATATTGTAATCATAAGTACCCAGGAGCTGCAGTCTAAACTTTGCCGTTAAATCTTTGTGTAGCTTTGAGAGAGAGCACAGGTAAAGAAATTGAGGTAGATAAGCTGTCTGTTAAATGGCAATGAAATGAAAACGATAATGTCTGTCTTGCAAAGGAGTTGCAGAGACTGATCAGTTAGTGTTTATGAAGTATCTTGAAAAGAATGCATTATATTCTATAGTCCATACTCTGGGTCTTCAAAAAAATTGAGGCCTTTTATGTTACTTGTTAGATCAAGAGTGAACTGCAGATTCAGTGTTCTGTTGTGCCACTGATCAAATTCTACATCTCACGTGAAGTCACTTATTTCAACACCATTACATCAGACATGAAGTTTGTTCTTTGTGTCTTCAACCATTTCATTTTATCCTATCTTGCTTTCTGATAAAATCATTAGAGAGAGGAGGATTGGGTCTGAAATAAAATAGGAAAATATTATGTGACATGCTGTGGCGGTTCAATGTGACAGGCTGACTCTAAAGCAAACATTTCTAATAACTAAGGCATTTCTTGAAGTTTGAATGACTTTTAAGTGATGTTTTAAGACCACTGCTTCTTATTAACAAGTAATGACTTTAATGATGAGATTAAATCTACACTTGTAAAAATGCCTGTGACTCAGAAAGCCATATTCACTGTGATATTACAGATTTCTTTAGACTTATAAACTTATTCACACTTTATTTCCCCAGTTATTTTGACATGGTGTGTGCCTGTTTCACATTACCAGAGTAGCAAAGAGCAACCATAGAGACCTGTGAATGAAATCTGAATTTGAAATGAATCTCAGAAGGGGAAAGAAGAGGCTCTTGGTGCTCATTGGTGTCCAAAGACCACTGTGATTGCTTGTCAGAACAATCTTATTTGGAAGGGCACTATGTTAACACAGAACAATATACAACACTGCCATTTTTTTCAAATAAACTCTAACACACTAGGCCTGCTGAGGAAGATCAGCAAAGCTGATTTTTAGTTGCAGCTGGCTGGCATAAATCTAACAAAATCAGGGCATCTTCCAGCTGAGGTGCAGCTGAAGAGTAAGACTGAAAGGAGAAGAAGCACTGGCTAAGGAACATACCTTGATCAACAAGATGGTATGAATTTTAATGCAAAATGGCATCAGATTTAGCGGACTCTTCTGATTCATGTTTTTTCCTGGTTTGGTAGCTGGCTTGTCCTCTCCTAGATCCTACAACAAGATTGTTAGTGTTGGAAAGATAAGAATGAAATGCTGGATTATAACAGCAAATCCATAAGCAGCACACTTAACAGTCTTATTAATTATATTTCACTGTCCCAAAGTTTGAAAGAAACCATATGCTTGGACCACTGTTTTGTCAAATAAAGTGACTTCCAGGTAATATTTTTCCTTCCAGCTTTAAATATATCCAGGGCAAGAAGAATAATTTTAATTCAACACACTACAAAAGAGTATTCAGCCTGAGTCAGTAGTACTGAAAACACATACAAGACTATGGTTTGACAAATACACAGCCACTAAGAAAGTGGGATTTGCCTTGTTTTTGCAGTGTTTTTAAAGACATGCTAACATTCATGTGTATGTATGTGATAAATAGGAGCTTTATTCAAAAAGATATTTGTGGTTAGCTAAGAAGTTCTCAAATCAAAAGTTCAGTTCTCATTCGATATTTCTTTCCTGTTCTTTTTCCTAAACTTCAAGGCAGAAACCTAGCCTTTCGCACCCTTCAGAGGACTATTACCATCTTTGTGCCTGAGCAGCTCTCTGTGCAGAGAAGTGCTGTGAGCCTGATTTCTGGCTTACATGAATGTGGCGTGGTGCTCCTTTGGCTGCCTGAGCACCACGAGACCATCCACACCTAGCAATTATTTTAATCATGCCTTCATTTTAACTCCTACCTGTAGCATTTGGCTGACTTGGAACAGCACTGGTAATTAGAGCAAAATTAGATGAGAAGCAGAGCTGGAGCATGCATTGTCTGAAGGCTGCAAGAAGGGCCAAGCCACCATGCAGGGCTCTGCCACTTCCTTGTGGGATGAGGGCATCTCCCTGACACATTTCTTCACTCCACTCATCCATCCAGCTCATACCACAGGACACACTGACATCTCCCAAAGCCTGCACCAAAACACACCACCAGCCCAACAGCCAGAAAACATAACCTGAGCAAATCGTGCTTGGACAGAGAAGAAGGTAGCGCTGTGTTTTTCCTGTGTGGTAAGGACATATTCCAAACAATATCACTGTATCCTTATCTACTGCACTGGCTGGAAATTCATTTTGCTTGTTGATGAGAGATCAAGTCAAAGAGATGAAGAGAGAGGAGGGGACAGGGGAATGTCTAATGAACACTAAAACCATACTTTATTTATGGTAAGCCCCCACAGGTCCCCTTTAGCATCCTGGAGAGTTGAAAGGAATGTAGACTAAGCCCCAAAAGAGACACTTAAGTGCTCTCCTCCCCCTTGAGCATCAGCCGAGATTGAGAGGAAAAGAAGGGGAGAGTAGCAATAGCCTCAGAGGAACAATGCATAAAGTGCTGGTTTCCCTCATGCAGCTGATGAGCTGCGAGGAAGGGAGAAGAGGTAAGAAGCATCATCTGAGCCCCAGAAGAAGGGAGAAGTATGACTTTCCAGTACTTATTTTCTTGAACAACAGATGCAAGATCACCTTTTCCTTGAGCCAAATGTCTGCTGTGTTAAGGCCTGGTCCTGTGAATGTTTGCCAATGTACTTAAGCTCAATACCAAGGGGGAGACTTCAGTTAAAAATAGATACTTTATAGGTGTAAGGGAGGAAAAATGGAACTTGGGATTGAAATGGTGGCTTGCAATTGCTTTAAACTTTTTTCCCCCACTTCAGTTACGATCAAGGTAGCTATGAAAACAAAGAAGTCATAGCCAAAGGGCAAGAATAGAGCAATATACCGTATAAGGTATTCTCCCTTTCACCACTTCAAACCATTGACAATATTTCACACTTCACAAAAAGAGCAGGAAAAAAAACTAAACTAGTACACAGGCCAACAAGAAGATTTTCAACCTGCGGACATGCACTGATTGACCAACTTCACCTCCATTAGTGGTGCCAGGGATATTAGGTTAGCACATATTTCATGTTTGTAGGGCTGGGTGCAAATAAGTGAAACGTTCACACAAAAATACAATAGCTTTCCTTGCACAGCATGTGAAATGGGAAGAGCTGCCATGGAGTCACAAAAGAGATTCCCATCATTTGATCCGTTCATCTTCTCCTGTTGAAAGAAAGAAGGAAAGGGCTTAAAAGAAAAGCGAAATGAAAAGCTTTACCACGAAAATGAAAACTTCTCAACAAATGCTGCTGCTGAAATAGCTCCTGCTCTGAAAACAAATAATCATCAACAAATTTTGGCCAATTCTGGTTTTCTGTAATGAGCCTGACCCCAGCCAGCGAAAGCCAAGGGGTTTGTTGAGAGCTCAGGGAGGGACTTTCTCTTTAAAGTAGCTGAAGGTAAAATAGAAGTTCACTTCTGTTCTTTTGTTTTGTACCATCAGAAGTTTTACATGTTTTACTGTGTATTTAGCTGCTCCTTACCAATGAGTAACACATAAATGTTTACGATATGCATAGCACAGCACAGCCCATTCAAAACCATTCACCACATTTTAATATTATTTGAAGGTTATACTGATTTCATCCTTTTGTATAGTGTACTAAGAATTCTGAAAACGGAGCTTCTTGTGTCATCGCCGTTAGCTAAAACTGCAATTCTCCCTAACATGTTAGTGCTCCTTTGAATCCAAAATCTTCACTAGTATTTGGGATCCTCCGAATTGCTTTCATTAGAGGAAAAGGCATTTCTTCTGGTCAGTTCTGCTAAAGTAAAGAGATCAAGTAAACCATCTCCATTCTCTGAGCGCTGAGTGGATCAGACACCCTTGCACACTTTCCCACTGCACTCTTCCAACACCCTTGCCCAGACAGGAGCTCTGTCCTCACTCAGCTTTCTCCCTGGGCTGCAGAACAGGTGTTTCTCTAGCTGCTCTGCCGTTTTCTGTTTGCTGCTGGGATGCTTATGAGTGGTGTTCCTCTAACATGGATGAGGCATCCAGAAACCCCTGCCTACACCCCAGTGCAGCAAACCCTGGCCAAGCCTTGGCAGGAGGAGACGTTTAGCCCTCCTGCTTCTCCCCCCTTAGACTCTCTCTGCCGACACCGGGCATGGCATCGTGGCGTGCAGCAGAGCTGCAGATCTGCCGCAACGCAGTGCTGGGAGCAGTGCCAGCCCAGTGCCAGGGGAGTAGGATGCGTGCACTACAGGGGCCCATGCCCCTTCACCCTCACCAGTTAGTCCAAACCCACTGTAAATGGGTATGCTGCTCTTTAATTGGCATCATTACCTCATATAATGTTGTCTAATTATATTATTGATTTTTCCCCCCATTGTTTTTAATGGATTTCCCTCCCAATTCACCCTCAGTAAAGACACTGGCAAGTACAGCGGATGGATCTCCGGGGAACCTCTTCCAACCATGTGCACTGCACACAGCATACAGATGTTTCACTCTGCATTTGCTTCTTAGCTAGCCAGAATCAATATTGTTCGTGCGATGGTGGAGAGAGCAAGAGAGATCGTGGTCCACTAACACAGTCAGGCACAATAATTACTGCTCCATAATAACAGGCAGAATTATAACTGTGCTCAGACTTTTTCTGTTTGTTTGTTTCACAACTCAGAGGAGCTGCCTGTAGGGCTAGGCAGGAAACAGATCTCATATCCTGCAAAAACTTTAGTAATTTTAAAAATATTCTCATTGCACATTCAAAAAACACCCAAGAATTTGAAACAAAAGTCAGCGTGACCATCCCATACCCAGGGCAAAATAGCAGATAGGCTGTGAAGGCACTGCAAAACAGCGTGTCTCTGTGGGTGCACCCAGATAGATGTCAGTGGGCTCTGCCCGTCCTCTGAGCTGTCAGGACACAGTCCTGTAACACAGAAAGCCATGCTAGAGCCCTGTGCTACACCTGAGCTGGCAGCCCTTGCCAAGCACAGATTTGGGGAGGGGATGGGAGGAACAAGGAGACATTGCTTCCGCAGCTGGGCAAGCCAACTCCAATGACCCTGTCTTGCTGCCCTAAGTATGCAGCTCCTGCACACCCAACTGAAAAGCAAACCTACTATTCTGGAAGGCTGGTCCAAGCTGAAGGCGTGACTCCTACTCTCCTGCATACCAGGCACCTGCTGCAAGCACAGAGCTACTACCCTCCTGAAGCTCATGCTGCAGGAGCTAAAGCTTGATCTTCATCTGCTGCCATTACAAGGCCATGACACACCCCAACATTTTTTTTTTCTGATGTGTATTATGCCACTTTGGAACTAACAACATCTAAATACATGTTAAAAACAATCACATACTGCAGTAGGTGTGTGCTGTAAGCACTAGACCAGTGTTATACCAGAATGGACGTCCGAGGATAGCACAATGTGCTGGTTTCCTGTGCACAATGTCCCTCAGTGAGCCAGTCCCTGCAGAGCCCCTGCTCCAAAGGAGTAAAACTTCAGAGAAAAGCACAGGGGGGCTTTAAAGCTGATAGAAGGTGCCCATGTGAAATGTCCTCTTCCCTGCTTCTCTGTCCTGCAGACAGCCTGGGAGTGAGTGACAGCATGGAAAAACCAGCGGGTACCCTCAGATGGTGGTGGGGAGTGCAATAAACTCCAGAGACCCCTTCTAGCTGCTTTCAGCACCGCTGGCTAGCCCCAGGGCGGAGAGGTGCCCGTCGCAGCCCCCCACGCTGTCAGAGCCGCCGTGTCCCATTTGGTGCCACCTGCAGCAGGCCAGCACAGGCTTGGCCTCGGCCAGATTTTTCTCAACACATCCAGCAGGCTGAGGACGATATATTCTATTCCTCCAGCAATGTTGTTGCTTTGCCCAGAGCCTCATGACCAGCACAGTTGTGTAAAGCTGCTGTTCCTCTACACCCTTGCCGTGTGGATGCTCCAACACAAGCACTGGGTTGGTCGCTGTTACGTTATTCGTTACAACTTTGAATCGGGTGACTGAACACTTGAGCAAGTAACGCATAGCGTTTTGAAATTTGAACCTTTTCCTTGATATTTCATAGGTAGTGCAAATTTGGGTGTAATCTCTTCTCATTCCCACAGACTTCATTTCTCCACAACAAAGTGTTTCCACTTCTACATGTGAGTGTTGGGTCTTGTATGTGTTCAAGGGGCCAAAGCCAGGAGAACCCAGGGCTCTCCACAGCAGTGTGTGAGTGGAGATTAGAAGAAAGTGGTGCACAGCCAAAGTGGAAACATCTTTGGCTAACCAGGACTAGAAACAGCTTTTCTAACCAGGATTAGAAAAATCACAGTGCTCTGGAGCTGGGAAGTGCTGGATCTACGTTTTAAGTCATCAAGTTTCATGACAGGAAAACGGTCCACTGAGTCAGACCAAAAGTGCACTTGGCCCAATACAGAAGGTGGCAATATCCAGTACAGCATGCTTAGCTGAAGAAATAAAAGAAACAGTGCAATCCTTAAGCCTTGTATATCCTCTGGCTTGCAAGAATAAGTAGCTTCAGGCCCCTGAGCTGGCGGGTGTACACATTTATTAGTTACCAGCGGATATATTGCTCCCAGGTCACAAACAGCGTGGAGGTGCAGACAAGTCAAGGGAGGTGAAGGTGACATGTAAATAGAAAACATGACTATTGCACATGCTCCATCATGAATAGAGAGAGCTGAGCTTTATCTGCTGTGTTGGAACAAATGTATTTGCCTAGCTATGCATGCATTTATCCAATCCTAAGGACTTAACAAAGTTCAAAGAGATGCAAGGAGATGTATTCCCTACCATGTTCTCTGTGCTATCACAGAGACAGCCACTAAACAGCAATGCAGGTATCAGACCCCTAGGTGGTGTGAATTGTTACCCCTCTGCCCCAGGGCCAGCCAAAGTGCTGCCCAGAGCTATGTATTGCCTGGGATGGGGATGGCTCTTTGCCTCCAAGCTCTGGCCTGGGAGGCAGTTTCAACTGCATCCCCAGGAAAGTTCCTTGTTGGGTAGCCTTGTTTGTTGAGAAAACAGCAGGGAATTACAGTATTTTCTACAGTGAAGAACAATACATGGGATTTTTCTGCTTTGCTGCAACAAAGTTAAGGCAACAGCAGCCACTCAATAAGGACAACGTTGATATAATTGTCAGCTGTTCGTATAAATGAGTCTGAGTCCCTGGATGGTGTCAGATGGGTTTTGCCAGCATCAGACAGGGATGTCAGTGTTCAGGAATTACAAAGTCAAATCACTCCAGGCTGGAAACTCACCTCTTAATTCCATTCCTCTTTCCTTCCTACCAAATCCAACACTTCAGTCATGAGAAAATTGCATTTGATGCCTATAGCGGTGCATTTCATTGCTTTTGGGAGTAGGCGGCAGAGGAGATAGGAGAGGTGATTTCTGGTCTACACAATGCCCACAGACAATGATGTTCTCAGGAAAGATGTTTGCCTGTGACTTCGGAAAACAGAGGATGGCACCCACAAACTTTGGGTTAAAGTTCTATATAGAGCTTTAAAAGTGGTCTTTACAAACACTCAGGAAAGGTGACAAGGAGAACTTGTCCTTTTTTTCTGCTTTTTATATCAGTACTTCTAATGTTACTTTTGTCCTACAGAAAATGCTGTCAGCTTTGCTGGGAATTCATTAAAAAAAAAACAAACAACTCATGTCTTCTCAGTTATGGAGGAAATATTGAAATATTGATAACTTTAACTTCTCCAGGCTAACTCATCTGGATGGCTAATCCTTATTACAGAGTTCCTCATGAGTAATGAGAGAAATTCCACTCTTCGAGGTGTCACAGATCTTTTCAAACTTGCAATTACACCAGCTACATTACACCAATGACTATTGCACATGCTGCATCACGAATAGAGAGAGCTGAGATTTATCTGCTCATCTTTATCATCTCAAAACTGGAGATGATCCATCCTTATACCTACTCAGAATCACATTAGCACCTCATGACTCATTCAGGACCGGTGCCTCTGTCTGCAATAAACTGAGTGAGAAAAGGTCCCTGCCCTTAGGGATTTGCAGCCAGACATGCAGGGAGGACAGAAATACCAACAGAGGATTAAAAGGAAGGTAACTGAGGGCATGTGACATTCAGTGGGCTCTGTTGAACTAAGTTGTACTGCAAACCAGCCTATGTTTTTTAAGATTGTATCACTTCATATCCTGTGTTGTATTTCACAACGTGTCTGAATGGGCCAGTTACCCAAAAGCCCTTTCCAAAGCTCAAGCACAGGGAATCGTAAATCGTTCTGACACTTTCTTTCAGACATTTTTATGTCCTTAAATCATAGCCATGGGTGCCATTCCAGGACAGAGAGATGCCCCACCAGTGTCTTTCAGAGCTTAAGCCTGGCCAGCTCAGGGCACAAGCCACCCTGTAGATGTGCAGCATGGGCTTCCCAGTGGGGCCAGCAGATGCCTTATCCCCCCAGGGCTCCCACTGGCTCCACTTGATTAAACTTCACATATACACTCCTAGTCAGAAGCTTTTGAATCACTGAGTAGCCAGTCCCATTTGCCCTCCTTAGTGCTCTGGCAAAATAATTTCTCTGAAGGCATGAGGGGTAAGGCATCCCAATACTGCCCCATCACTATTATGAGCTGAACCCTTGCTCTACTGCCCTAAAGAAAATCCCTGAGAAATAAGGGCCGTGTGAGAGCCTAATCAAGCTTGAAGTCAGGTCACTTTACTTTACCCGGTCTTAAAATTTCCCTTTGGGGCAGGAGTCTGTTGCTTAAGCACTGGGACTTAATGCATGGTGGTCTGTCCACCTGGTCTCCCACTGGCCATTTGAGGTGCCCTGAAGCATTCAAGCCATCCCTGCCAGGAGGTCAGATGCGAACTAGAGAAGTCCTGCACCTCTTGGATCAGTAGCTTGGCTCCGGAAGGACACCCTGGGGCACCTGAAACAGCAGCAGACACTCGTGCATGGGCGCAGTATCCCTCCTTCACTGCCTCCAACCTTACAAGCCTGGCACACATATAACCAGGCAAAGAGCTGGCCCTCACACAGAAGCGTATGTTTTCCCTGAGAACATGATAATAATTCCTATTCTTTCCAAATCAAATATTTGTGGGAACTCCAAAAAAAAAAAAAAAAGAATCTTAGAAACAGTTTTTTAAAATTATTGTCTAGGTGTTTGNAACATGATAATAATTCCTATTCTTTCCAAATCAAATATTTGTGGGAACTCCAAAAAAAAAAAAAAAAGAATCTTAGAAACAGTCTTTTAAAATTATTGTCTAGGTGTTTGATGTGCAACAAGACAGTAGAAAGTTACATGCAACTCCAACCAGATATTCCCTACAACGTGTGTGAAGCAGTGAGAAAGCTAAGCCCACCTTTGCCTTTGTACAGTACAAGAAAAAGAAGTACCTCTGCTGTCCGGCTGCTATTTCCACACCGGGCAATTCTGCTTTTTACATGTTAGGCAACAAGAGCCTTCCTTCTGGGAAAAGACAGTGCTTTTTAGTCAGGGATATTGTAATACCACTTTGCCAGTCTTCTACTTCAGCTCCATTTTCTTCCGTGTCTCATGTGTCTTAAGCCAGAACAGAGGTGCTGCAGTCATCAGGAGTGTTCTGGACTCTGTTATGAAGAAATGATGAATTATGCATCATTGATTTATGCTTTTATTTAGTCTCAATCAGTGGAAAATAAAAGCTGTGCTGATGTGTCAAACAGCACTTTTGGCACAAGTTGCTAGAAAGACAGGGTTGAGGAAAGTTTAGGTAACATCCTATCGGGTTTCTGAATCTACAAACTGTCTCACAGTTGGTAGTGTAAACGTTTACCAGATTTTTTCGAGAAGTAAACTGGCATCTTTTTCACCAAGATGTGCAAACACTTCACACTGGTGTGTAGAAGAACGGTGCTGAGGAAGTATGAATCTTCTGGTTAAAAATGCTTAACAAGAAATGAGTTTTTTTAAGACACACTCATTGAATAAAACTAGGCATATATTACTGAAGCTCCTTAGTGTATCAGACAACATACTTTTTTTTCCTGGACACTCACTCTGCTGACTGGTGTATGGCATTAATTCTACTGAGCATTTCAGATCACGCCATGGCAATGTAGTGAACTGCCATTATGTATTAACACCTTAATAAGTATTTTCTTTTTTCAGACCTTGGAGCTGCAACAAAAAATGGGGAGAGATTCTTCCTGAAGATCAACAGTACAAAACCTTGCCATCTCGGGGACAAGACTACAGCCAAATCACATAACGGCTAAAAATAAAGAACCAGTGTTTTATTCCCTGCTCTTACAGAGCAGCATTCAAGGGCTTCTGGTGTTTCAAGTTGTTTGATGAGAGATGTTCCAAAGTGAACACCAATTTGCAGGCACATCCTTGTGACACATGCAAGTCAATTTACCCACTTTTTGACCATGCCATAAGATAAGAGCATGGCGTGAGGCGGATGGGATGCAGTTAGTGGGTGCTGAAAGCAAGTACACAGCTGCTCTGGCACAGGCGGGAACCTGGCGGAGGGGCTGGGGACTTGGGCTGTGCTGGTACAGTCTCGGCCAGGCTGTTGAGTTGGTCCAGTGAGAACAAAGGGAAGGCTCTGTGCTCCCCTGGGAAAGCAGCTAGTTTAACCCTCTGGAGAAAAAAAATAGAGGCATTGCCTGTGTGTCTTCCTTGCACTCAGGTTGAGTAAGGCCAGCCCTGGAATGATCATCTGCAGGGCAGAAGATGTTTGTTTACAGGCTGTTTGGCTTAAGTGGTGTTTCTTTAAATTGTTTTCTCCACTGAAATCAAACATAACTGCTGGTTTGACATAGACAAAATACGGGGCACAGAACTAAACAGCTATTTTCTTTTTACAACCTTGGCAATACAAATGTAATTGATTAAATGCCTGAGCTCCAAACCGACACAGACTTGGCAGCGCGGTGCCTCATGAGGATTCTGGATTTACCCCAACTTTTAAGAAGGAAATAGCATTTTCTTCATTTCACAGGGTGCTGGGGAGAACCCTGGGGTTTGCCAACAATCGCTTGCTTCTCACCTTTCCTCTCCTCTTGTCCCCTTGTCCCCCCACCCCCCACTGCCACTCACTCACACTTACAATATCGCTCAGTGCACAGCTGCATGTGAGCTCAGGTCCTTGCTTGTTGTCATATCTACAGTCAGCGTTCATTCACTTCACTCTTTTATGGAAAAATAATTGATTTGGTCTTTGTGGAGTCAAGAGTTTCCTTCTCACTTTACAAGGGTTTGCTGTCTGTATGTTTATTGTTTTCCTTAGCAGTCTGGGAGACCCTATAGCCTGACCTAGCTGTAACCCTTGTTTCCTGTTTCTGACAAAATACTGGCTAACAAAGGAAAAAAAAAAAACAATAACAACTGATACTTTTCATTTGTGTAAAGATAGTAAACAGTCAGCTTGGGTTGTGAGGTTGTGACTCTGAGACTTTGGAAAGTGCCTTCACTGCATGATATCAGATCCCTGCTGGTTTCGAAGACAAACATCATGACACAAATTCAATGCACAGTTGTTTTTTAGGAAAGGGTAGGATAGTCCCTGCTTCAGAGCCACCTGGGCCAAGACAAACACAGGGCAGAGCAACTATTTCCAGGGGGTGGGACCAGCCATCCCCTTGGCTGCAGCAAGAGCCATGTGTGGGCAGGGCTGGGGCACAGCCGTGGGGTGCTGCAGGTGGGGCACCCGTGGATGCAGTGCCCCGAGTGGAGGGGGGTGACAGCAGGGACAGGGCTCAGCTCTGCAGCACAGGGTCAGTGGGGACACCTGGGTCTAGCGTGGGCACAGGGCGTCCCCTGAGCAAGGGCTGAGCTGAGGCCCAGGTGTGGGGAGGGCTGTCCCAGGAGCGATCCCCATCTTTCACTAGCGTAGCCATTGCTGGTGGCATGGCCTGGTATGGAGCCTGCCTGACGCTTCCTGGTTTAAGATCCTATTTTCCAGACCTTACCCTGTTATCAGGCACAGGTTCCATCTAAATATTTACATACGTATGCATCTATACATACATATACACACCTATTTGAGCCTTTCCATGGAAGAAACCAGGGGAAGCTTCGTTGTTTCCCCATACTTTAAAAAAAAAAAAAAAAAAATTGTTTTCTGTTGTTTTCCTTGAAAATCTCCAATTATTTTAACACAGCTACACCAGCACGGCTCTGAGGAGAGTAGGGAGAGTGACCACAATATGTGGACTTAAAGCCAAGCTTTCCCCAAGGGGAAGCATAAAAAAAAAACAAAATTCCACATTGGCTAATTAGGTAGACAAACCTCAAGCATGAAAGCTGGAGGTAGAATTCATCGCCAGAATTTTGGTATAGGAGCCTGTGTTTAGTATAATTGCTGTTAATGAGAAGTTTCCTCTTCTTTGCTTTTGGGTGCTGTGGGGATGCATGTCAGAGCTGACACAGGGCTGGGGGCTGTTGCTGTTCCCTGTCCTTTTTCACAGCCTGCATGGGCTGTGGTTTCCCAGGCTGCAGCTATCATACCAATATCCCATTCCCCAGGTGTAAAATGCCAGCTTCGAAGAGCCATGATTATTCTGAGCCAATAACCATGCCTTCCTGTGTTTGCGAGGTTTAACTCCAGTAATTCAAACACTGTGCTTGGAATTTCAATTTTATTTTGAATCTGTATGCTTGCTTACTTTCTTGAAGATAGATAATTTTTATTAGGAGCTGTTAAGAAGCTGCTGAACAGGTGCTTTGCATTAAACTACTTCTTTTCGTCAAGTGGAAGCAATAATATGGCTTGAAATGTAAGCATCTAGATTTTTAGTTTCATAATGTTATGAAAGATTTAGTGATATACTTCACTATCACTGCATAATTTATTATTTTCCTTGCTTATGATTTGTTGCACGTTCTGTTCAGATAGAAATTGGGATCAAACTAAAATGTATATAACAGCTTTTTATCTACGAGTTATTAAGAGTAGAACATGCTGGATGCAAACTGTGAACTTAAATGCTGTGTGTTTGAATCAGCTTAAGAAAGGATTTTGTATCAGTAGTCGGTGCACTGAAACAGTCATTTTCATGTTGTTAGTTCCAGCACGTCTCACCTCGTCATGCAGTTTTTGTGTGTTTTATTTAGCTTGGAAGAGGAAAACGGAACTTCTGCTTTACAACTTACTGTTTGCTCCTGACCTCGCTGAAGCCCAGGCAGCACCATGAAGCAGAACTGACTTCTGTCTAAGGCATCAGCAGCTTCTGCCTCCAAGCGCTCAGCCGATGGCTTGGCTTTCCTTGAAACTTCTAGTGCAAGCACACTTTGCTGCCTATTTTTAACTAGTTGCTGAAGTTTACCAGCTAACTCACTGTGTTCAGTGAATAAACATACTGTTGAACATGTCACTTTTTAAAATGCATTCAATTACATATTTAATCCATTTTATATTTATTTAACTCTTCCTGTCTATTCACATCAAGATATATGACACCAGATTGACAATGGCTACTTGACTGGTAGCGAATCAGTTTGTTAATTTTAAAGTGCCTAAATACTCAATATACATCCAGTGTCAGGCACCAGGGAGATGCGTGTCCCGCTGCAGGGATGCTGTGCAGCAAGCAGCAAAGAGGTCCTGCCCCCATGCCAAAACCCAAGGGTAGGACCCGACAGCATGGTACAGGAGCTGAAGTAACCACCATGCTCAGCAGCCTCTGAAGTGGAGGAGGCCCAAGGAGGCAATTCACCTGGATGCACTGCAACGAATATTATGTCAATATCCATAGTCATTTTTACAGTATTTCTGATTGTTATTGGCTCCTATATAGATAGATCATTTTCAGAGGAAAAGTAAGGTTAAGAAACCTTTGGGGAGTTTTCTTAAGATGTCATGCTACCATTTGTTATAGTTTCTGAAAACAGTCAGCTGCAAGTTATATTTTGCCAGACACAGCTATGCTGGAGGAGCTGATATAAGCTTGCTAACAGTGAAGAATTCCTAACTACCATTTAATAAATAAAGAACAAACCCCAATTTTATACGTATGAAGGAGGTAGGCAAGTTTTTTCCTACTTTATCTTTAATTAAAACCTTTGCTGAAAACAAAATATTTCCTGAAAACCTGTCACTACTGAAAGAAAAGTCTATTATTAATTCAATGAGAAGCAGTCATCTTAGACATGAACTTTTGACCAAAACCAGCGGCCAAAACAGACTGATATGTATTCATTTCTGATAAAGGCACCTGAAACGGTGTGGTACTGCTTTCTGCAGAGGAGGAGTGGGCCAGAGCATGGTATATCCAGACTTCCACAGTTTCACACTGACTTCTGAATTCCCATTTCATCTGCTGTCCTACTTCCAAAACTTATAAAAATCTGAAAAAGCTAAATCAATAACAAATGTATATACCTAAGTTTAAAATCTATCTGGTGGTAAAAGAGGGGCAGAGTGTCAAGAATGTGCTGCTTTACCTGCATGCCTGGCTTAGCTCCAGCAAGACCTTGCCAATCTTTTAGGAAGGAAAAACTAAAAGAAAACATTGTGAGAAAATGTGTTTGACAATTTTCTTTTTGAAGTGTTGCTCCAGAGTCAATTGAAAGTTCAACAGTTTCCAAGAACATGTGAGGAAGTGGCAGCACGATGGATATGAAGGAGGAGGGCTGAAGGCAAGATGGCAACAGTTAAATGTGTGGTTTGAGTGAGTTCAGCATTAATTTAGGAGATTGTGGTCATTTCAGACAAAGAGAGAAAGAAAAAAGGGTGGGGAGTGCTACAGAGATAATTTTTCTAAAAGCTAATTCACGTATTTGCCAGTATTGGAGAACGGACTCGATACACCCACCCCTCTCACACTTCCAAAGGAAAAGTGCATTTTATCTTTTGAAACTGGTGCTGATTTTTTTAAATGAATCACAAATGTCAGTGGCAAAAGCGTCTTCATTTCCAAAGAAGGATAGCTGAATTGATTACTTCACACAGTCTTTTTCAGCCTATGTGTGGCCAGGTATAAAAGTCAAGAGATTCACGATCCGATCTAAAAGATACACTGTGCTCTCCCTGAGGTGGTCTATTGGAATGCATCTGAAGCGAAGCTTTGGCCCCAGCGGGCATGTCTCATCTTCTGTCAGACACAGATGGAGAAGAGCAAGTTGATTCTTCTCAGTGAGAGAGCAAGCTATAGAGAATAAAAGCAAAGCTAACTCATTTTGGACTGTCATTGTAAAGGCTGGTAGGGCTGAGGCACAGAAAGCCCAATCACCTTATCAAATAAAACAAATGCTCTCTTGATTCAGATTTGGCTGCACACTAGGTGAGCATACAACTGTGCTGCTCTAATTATTTGAGAATTTGGCCTTTCAAAGAGCTGTATTTTCTTCTAAAGGAGATACTTTTTCATGTCTGGCATTCTACAAAACAGACTGTATGGTAAGGGCACTCTGACATTCATACGAATTGTATTGTTTAACTAAGTACACAAAAACACATGGTCAATAGCCATCATGTTTTAATAGCTACAGTTCATGGAAGGAGCATTATGCAGAACAGAAATCCATTTAAAAGCTTCAGAGGTGCTTTTTCCTACATGCACACACAGTATACTGCTGCTGGGCAAATAGATAAATGCAACCCGTTGGACCTGCAAATCAATTTCTGCATTGTTAGAGGCAAGTGAGAATGAGGTTTTTGCACTATTGACCCCAGACAGGCTGGGCATTGGTAATGGCAGGTCAGCCCACTGCTTCCTTTATGGCCAAATGCTGATAACCCTGCTAAATTATCTCTAACTGAAACCTGGAGGTTGTGGCTAGGGGGGAATAAGAATCACTAGGGTTTCCCGTGCTCTTCTGACACACCAGCTGTGACGAAAGCAAGGGGAGACGAGTTCACGGTGGAGCCCAGCACAGTCATCCCCACTGAGCACTGACAAACCAGCTCCAAGAGGTTTCAACGGGGCAGCTGAAGGCTTTACTGCTCCTAGGTGTCCATCCCAGCCCCACAAACATCCTCACCCTGTATTTGGGTACTTACAGCTCAGTGGGTGCTGTAAGCTGGTGAGTCAGTCTCCTCTGAGCACTGCCTTGCAAGCCTGCCTAGGCAGGAAACATGGTTTTAACCTCAGCAGGGCTCTCTCTCGACAACAGAAGTTGTCGGTCTGGCAGCAGCAGCGGTGACTGGCAGGTGCTGAGGCCCTGGCTTTTCCTTCCATGATGAGTTTTAACCCCCTTCCCTCTGGGGTCAGATGCTGAGCAAGCAGGACGCTGGCCCAGCAGAGCAGGAAAATCAGGTGGGCACTTCTGAGGGGTCAGCGCCCAAACAGGAGGTCAGGAGTAGGATTCAGAAGTGGGTTGACAAAGTGGAGAAGCGGCCACAGAAATCCTCCAAAACCCCAAAAGCTTCCCACAGACAGACATTGTAGAGAGATGCAGAGCCCTCTGCCCTGGGACAGGATTCACCAGCAGCCAATGTTTGGGCTACCGAGCTGCTCTGGGGAGAAGGATCTGAGGCACAGAGGGTGACGACATGAACATAAATAAGCTTCACAGCAGGAAACCAATTTTCAATGTGCACAATGTGTACATTGGTATTGGAGGTCTGGAGAGCGGTAGGTATTCCAGTCCCTTTTTACTACCCCCTACAAAACTTTGAGGTGACGGGACAAGGCAGTATGTAATGCTGAGTATGTCACTTCCAGAGACAGCCAAATGAGAAAACCAGCACAAAAACAGGCTGCATCATCCCATCCATAAGTTAAATAACATTTTTCTTCATTTCTACATTACGCTTTATTCTCTCTCGCCTTTATCTATCACTTCAGGATTCATTTTCTCTTCCCTGAACTTAGCACTACAACTCCCAAGTGGCTAAAATCAGATATTACCTTGACTAGACTTCATGAGCCTAAAAACACCACAGAACTACTCTGGCTGTGCAGGCAGGAAGAAGCTTGTTCAAACGGCTAATGCAGAGCATGTCAAAGAGACAAAAATGATTTGAATAAAAAGCAAAACAAAACAAAACAAAACTGCAGCATGCTGTTAATTGGCGCCATCTAAATGCCGATGTACATGTTGTCCTTGTGGTGGAGGGCAGGCAATTGGTGTAGTATGTTAAAATATGTCTGTGTCTTTCTCTGTAAATAAATTGTTTAGAGTTCTCAGATTTCTAGCTAAATGGTTATGAAGTTTATCAGGGCTTGCAGATAGTGTTGGTTCAAAATAGGATCTTGCAATTATCACTCAATTACAGTCCTTCAAAATCAGACAACGAGGCACCATTGGCACAGCCCCAGGAAAACATTCTGTACAGAGATACTAATCAAGATGCCGCTCCTAACAGCTAACATGAAATTCATTTTAATACACCGTGTGCTGAGCAGCTTGATGTTGTCAGATCAATTCGTCCCTTTGATTTTGCAGAGTCCCTGTGAATAAAGTGTAAGCTAAGGCTCCGATTCATTCCAGCTATTCCATTATTTACTAGCATGTCAGAAGATTTTGCAGCTGATCTTTTGTGGGGGACTTAAAGCGTGTTCTTCAGGCAGGAGAGGGAGGGCACGGAGCAAGCTGCTGAAAGGCAGTAACTCAGCCCCACCAGTCATCCATGTCAGCTCCACCGAGCTCTGCCTCCGAGATTTTCACAGTTCAGAAGATCATGGTTGTGGGTATGGCTTGGCTGGACTTTTGAATGGAAAATGAAGTCTATTTTCGAACCAACAGGGACCTCTCCTACCCGCACTTCCTGGGAAGGGGGGAGGCTTACATCGGGGGTCTAAGGGAAGACACAGCAATGAAAGTGAAACGGGAGAAATGAGATGACTCACGAGATGAGATGAAAGCATAGCTATACAAGTCAGACAAATTCTTCTCTGTTTACAGCAGGTCCAGAGGGGCTCACCTCAGACCAGGAGAGCACTTTAGCACTTCTATGACTTCAAGCAAGCTGTCACATAAAGTGTGATGATATCGACTGTTGCATTAGCTTGAAGCTGTAAGCACCAGGCAAAGGGAAAAATGTGACATTGCTCCCCTAGAAATATTTCACAGAGGTAAGATGGAATAAAGCTGTGACTAATTTCCTCATAATCTTGCAATGCAGAGGGGGACACCATATCTTCCATGTGAAGATCACATCAGTGGAAACTTTGAACCAGCAGTGGAAACCCTTTCTACACAACTTGAATCTGAATTTGCTCATCTAGAAACACCATATATCTCTTCTTGGAAAGACCCAAGATAATCACAGAAATGTGTAACACTTCAGTATTCTAGACAATACCTAAATTTACATGCACAATAGAAGAGGTGTTCAGACGTGGTTATTTTGTTTCCTTGTATTTTGCCAGGCTTCAGGGTTTGGAGTGCTGAATAACAAAACCATAATGCAATTACAGGATAACAAAGCTGGAGCAAGAACATATTTTAAAGCCTTGTGATTCAAAAGGTAAAACATTTTGGTTTGAAGACATGCCTCCTAGATTCTTGACCAATATGTCTAAGGTTCTTGATTTGTATGAAAATAGATTCCAACCATGCCAAGACAGAAATCTATTCAAAACAAGCCATGTTTGCCAGACATTTCTACAATGAGCACTGTCATCACCCTTACGAAGAAATCCCTCAGTAACACTGTCAGCTTGCTCCTAATGCTCTCCAGCACTCCTCTGTGAATCCCATGGCCCACTGAATTTGGTGAAGCTGGTACATGACAGCTGTCAGGAAGGAAGTTGCTGGACTTCAGACAGATAGCTGGACAAATCACCTGATGCTGTCATGGGATACAAGGGTCAGGCCTCCCTCCTGATATTTCAGGTGATGTGCCGGGTATTTAGAAAACATCTTTCCTAATTCTCCAAAAGCCTTTTACCGCCCAGCTGGCACTTCTGCTCAGTCCTAGTGTCTGACTAGGAATGCAATCCATCCCATAGCACTGCTGCAGTGACTCTTTCTCAGCTGCAACGAGTGCATAGTACCAGGGGGGAATAATGCCGCTGTTGTCCAATCTGTCCTGCTGGCTCTAGGAGAGAAGCTATGTCAGACACAGAGGGAGTTTCCTCCCTTTTGCTAACAGCAGTCAGTTCCTCATGCCGTTGTTTCCTAAGAACTACGCGCTGATGTCTGGGTCTATTTGCAGCTACTTCTGCTCAAAGATGGCACAGATGTATGTAATGCAAGATAAACAAATGACATAAAACAAATACCAGGCTCTCTGCTCATGATTTTTTTCCCGACAGGAAGAAATCATCATCACTCTGTGGCTATCATCTCTCTGTGTGCCCCTCAGAAAAGACAGAGGAAGAATGTGGTTTGCCTGCACTATGTTGCTGATTGTCTGCACCTCTGCTTCAGTATTGCTGCCACCAGCTTTACAATTGGGCTTGACTCTGGACAAGAACTGAGAAAAAAGAAATACATTTTGTACAATCTGAGTTTCTTAGTCGTCATATCCTGGCTTGGCCTTTTGGTCAGTTTTATAAAATTGAGGTGGGGAAGAAAGTGTATTTTCCAGCAGACTAATTCCTCCATTGCCAGCTGCACTGGCATCCTTTGCTGGTTTCTGCCTCTTCATTCTTGTAAGTGAAAAAAAAAAAAAAAAATTCCCCTGGCTCTCTGAAGGGAAATTTTAGCCTCAGTTCAACAGGTTTCTCTTTGGGCCATGGCTCGTATGCATTCCCACTCTCACTAATCACAGATGGAGGAGAAAGAATGAAAGGGGGTGTGTGCAAAGAGTGGGATAAGGAAAACAGGTGAACACAGGAGAGGGAACAGTTGGGCTCAAGCGTGGACCTGCACTCTGCAAAGGAGACCAGAAGAGTTAAGGTAAACTGTGTTCTGACTTTTCTCTCTGGAAGCCGAGAAGAAAAATGGAGTGACAGGAACTGAGTCAGTCAGAGCTCTGGGATGGCTGTCTTCTCCTTACATACAGCTCCCCAAAGAAGGCTGAATCTACAAAACTACTAAAAAGGGAGTTCATGAACTAGAATACATGTATTAGTAAATAGAGAAAAAGTGACCAACCAAGAAATTAAAAGTGTTTATATCCATCTCCCCACCTGCCCACTGTGTCTTTGCAGATGGGATTTTGGTTTAAGGGTCCTGCCATCAACTAGATGACTTTCTGAATTGCAGCAACCATTGTACAACCATTTCTGGTCCCTAGGAAATCCTTCAGTCCTTTTTGAGGCCTCACTAGGAGTTTGCTCCTTGCTTCCCTCAGCAGCCAGTCAGCCTCCTTTATCTTGAGCAATTGGCTCACATCACTTTCCAGTGATTGTTGCTCTCATTTACCACCCCTTGTCTTGGGGAGTCCTGTTTCTCTCTCTTTCCACCTGCCCTGAGAAAAGGGAAAGGAAAGAGTAGGAAAAAGGAAGAGAGGAAAAACACCACTACAGAATAAAAAATAGGTATTTGAATCAAGCTTGAGCTACACTTAAGGTTGCAGGATAAGTGGAGGACAGCAGACTTGTCATGAACCTCCTTCCCTGATTTATCACTCTACACTCAGTACAGTGTTAACTGTTATTCTCCACATATCTTCGTGGGTTATCTAACAGCCTCTGTACAAAGATGCTCTAGCTTGCCTGATGACATTTTGGTAAGAGGAAGAATGAAAACAAAAGAGGAAAGCAGTGCCAGAAGGTGACATTTTTCATTACCTGTTGCTTCTAGAGCCCTAACAGCACTCCTTTGCATTAAGTGTAATTCAGAAAGTGGTTATCGCTTTTTTTTTCGGCAAAAAACTTCTATGCCTTGAATTTATTTTAGAACTCAGCTGCCCTCCTGGAAAAAAATCTGTATTTATCAGGAAACCAATGTCCCAAAAATTTAAGTCAAAAACTTAGTTTTTGCTTGCTGAAAGCCAAAAAGGCTTAGATTTTTCAAATGTTATGTGAGAAATTTCCACAGGAAAAGAAAAAAAATCCTGTCTTCATATGGACACAGATTTATAGACAGATGAATCATAAAGTGTCACGCTCTGAAGGAACTCTGCCCAGAGAGTTCCTTTTCCTGCTAATGTCATGCTTCTGCCTTTGTGGTTCACTGCTTTCATATGTCCCTGACTGACATCCCCCTAGAACGCTCAGTGAGACTGCAGAGAATTTTCCCCCCACCGTGTGCATGTCATTTGTGTTTTATTACACTCCAACCTGGGTTTTTCACCTTTCATGTAGGAAAATGCATCACCGCAGTTATTGTTCTGGGCCCAAATATATCTATGTGTTTGTATATGTATGTAATCATATATATACATTTATCTATGTATATTTAATATAGGTGGATGGATGGATGAATGGATGGATAGATAGATAGACAGCATGGAGCATTTTTAAAAAATGCATCAGGTACAGTCTTTTTTCTGGTATCAATCAGCAGTTATTCACAAATATTTTGTACCTTAAATGGAATATTCTGAGTGGGAGTTACTGTCTATTTTGTCTCGTGCTAATTTGGCTGTACAAATGTAGCAATGTCTGCAGTATGAGCAAAGCCCTGCTCGGCAGAGGCCCCCCAGGTCCGGAGGCTGGTGCTTGAGCGGCTCGTCGGGACAGGGACACTCCATCCCGCCAGCAGCGTCAGTTCAGGCTGAGTGCCTGCTGTCAAGCCGCAGCGGTGCTATCCCCCAGTGAGGCACAGCGAGCTGTGCTCGGGGCCTCAGCCCTGTCATCGTGTCTCCCACTTGGGCTCATTTATTAAGAGAGCCAGCAGGAAGCAGCCATGGGGAAAGGGGGATCTGGCAGTGACAAACCCATGGCATAACAAGGCTCTTCGCTGCTGGGGCTCATCAGTGCTGCACTCCCCATCCTGCGCTGAAAGCAGGCACTCGAGCCCCAAGACCAGGCACGTCCTCGCCGGTGATCGCACTGGGGGGCTTCGTTTTGCCTGGGCTGGGGGCTGGCTGTTGTGCTGATGTTAGTCTGAGGCTGGGCACGGATGGGGGTTGCTTGGGTTAAACGAGTCTCCAGCGGTCAAGTGCTCACAGCAAAGGCCAGACCACAAAAATCAGCATGATACTTATTTACCATAACCATATACAAAACCACAAGCAGCAGAGGTTCCCTCAAATACATCAGAGACACTGCACATCTCTTTATTAAAGCCTGTCTGTGTTTGTTACACTTCGGCTTGCCTTCAAATCGCAAATAAAGCCAGAGAACTCTAAGTCAGCAAAAACAATTCAAAAGATAAAAATAATATCTAAAGAAGCAAAACAGGGTTATGAAAATGCTTCACTCACCCCAAAATCTTTCTCTTTGCTTTAACTTTGAATTGATTTTACTCCAGTCCAGCACTGGAGATTAGTGATAAGCAGCTATAAAATTCTTTTATTCACTCATAAATAAAATATCTGCACTGTTTGATAGTTATCCACTCCCTTTGACAGTAATAAACTTGCCATACATTTTAGTATTCCATTATAATCAATTCAAAGTCCTTGGGCTAAAGGAAGCAGTTACCTGGTTAGAAATCAACTCTGTGGCTCTGTGTCAGTGACACTGCTGTGCTAATTCTTTGCATAATTCATATTTCTGTTTAGACACCCAGTCTATTGTTTTGAGGTGCTGCTTCTTTTTAAAGGGTTTTATTTTTTTCACTTTTAAACCTTTTCCATCTTTTCCAATCAAAAAATTGCCTGGCACCTAAACTGTCAGTTCCGCTCACAAACAGATGAAAATATTGAGGTCGCCTTTGTATTTCATTTCCTTTTCTTCAGCCCTTGTCAACCACATCCTTTTTCCTTGACCTCTCCCAATCCTCCTCCCAGGCCACTGACCCAAGACATGTTCTTCCCATAATGTTTCCACAGAGCATCCCAAGCCAGGCCCTGGGGTTTGCTCTGTCCAGCTGCTGACTCGATACTCACAGTAAGAGGGTTTTCCCAATCAAAAAAAAAAAAAAAAGGAACTGGAGAGATTGAAGCAGTTGGCATTTCTGTTTTATTAGAAACTCAGAAATGAACAAAGCTTGTGAACCTGACTGGATTGGCAAAGGAGCAGCCACCTGTCAAGCTGCCAGAAGGTGGGAAGCTCTCAGGCAGTTGGGCAGGCATAGAGCAAGAGATGGCTATCCATCCATCCATCCACCCATCCATCCATCCACCCATTCATCCATCCGTCCATCCTTCCATCTATCCTTCCCAGGGCTCCCTTCACCATCTGAGCTGATTCTTTCTTCCTCTTCACTGAGACATAGATAATGTGATCTGACTTTCTGTGCAATTATACAGAAGAGGGATTAATGGGTTTATTTACTACTCTTTCTCAGAAAGTTTTATCATTATTGATTAGCCATCAATATGAGGATTTGTAAAAGCACAAATGTGAGTTAGGTGCCCAGCCACCATCTGTGCCTCTGAAAAGTTCTCTTTGTGGAACACCATAGAATATATATCTTCATGCTTTAAAATTATGGGTAGGTCTGATGGCATTTCCAGAAAAATAATGCAGCATCATATGATCTAAAATTGTTTGCAAGTTGGAGTCAAACTCATGAAGGAAATGAAGGAAAAAAATTGTTGTAAATGTGAACTGTGTTATTATAAAGCCAAAAATTTGGAGACTTTGAAGCTACTTTTGCAAGAATTTTTGACATCAGGCACACCTTCAGGGATACATGGTGAGGGTTATCAAATGTCATGCCCTGTTATGAACAAGGAGAAGGGATGTCAGCTCCAGTTTACGGCACCTCGGTTCAGTGTCATAACCAAAAGCCTTCTCCTGTTTAAGGCAGGCACAGATTTTTAAGTGTTACATTAGCTTTTGGCTCTAAATAGTAATGTTCTTGGTTTGCTTTATCTCAGGGAACAAGTTAAAAAATATAATTGATTATTTGCAGAGCCTTAATTCTAGAAATGTCCCATAACCTGCATAAAATCCATCGAAACTGCTTTTAAGAAGTGCAAAAGCAGGAAAAGAAATGGTGGTTAGTGATAAGATATATCCAGGGAAAGTACTGAGTCCTCAAGCGAACAATAGTGGATTGGTCAGCCCCTATCTGTGAGGCCCCAGACAGGTTAACAGACTCATTTTTCTAGACCTAAAGACAACAAGCAGACTCCAGTGCTAAAACCTCTAGCCTCTGAGGGTCAAGGGATGGAGAGGAGAGTCAGCTGCTACTGGGGAAATGGAGCAACAAGCAAGGGGATTAGGAGGGCAACTCGTATCTCCCAACGCAGAAGTAGGGGATATGTCTGCTTTCAGAATTTGCAAAGTTTAGGTAAAATCAGGGATGCGCAAACGTCTGTTGTTTTAACTGCTTCCTCTGCATGAATATATCCTTGGGTGGATGAACAATGCACTGGTTTTGGAAAGCTGTTTTGGGTCACGTCAATCACCGGTCACAGCCGCCTGGAAGGAAGTCTCTTTCAGGTGGTCTGCACAGTTAAGCTCCATGGTTTTAGCCAGATTGATAAATGATATAAGGGTAGGGCTGTAACCCCGAGATCCACTCCCCTTCAGAGAGATGAGGAACATAAAATCTCCCACCAGACAACCAGGTAAAATGGCTATTTAAAGGGCAGGATTTTAGAGGGGTGATGTACGGTGTTCACTTTGTGTGGTTTTGACTTTTATAACAAATGACTTGTTTGCATCTAAAGAGGGAGCTGTCTAGCACTTCCTAAGCAGGTGCTGAAGCAAATGTGATCAGTCAGCAAGGCTGTGTTTTTCGTGGTATGCCTTAATATTATTTAATCTTCAACTTCAGTGGGGTAGACCTCAACCTAGCACTGCCTACATGGCTCACACTAGCATTCATTGCTCCCTAATTGAGGGGAGTCATGCCAGGCTGCTTCTCATTTCCTCCTGCAGAAGACCACAGATTGGTGTTTTGAATTTGCAAGATCCAAGCTTAACTGGTGTCTTCCTTGTCCTCCTCCTTCATCTGGGACTGGCAATAGGGAATACCTGTGGTCAACTGTCAACCCTGTCTCTTTCTGTTTCAGGGTGCAGCGAGTGGAGGGCAGGTTTTACATGGCAAACTTGACGAGCTGGCTTCCATCCTCATGGTTCACTATTGGGCTGGCAAAGCTCATTCCTGCAACATGCTGAGCAGCTCTTGCAAACAGACATCACGTAAAACTGGTCAGTCTTTCCAGAAGATGGTGAGGGATTTGTAAGATCACCACCTGCCCCCCTCAGCACAAGCATCTCTGGCCCAGCCCAAAGGAGCCAGGCAAGCAGCAGCTGTGTCCCACTGATTTCAGTCAATCTGCCCCAACTGAGAATCTGACTCTCCAGTACGCTAGTTAGACCAGAGAAATGCATCAGCTCATGTTTGCACTAGCTAAGATTTCTTCTCAAATCTAATTTTAGATCTCCTCTGCTATTATTTATTCAACAATGTGAACAAGATATAGATTGCCTTCATTGATTGCCTTCTTCTGCTTCTTTGTAATTTCCCTATTCTTTCTTGAATATCTCACAAGCGTATTACCAAACTGTGTCAAGACTAGGAGAGAGAAACTGTGTTGAATCAACTATTTAAAAAAACATTATTTTCTAAACTGCATTCATCCTAAATTTCTTCATGTTAGTCATGTGCTGAAGTTTATAGTTTCCTCTGTGTATACGTAGTTGCAACTGTGCTGTTGCAATCTACATCACACTATTTTAACAAGAACAGAAAAGTGTGTCCTGAAACTGCTCTTGGGTAGTCTTCAGCAAAATCTGATATTCCACTATGTAGAAGAGCTTGCTATCATTTTTGGTCTGCCACCTGTGCAATGCTTCTGATCCCCTTTTATTTTAGTTTTTGCAATATACAATTAACTTGGCAGCAAAATAAGTGATATGTTGTAAATATTGTGTATGTTCCATAAATCCTAGGCAATTAAAGTAAGGAGTATTAGTAGTTTATTAACCTAGCCTTAACAAAGGCAGGAAGATAACAAACTTCCTTGACTTAGATAGCTCTGGTTACAGGGTCCCATTCAGACAAAGGAAAGGAAAGTCATCATTTGAAGAAAATCCACAAAGAAAAACTGAGGAGAAAATGCATGTGAAGAACTTTCACTGTGAGAAATGTCCGCACTAGACCACCAGTCTCCATCTAGATCGGTGATTCAGTTTTCAGTTCACTCCAGGATGTGACTGTATCTCTGATTTCTGCTCCTATCTGTTTCCCATTTCCCATTACTGTCACTCGCATGCAGTCCGTAAATAAGGGAAAAACATGCAAATAGATTATGTTCTTATGTAATATCAGAACAAAAACCAAAGACACCAGGCCCCACAGAAACCATACATGCTGTGAAAATGAAAGCAGCTTTTGAAACACTGGGCAGATTAACATTTTATCTTCATGTACTAGAGCCTCACGCCCTCAGGGCCCCATTTTGCAACTTGCTGTAACAACAACTGCCAGATGAAGGGATAAAGCAGTACATAAGCACTTGGTGTAATTAGTTTGTGTAGGGTACATTGGGACATAAAAGGCTGATCATCGCTGTTGGGTTGGGAGTTGCATGCTACACTGTAGAAAGTTTTCTTCCATTCTCCTCACAAGACTGTCACCAGATCCAACAGGCATATTTCAGAGAATGGGAGGTACTCTCCAAAAATCAGACCTAGGACAAAGCTAGTACTTTTTCAACTTTTTTTTTTTTTTCCAAGTACCACAGAAGTCTGTTAAAAATTATACCATCACAATTGTCCTGACCATTGAATGTTATGCATAGGGGATACTGAGCTTTGGTGCTTGATTGCCAGGACTCCACAAAACTCAGCTGGAAACGCCGCCTATCTGGTATAGCAGGAATTACTTTTATTCATTTTGCCATGTCACCAGAAAGAAAGAAGTGTTGATGGTGCAGCTGGCAAAATGTGCTATGTGACTAGCCACTCTGCAGTTCTGCTGCAGACAGGTACACCTGGATTTATGTGGTAAGGGTTTGGTAGCAGGGAGGCCACAGGGGTGGCTTCTGTGAGAAGATTCCAGAAGCTGCCCCATGTCAGATCAGAGCCAGCTCCAGCCGGCTCCAAAAGTGACCCGCTGCTGGCCAGAGCTGAACCAGTGAGTGATGCTCGTTGTGCCTCTGGGATAGCGCATTGAAGAAAGGGAAAAAACTGCTGCACAACAGCAGCTGGGAGAGAGGAGTGAGAAAATGTGAGAGAAGCAGCCCTGCAGACACCAAGGTCAGTGAAGAAGGAGGGCAGGAGGTGCTCCAGGCACCAGAGCAGAAGTTCCCCTGCAGCCCGTGGTGAGGCCCATGGTGGAGCAGGCTGTCCCCCTGCAGCCCATGGGGTACCACGGCGGAGCAGATCTCCACGCTGCAGCCCATGGAGGAGCCCACGGAGGAGCAGGTGGATGTGACCTGAAGGAGGCTGCAGCCCATGGAGAACCCCCGCAGGAGCAGGCTCTGGGCNGAGCAGGGGAACAGAGAGCGACCATGAAGGAGCAGCAGAGACGAAGTGATATGGGCTGACCACAGCCCCCATTCCCCGTTCCCCTGTGCCGCTCGGGGGGAGGAGGTAGAAGAGGGTGGATGGGGGGAAAGTGTTTTTAGTTTGCTTTTAGTTTCTCACTGCTCTAGTCTGCTAGTGATACTAATAAATTATATTAATCTCCCTATGTTGAGTCCGTTTTGCCCATGACGGCAATTGGTGAGCAACCTTCTTGTCCTTATCTCAACCCTTGAGCCCTTTTCCATTGTATTTTCTCCCCCTGTTCCTTTGAGTAGAGGGAGTGAGAGTGAGGAGGTGGAGTTTGGCTGCCCAGCAGGGTAAAACCACCACACACCTGCAGCCCTAACATGAAGTGATTCTGTCACTGGGAAGTCCTGGATGCCCTGCTTCAGGAGAGGCAGCTTGTGTCAAGCCCAGGCATCCAGCCCACCTGGCCATATTCCAGCTACTTTTGACTGAGTAAAAAGCAGGTTAATTGCCCCATTTCAAGTAAGATATTTTGATGCAATAGACTTAACCTTGTTGGTTGTTGTTTTTTCCTTTTTGTTGTTGTTGTTGTTTGTTTGTTTGTTTTTCAGTGAAAGCTAATTCTAAGAGGCTATCCCTAGGCCTACAACAGCTTGAATTTTGGACATCAATACCCTCAAAGAAGAGAAAAATTCTATCATATGTAGAAAACTATCTGTGTTAGTTTCCCAAACAAAACCAGTGAGAACTAGAATCCCGACCCTGAATTAAGTAGATTAATCACACTCCTATCATGGGGCATCTGTGAGACAGGGAGGATGCTGATGTGGTTTGTTATAACTCATGGCAGATGAGGCAGAGGCATGTTTGCAGGACAGCTTTGGGAGGAGGGACAAAGTCAGTGTCAATGTAGTCTACTCAGAATGGCTCACACTGGCTATTTAGAAAAACTGTTCTTGAATTTCTTTCCTATTCCATTTATTATTGATCTTGAATACTGCAATAGAAGTAGACTGCTTATTTTCTTATGTTCAGGGTCCAGACAGACTTCTACAGAAGATGAATATTCAGGAAAGGAATTCATTTTCAGCCGAGTTAGGACATAAAAGCTTACTCCATTTGACTCACAGGCTTCTCTTACCTGCTCTTCATGGGTAAGTCACTCATGGGTAAGGACTGATAGACACTTCTAGCTCCTAAGAGAAAGGTGACCATCAGGAAAGATGTCTCTTTGCTGCCAGCATAGGGGAGTCTGTAATAACACAATGTGGGCTGAGAAGAGGTAGGTTGGGAGAACAGTAGCTTCAACATAATAAAAAGAACGACAATACTGTTCCTCAGTCTGGCTTTACAAGTAAATTCCTCTAGCATCTGGGCTGCTCAAAGCCCACTTTCTTTCTGCAAAAGCCAGGAAAAGAGACAGTGTGTTTTCCGTAAGGATGTGGAATAGCTGCCGAGCTTCCTCTGGTTTTCTGGAAAGGGTTGGGAAGCCAAGTAGTGCAATGTTTCCCAGAGGTGATGTAATTTGATGTGTCGTTAACTCAGGGCAGTTCTTAGATGACACAATCTGTCTGTTAGCAAGAAAAACAAGAGCAGTTCATACTGCACCTGGTGCAGTAACTTGATGTTGTTGAAGATAGGCAGTTTGGGAGGTTATTGAATTTAGTGCATTTGATTTTGTAATTTATCATAGCATCACAATCCTAAGGGCAGGGATTTCTTTAACTTCATTCACTTTAGCTTTTAAAGGAAATAAAATTTTGGAAGGAGTTTTAAAACATTTCAGTATGGTGGCAGTATGAAAGCCATTGTGGTGGTGCAGTGTCAACAAAAATATGACATATTGTTGACAAAATTAAGACCTGATTAATTCCAGTGCCATCTGACACAAACACTTTAGTTAAATGCAACTGGGAACTAACATGCCTGTCTAAGAACATTTATAATTATGTTAGGTAAAGCATAAAAAATGCCAGTATCAATGAAATCTGAAAAGGCTCTCCATAGAGGTATCGTCAACGGACAAGCCCTTAGTCAGAGAAGGCCTAACTCTTCTCTTCACAAAAGAGACTTTTTGCTTAGATAAGTTCACTAGGAGTCATTAACACAAAGGGTGGCTCCATAGAAATGTCTACAGTACGGCTGGCTGTGTCAGTGCCGGTTGCACAGAATCCTATTAGAGCACTGAGAGAAACAGTCTCTTCCAGGACACAACCCATCTTGTGTTTGTAACAGATCTTTGAATGAGAAGGACTGTCTGCTATAAGGGCCTCTTTCTCACCACTCACCATAAAGACAGTCCAGACAACAAATTCAGATGTAGGTTGCCCAACATCTGAGGTCAGACTGAAATGCACTCCACCTAGGACGTCTAGAAGAGGCATTGCTAAGAGCAGACTGGGGCAAACCATGCCATTGTAGAGGTAAGCATACCTCTGTGGGCAGCAGAGAAACTCTGTTGCCTGCATTACCTCTCCCTAAGGCCCTGGGACATCTGGCTGACTGCTCTCTCAAGCACAAAGAGTGGGCAGCTTCCTCAGGATCAGCAAGCTGGCTCACCAGTGCTCAGCCTTGTCTTATGCCCAGGCTTTGCCCCTTTTTTCAGCTTGACAGAAGCAGCACAGATACTTTGTTTCATATTCACTTAATAAAAGAAATTACTACTTCTGTAAAAGGAATATCTTAGTCATAGCCCGGCATGTTTAGTGTTCCATCATCTCCTTCCTGCATGTTGCTAACCTTCAGGAAATTCTCTCACTACTGTGCATCCCCACTGTGAAAGCAACGCAAGGGTGTTCAGTTTCAGGGTTCATTGTGGAAGCATCCCCTCACTGTTTCTCTCAGCCTCTCTTCTACCTGGGAAGCAATAAAAACATGTTCATTCTGTGGTGAAGATATCAAGCAGTTTGGATCCAGTCTTATCCTAATCATTGCCCTCTTATTGGAGCAGGGAACATGTAGGTACTGCTCCTACTCCTCTGCCCCTTCTCTGTCCTTCCAAACACTGTGTGGGAGGTGTGTACAAGTCAAATCCCGTCTAAGTCTTGGAGTCTGGGGGAACTGAACCACGTGCCTGAACTGAGGAATTCTCAGCAGGACTGTCCTCACTCAGGAAACCTTGCTCCCTGAAGGCTGAACTCAAGACTGAAATATTTGCTTGCACCACCCTGTGCTGAAGGTGCTTCCATATAGCCAACCCGGAAGCCACAGTGTGATGCCAGCTCTAAGACTGACACAGGAGGATTTAAAGCATCAGTTTAACTACTCTCCTAATTAGGGGCATCTCTATTGGAAAAATATCCTGTTGGTGCCACAATAAACACTTAAAAGAAAGCTTAGTTTATAAACATATTTCACACTGAAGAGCTGATCTCCAGTTGCTTGAGTCAGCCAGTAATGTGCACATTATCTATGTAAAATATCAACCTACTGACAGGCATAATGACTGAGTTTGCATAAGACAGAGGATAAGTTATATTCCCGTGTGAATCCTGAAATGACAGTTTGTCTTCATTCAGCCTGTGGTTTCCCTCACTGGGCTCACCCTGTGAAGTGGTTACATGTGCAGGGTGACAGGCACAGAGGTGCTTCACTGTAGTGGATGAAGTGGAGGGTACCTGAGGTCTAACCACAGAGATTCGATACATGTTAGTGGTTGCGTCTTTAAGCTCTCTTTGCCCAGTTCCTCAAGGGGTGCACAATGCACCAGTCCCACCGCTGCCATAAAAACAGTGATGGATGGCTGCTATGGAGGCTCATAAACTCCTTGGCATGGCCGTGATTTAAGTTGGAAGAAACTAGAGTGCACACCAGGACAACATGTTAGACCTATGGCAACTCCAAGCCAAACAGGGAGGGTGACCTGGACAGGTTTATAAACAAGTGGAAATGCAGATGTCCTCAGAGCAATTAAAATATGCAATTCTTAGCACCTTCGATATGCATTTGATGAAAAATAGCATCTAGATACATCAGTGACTGTTGAAATAAAATGTGAAGGATGTTTTCCATCACTGAAAACAATAACTTGACTACTGCACCAAGAGTGTATTCATGGACAATGATACTGCACACGTTCTATTTCTTGCACCTCTTCCCTCAGCATGGGCTCCTGGCTGCTACTGGAAGCAAAACACTGCCTCCTCCAACTTTCCATATGGCCATACATCCATACATCGGTTTTGGTGTAGCCTTTTTCTATAAGGCGATGACACCTCCAAAGGTGTTTTAACCTGAGTAGTCTAGTTGTGAGGTGTCAAAGTGTTTATCAGGAAACAGCCTGGCAGAATGGCACAGCTAATATCTAGCTTCTTTCCACTTCTTAAGTTTTCTTTTACCATCATACAGTCCATAAAAATGGCCTGGTGTTCTGTGGACCTTCTGATTTTCTCCATTCACTGCATAAAACGTAATGATATGTGCCTACACAGCTAATTAGACAGCACTATTTGCAACATAAATAATGTTATATAGCCCTTTTCTGGGGTGAGACAATCAAATAAAGAAGAGGCCTATCATAATACTTCCATCTGATAGGATAAACAGGATACAGAAAGATGTAGTAAGGAAAACATATCTTCATGATGTCAGTTTTTCTGAGCTAAAATGTGAATGTTTGCTTGTTTGCTCCACTCCCAGCTTAAGGCCAAGTTAATTATAGCATTGCAATAATACTCTGCAAAATGAATTTCAAAGTAGCATGTCTTTAAAAGTTCAAAAGTTAATGCTGACTAAATCCACAATTGGTTATAGAAAAAATAGGAAAGAATACAGGGCTGGTTTGTTAAGCCTGTTTCAGTCCTCCAAGTTCTCCACATACTAACACATGGTCTCAAAGAAGGGCCGCAAGAGAAATTGAACGGCACCTTTTGGAGTGGATTACTAATTTGAATGGCTTACTTCTGATCTTTGCAGTTTATCATCGTGTTCTCCTCTACGTATGTCAGGTTATTTTAAAAAAGAGACAACCTAAACCTTCCCCCCACTGCAGATGTAGAAATTTTGGCCACAGCGTGTCGTGGATGCCGGAAAAACAAACTTGAAAAATTAGGAGAAAAACTTCATAAAACAGTATTTCACACCAAGAAGCAGATACAACTTCTGGCTCAAAAATTTCAGAAGACAAGAAATTTCAGACATTGCTGAAAGCTGGAAGGACATACACTTGGTGGTAGTGCAGTGAATACTTTTTTTTTTTTTTTCTTTTGTGACTGCTCTTAATGACTGTTGAGGGCCAGGCAACACTGACTTTTGGTCTTACAGTGGCTCAAATTTTATTACTAGAATTTTTAAGTTTTCTTCAAATTAACTACAATTTTCTTAAATTTAGAAAGAGTTTGATTGCCCTCCCTCACTTTCTGATCACATTTTTTCCTACAGGTCTAGGTTTCTGATCTCCACATGGGTATAGATGTGGATGTGCTTGGAAGCCCATGGATAATGCCAACCTGGCAAAATACCTATTCCAGGCCCATCTGCAGATTCCTTTCTGTCTTGCCTGTTTCAGGATTTTGCCTTCTCTAGTAAGTTATACCTGTACTGAGGACCTATGCTGCTATTTAGTTAGTTAGTTAGTTAAGCACATCCCAGAGGACTGAACTTCACTGCTCTGGAGGGGTAGGGCCCACACAGTTGCAGCATATCCAGGAACTTCAGCAGTTTCTGTGCCTCCTGCAGTGCTCTAAACTTTGATTCTTAAAATTAAGGGCTGCTCTGTGCTCTGATTCGGTCTCCAAGATTCTGTAGGTATGCACAGGTCCATCAAGTTTAAGGGTGACAGCAAGACAGGGCTTGTCTGCTCCATTCACTGAGGGAAAGCATTGGGTCACCATCATGAATAACCAGTGTATGGGTTATAAAGTTTTCAGCATTCATGGTTTCCTTGACAAAACCATTCAGTATGGCCAAAATTTGTCATCCATGGTAACTATTTGGCTTTCATTGTTGATGCAGTTGATTCATCAGAAAGCACAAGAACCCCATTTACCTGCCAGGAAGGAAGGGAGGAGAGCATTTCCAAAGGAGCTGCAGCTGTTTGGCCCTCCGAGCTGCAAGACCCACATTGGGAAACAGGTAGCTGGAGGTATCTGGGGCATGGCTGAGAATGTAATTCCCAACAGAGGGCCTTTAAGAGCTAGGAAGGAGACAGACCTGGCATTTTAGCCTCAGCCAGCTCCATGAGGAGATTGTTTGTCTTTTTTCTGTCTTTAGAAAATACAGATGCTCTCTTGGTGCCAGCTGCTCACTTGGGTTAGCAGCCAGCCTCCCTGCCATACCATGCTGCCATTACAGACATGCTCCTGAGAGAAGACTTTGCCAAAACCCAGAGCCAGAGCCAAGGCTTCTGCATTTTCCTGGCCAGGCTCATTCTGGGAAATCCAGCCAGGGCTGCGTGTCCTGTCCGCGTGGGTGGGGAGAAAATGGAGCTTGGAAACTACACGCCCCGGCCAAGCACTGACAGGAACAGCCCCCGCCACCCACACCCCACCGCTGCCCCCACCGCCCCCAGCCAGTTCAAATTAACGGGATTTATGAGTTCCACCAGGGTGACTGCTAGCGGGGAAAGACTGTCGAAAGTGGCTGGGAAAGAGGAAAATAGGGAGCTAGAAATGAAGCATAGACCGCAGTAGCAGAAAGGTATGTCTACGTGGCTTTGAACAAAGAGCAAATGAAATTTTTGTACAGACAAATAAGAGATCAGCTTCATCATGAGCGTGCTGCCAAAAACATTAACTTAAATACATGGTAGGGAATCAGCAAAACTGGCAACTCCCTGGCCAGTTAAAGGGTGTAGTTTTGTGTTACTGAGACAGCTGCTGTCTCTTTTAAAACAGTGTCTTCTGAGTCACTGCACTGTGGAACGAAGGTTTAATTTAAGGCATTCTGCTGGAAATCCTAATCACCAGGGTACACAGTCACTCTCACTTTTTCTGAAACACAGTACATATTTAAGTATTTTCCACCAAAAAGAGGAGCTCCAGACAGGAAGCTTTCACCCTGGAGTACCCTACAGCTGAAGATGGCACATCACCCAAGAGACAAAGCCTGGCTCCAAAGCAGGCAGAATAACGACCAGGACCCAAGCATCCACAGAAGGCACCACTCACTGGGTCTGTTGAGTAGGAATTCATTACTACAGGTCTGTTTTTTGCATGAACTTTGATGGGGAGGAGAAGTGCAGCAGAGAACCACATGCTTTGTTTAGAAGGATGTGCACGCAGTCACCCTGGTTGTGATGGCTCCAAGCTAAAGCTTACTGGAGGCTCCACAATTGGGGTGGCTGCATACACATGCTTCAGCTGCACGCAAGACCCTCAGGCATCTCAAGAACATGTTGACAGAATTCGTTTGTTCCCAAATTCATATGGCAGACAAGAAAGAGCTGGATGATATAAATTTGGAGCTTACACAGGTACAATGCCAGATAGGCCCCAAAGTCTCTTTGGGAATGAAGCCATCCATTCATGTCCCCTGGAGCACAGATATGGCTGCCACACAAAGTATTTTTCTAGACTGTTCTACCAGTGGAGTCTGTATTACTGTCCTCTTAGGCACTCACACCTCTGTGAAGCAGGCACACTGGAACAGTCTATCCAGACTGCACTCTGAAGCTAGAGTGATCAGGCTGAAACTGTGCTACAACTTCTCCTTTCTTCATGATTATTGCTAGGAGTGAAGGAGACAAAGAACCCCTGTCCTGAGCCTGAATATTTTTCCAGCAACATAGCCACCCACTTTGCACAATTCAGGGCATTCAGAGCCAAGGAATCTGGGATCCATCTGGCTCTGGGCAGACATTTCCAAAGGTGTAGTTCCCTACATATGCTCATTCTTCCCTGTACTCCCAACAGTCAGAAGATAGTTATCAAAACACGCACTTCAGGAGGCTGTGCGGGGCTTTGCAAAGATGCGGTCTCAAGTCACATCCCCCAGACAGAGGGGTGCCCCAGGCACCTTCACCCACATACAGCCACTTCTTCCTGCGTTAGCCTGGGCAAAAGCACATCCATGGTGTCAGTATGTTACACGCCTTCCACTATCACTAAAGCTAATAAAACTGATGCAATAGAGAGAAAGCATTAACATTTTCCTTCGAGTGGGTGAATGGTTAGCACCTGGATGTTCAGCAAAGCAACTTTAGACTGAACAAGAGGAGGATCCTCTAATCCTTTATTATTGTTTTCTTTGGAAAAGCTTGGGGTTTCATTGTCAAGAACAATTTAATATGATAAGTTACAGTGTTAAAAACCATACACAGGAACAGATGAATAACTCTGTATACTGCCTGCTCAACCATGCTGAGACTGAAGTCAAATATTTGAGGTTTGCCACAAACCAAGATGAAGCTTATTTACACTAACAAAGGGCACCCAAGGAACAGTGGTGGCCTTCAGTATGCACAATGTGTTTATCAACACCAGATATTTACCTTAACTTTTATGCTTGGAGAGCGGCTTCCCACATGCTCAGAGTCATGACCTACGTGGTTAGCTTTGTCTTGTCTTGCTTCTGTACAGCACATGCTGTGTATTGTAGGAAGAGACCAGGCTCAGGAAAAAAAAAAAAAAAAAAAAACAACCATGCACAGCACAAAATAATACCCCAGAGTATTCATGGAAACCATCCTCCTTTATTATATCCCAGACCATAAGACTCCAGAGCTTTCTGCCCTCACTAAGTTCTCACAAAACCTTCCAGCTATTAACTATAAATTAGACTCTTTCTCAAGGACAGTTTTATTCAGAGAAAAGATGTTCTGTTGCCAACAAAGTGGAGTGAGCTTCCCTCATACCAAGTCCTCTGGCAGCTCCCACAGGCCCCTGTTATTGTGGGTTGTCGTGGTGGAGAGCTTCCCCAGCCTCCATGCTGGGCCAAGCGCTGCCAGTGCTGGAGACACACATGACAACGTGGGCTCTTGCAGGGTCAGAGCAAGAGTGACTTCCCTCCACACCAAGGCATGGGGAGCCAGGCAGGAGGAGGGAAAGGGCAGCATCCACAGAGAAGCTGCCAGGGCAGAGAAAGGACACATTGCTCCTCATCTGGCCCTCCTCCTAGGGTACACAGAGAATGACTTACCATGACCTGCTCCCTGGGGGCAACTTTTATACCAAGGACTTGTTATTTCTCCACCCCACTGAACAGTCCAGGTCTTTTGTCTTGCTTCATGCTTGATAAATTACTGCTTATGAAGGTTGTCCTTTTCCTAGACTCTCTCCAGCTTCACTGAATCAACAAGGAGGATGTGAATGCTACTCTGATGATGCATGAGGACCCAGACCAGACATCTTGAAAAAGGACAGCAAATCTGGGGAGAAGGAAACTCACCTGGCTATCAGTGAGGGGGAAAAATTCACCTGGTTTCCTCAGTGCAGGGCAAAATCCAAAGACAGAGAACCTGAGATGTCCTTGGACCTGTCTGCAGACTGTGTCTTGCTCAGTATCTCAGTCAGCAAAGGTCTCCACAGCTGCCTGAGTCAGGGAAAGGCATTAATGCCGGTTGCATCAACAGACTGCTAATTCCCTCTAAAACCTCTATCAGACTAGTCTTTTTGGTCTAGTTATCCATAGACAAGAGTCTGTTTTCAGTTATATTGGGTTCTTATGGTTCCTGGGTCACTCTGCACAGAATGGGTTATTAAAACACAACAGAGAGACAGTCACTTGCATTTTGTTAATATTTATGCAGCTTAGGTTGATCTAGTCCAAACCACTGTACTGAGGCAAGATTAAGCATAACCAGGCATCTCTGGCAGAAGATTATCTAGTTAAGTCTTGAAAACATTTTGGGAAGGAAGTTCCATGATTTTCCTAGACAACCTGCTCTACCATTTCAGTAACCTGCTTTTTTTAAAAAGAGGAACAAACAACAGTATCAACAACAGATTTTGCTAGTAAGCAAGGTATATTTTCTTTGCTGCAGATTGAGTAGATATGGGTAGATTTGTACTTCCCTAGGTGGATTTGAAGAAAATTGATTGCCATCCTATAACAGCCTTTAAATATTCAAAGACTTTATATATCCTTCACAAACCTTTGCCCTTGACTAAGCCCCCTACTTCCTTTAATCTTTCCTAACAGACTGTGTTTTTTAAATATCTTATTGTTCTTGTAGCTCTCCTCTGGCCTCTCCCTAATTTGTCTACATCCCCAGGCACTGAGAGCATTTGCATTATCCACTCTGATCTTCTGAAGAGCAGTTCTTCCTCCCGTGTAGATTGATCATTAAAAGCATTTTTCTGCATTATGTTATCTTTGAAACTCAATGTGAAATTTCAAAATGAGAATAACAAACACCGCCAATAGTACGTCTGACTAATGGACTTGCTCACAGAAAAGTCAAAGAGTGCCAAAGCAGTCCTACCCCTCCTGGGCCCACAGCTGCCCCTGGCTGGAGACAAGTCCATCTGGAATGACAATGTAGCTCCAAGGCACTGAGCTTCAGAGAAATCCCCACATAGAAAACAAACTTGGTTATGATTTTGTCATCCCTCAACGTGAGTAACAGGGATTTGGGGTACCTCAGGCCCTCTGGTTCCTCAGAGATCAGTTACCTGATTTCATTTGTTTAGGAAGAAATACGAATAACAGCAAAAGAGAATATGATGTCCAAATTGCAGTTAAAGTGAGCCAGCAGAAGAACTGTAAATCACCTCAGTATATCCTAGGACTGAGAGGGATCACCAAGGAGAGACTGACACCACCACCAACTCTGTGCTCTGGCTGAGGAGGTCTGCGTGGGAAACCACAGGGTGACCACCATCATTTCTCCATCATCAGTTTCTGTCCTCTTTTTCCCCTGCCAGTGTACAACAGAGAGCTGCTGGGCCCCTTCTGCCACCCAGGAAGAAGTGAGCTGCTGCTCTGAGTGTTTTTTGGTGCAGAAATATGCAATTCCGTAGGGCGATATCCTTCCACATAGGATATCAGCCCTGGGACCTCTCTTGTCTGTATCAGAGGCCCAAGGAGGTTTCCCCTTTTCATTCATCCATGAGAAAATCTTTGATGTGAAATAATGAATGTGGGGTTTTGCTTTAATCTGCAAAATCATATGCTGTTTATTTTCCAAAGAACTCTTGGAAATGAAAAGAAATGGGAATACAAAAAGGATGCCAAAATTTATTTAATGGAAAGCTCAGCTGTTGAATACAGCACAGTTAAAACTTCCTGGATAGCCTCAGAGACCTGCAAGCCAAACATGGGACATCATTGCTCTAGATACATTAAACAATCGTTAGCTTCCTTGTGTGAGGGAAAATGATTAGGTGTTGCTCAGCGCACCGTGTAAGAAATCACATGTGCAACCAGAGGTTAGCTGCAAAAAGTAAAATCCCGCGATTCAGAAACAGAGCAGGTTGTACCCTAATGCAGGTAACACAAACGAATGTGTGTGGCACGGCCTGCTCTCTCACCCCACGGTCCCTCCAACCTCAGCCTCCCCAGGCCTGCTCCCCTTCCCCTAATGCTCAGCATCACTGCCTGCTGCCCTTTGTGTACAAATTTTGGTCCTGTGTCAGAGTACAGGCTATCTGAGGATTTCTTTTTGCAGTGTGTTTTTACAGTAGTGAAGGTCGACTGACATGGGGATGATATGCCTGAAACTTTAGTCCTGTCAGTGGTTTGTTTTATCTCAAGGCTGGTGCATTGCATGTAAAATATGACACTTCCAAATGTGTTGGTGAATTCTGGCTTCCACTGAAGTCAATGGTAGAAGTTCATTGATTTTATTGACAGTTGGGTGTTGCCAACAGGTTTAGAAGGTGTGTGGGAAGAGAAAATAAATTCTTATCCTTGACTGCAGGTAGTAGAAGGAAAATGAATGGTGATTTCAGTTTAGCTTGCCTAAAAATTGCATTGACACACTTCACTGCAGGGCACGAGGAACTGAGAGCACATGACACAGGACAGGCTATGCTTCCTGGCTGCACATTCACATCACATATAAGGACAATGGGAAAAAAAATTATGACTATTACCTCAGCCTGGGTTTTGATACTGCTTTTGGAAAAACTAAGAATTTGCTCAGTTACTGTTATTGGACAGATGGTTGGTCTCCACTGAAATCCCTCCGTATCGCCAGAGTAGAACTGAAGCTCCTTCAACCAGTCATTAGCAGCCAACTGTAACACTTGGCTAAAGCCAAATTTACTCAACCCATCCTCCTCGTGTAGGAGTGCATCGGGACTGAGAGAGCAAAGACAAAGCAAAGCACATGCTGACAATGCTAGGCCTTGCCCGCCTATATGCAGTGGGCCGTATGGGACTTTCCCACCTGATAAATAAGCTGGCACAGCAGGCCTATGGCTGCTCTAACTTGTAGGGGCAGCTGGTTCAGACCTCAGGATCAGCATCTGAGTCAGTGGGGCAGGGTACAGCTGCACATGGCCAAGGAGTTTCTGAATTCAGAAGCTCTGCCAAGCATTCCTGTTCCTCTAAAAAGTGCTTTACTGTCAGCAGAGTTTGCATACAATCTTGTCTCGTCCTGGAGCTGAGGTACCCTGGAGAAATGGCATGAATATTACATGTTCAAAAATATATTACATAACATGTTTATTATTTACCTTGTTTTCAGTTAATTGATTTTTGTTGGTGGTGGTTTTTTTTTGTTTTTGTTTTTTGGTTTTGTTTTTTTTTTTTTTTTTTGCATGGACTAGAAAGAACTGCAGACTTTCAGATACTGGCATTGTCTAGCACACTGTATTAAATCCCCAGGGCAGGCCTAATTGGCTTGTGGTTGCAGATATGTTGTAACTGACTTGGCATGAAGTTTTGCTGGCCACTTCATTTAAATTCATCCTTATTTGCTCCTTTAAAACAGGAAGAAGACATCCAGATTTCTTGGGTGAGGTCAGTGTGAGGTTTCTTTCCAGACACAGGGGCCATTTTCTCCCAAATCCTTCAGAATGAATTGAAACACTAAAAGCGCTTCAGACCATGAAGCATTAATTCATGGGAGCTTGTTCTCTTGAACTATCTATTTAAACAGAGAATAATTTTGGTATTTCATCTCTTAGACCAAATTTACATGTCATGTTGCAGAGCTTACACTTGTAGCTGCTGTCAGGATTGTCTTACCACAACGCAGTCCAGCCTCAGAAGGATAGGAAATTACAGAAAATAAGTTGTGTTTCGCTATAAGCCTTGTCCAAACACAGTTTCAGCACCCATACAAGTATTTCAGTCAGTGATACAACTTCCTTCTCGCACAGTGCTAGGTCTGTGTCACCACAGATGGGAGTGCCACATCAGGACATGTATAGGCCATACATAGTAGCTCTGTGTATGCATACCCCCATATATCAGTGTGCCGATTCTGGCATCTACTTCTGTATAAAATTAGCCCTAATTAGATCAGCATCAGGTTTGGTGGGGATGCAGTTATACTGAAATAAAAATGTCTTGTTTTCTCTTACTGAGAAAACACATTCTGCATTCTCAGTAAGAATAACCTAGATTTGTATAAACATCTTTACAGTTGGGTGATTGTATCTGCACCAAGGAGGAGTGGGAGAAAAGTAGAGATTGTTTTACTCTAATTATACCAATAAGGCTAGAGCAATATGGCCTTTCTGTACAGGCAAGGCTTTAAGGTCAGGATGTAAACATCCAATAAGTGGTGACCTCTGAGAGCTGGCAGATGAATTATGGCTTCTGATAACAAAGCTTTTCACTGGACATAGCAGTCAGGGCATAGCCGTGTAGGAATGCAGAAAAAATGGCAGCAGGAATATAATTTAGCAGAATGATTCAGGAAAGTGCAGATAATGGGAAAGCTTTATTTTTCCACAGCATTCAGGGTGTTCTTGGGAACTCAGGACTGGGAAGAGCATTGAGCATTGGCAAGTCCAGCCGCTCACTACCTCAGGCAGCATATCCTATAACCTTTCTCGTAACTGACCGAGCTGTATCCTGAAACCGCTTACCTAGGGAGGGGGGAATGGTGCTCTCCATTTCACCTCCTGGGAGGCTGACAGTTACTTGCATTGACATTTCAGTTTGGCAGCACAAAAGCTGAGTAATGCACCAGAGTACGGCAGCGGTGCCAGGAGTCTAACACGCTCAGCTGGAAAACTAGTAACAAAAAGGCAGGGATTAAAAAAAAAAAAAAAAAGAGTTTGAGTTTGGCTCCCAGAAAAAATGAGTTCCTAATTCTCTTAGGAAAATCCTAACACTGGCTGCTGCTAAGCATACACGTATGCCTGCAGGGCTGGCACCTTAGTCATTCAGAAAACATTCCCAGTCTCATGCAGACACCGTGAGAGGTTAAGTGTCCCTGGCAGCTATTGAAAGAGCTGAGCCATGGATGATGACCATGCTGACCAAGTGTGGGAAACCCAGAGGTTTCCACAGCTTGCTAACCTGTAATTGCGTTTCCCAAAATGTTGATTAACACCCACTGTATAAAGAAAGAAATTCCTCTGTCTGGGCTCTCCATGCAGAACCCACCCAGGGACAGAGCAGGGGGGGAGCAATGATACAGTGCTGAAGTTATGCCCACACAGAGAGCTCCGCTCCTGTGACTCACCCAGATGAGAAACTGCACACGGGGGTCTGTGCACAGCACCGCAGAGGATGGCCTCTTCCCAGCCCCCTCGCCTCCCCTGAGCCGGTCCCCTCTCTCGGGGCAATGGGGGGCAGGCATCTGGCATCCCCTCTTCCATGCCTCCCCCTCCCGGAGCTGAGGGGAAATTCAGAGATACCACTCACTCCACACGCTTTATCCTGCACAAGCCACAGAAGGGCTGGCATGTGGGGTGTTCGCTATGCCAGCCTCACTGAGTATCTAAGTTTGGTCCTCAGTGAAATGAGGGGGCACCTCACAAGTCAGACAGCCGGTTTTCCAAGTCTTGTGCAGATGTTTTGCACAACAATATGTAGAGATGCAGACCTTTTTTCAAACCGATATGGTTGACAGCATCTTGCAAGAGCTGTCAGAGTTAGAGCTGGACCTTGAGCTCTGCCCGTTTCTCTGACTCTGCAGAGCCAGTCTGACCTTGTTGCCAGAAAGCCCCTCACTCACTGGCAGAGGGCAAAAAGCCATCAGAAAGCCCCAGAAACCTTCAGATCCCTTCTTCCATATCCTGGCACTAGGTTCTGCTGTATTTAAGGACCACAGATGTGAAGCCAAAAAAAAAAAAAAAAATGCTGATGAGTGCTTTCACTGCACACACTTTGCATGGGATGTTTTTGTTAGGATGGCCCAATGTTGAGCACAAGCCTCCACTCTACCAGACTTCAACTGCTTCCTTTCCCGTGCTCTCCCATCATCACCTTCCCCAGAGAAGACCCAGAGGGAGTAATAATCTCTACAATAACTTGGATAATTTATTCAAACTTCCCCTCTTCTAGAGATAGCCAAGCTTCCTTGGCTTGGAGCCAAAGACCACAACTACTTCAAGTCTTCTTTCTCCTCCTCTGTCCTGGGCTGGAGGCAGCTGAGCTGAAGGTCAGCACCCAGAGCTTGTCAGGCCCTACAGAGCCTGACAGGAGCTCATCTGAAGTCAGGACCCACCATCCGTTCGAAGGTAAGTACATAGTTGGACTTCCCCAGGCTGTCTTTTTGCATGTCAGCAGAAGAGCAGCCAACAAATTGCAGGTGGCTGGACAAGTCCCACAATGGCCTGGCAGCTAGGGCAAGCAGCACTCTTCAGATGTCCAGATGAACTTACCTGGCTGAAAATCAGAGTTGAGAATCTTCATCAGGCTGCACCATTGTGTGGAAATCCAAAGGTGGAAGGTGAGGGAGTGAGGGGGAAGGGGAAAGAAGAGCATTTGCATAAATATTATGATTTCAGATAAGGTTACTTGAATCCTGAACCCAAATAGAACAGCAGCTCTTATTTTAGTTCAACCCAGTTACTTTCGCAATTCAGGTGATCGGCATCCCTTGATTTCTCTGCATGTGTGTTCGTCTCCTCATGACCTGTCTTACATGTCTAAATAATTCTGGCAGTACAAACATGAGAGCTGATGGGTCAGGAACTTGTAAGTGGTGACATTTTTTAAAATTATCCTTAATTCCAAACTCTCACTTTCTGTCTGAATCTAAACCCATCTCTACAACTCAAACCGGTCTTGTAACTCTGTCCTGGGTGACCAGTTAGTATAGTGGACTGCACAATGAGCCCCTTCTGCAGGGATGATTTGGGAATTTAGGTTACTCCCTATGGCTGTAGATGAAAAACCCACGGGGGACATCATCATTGTGTTTCATTTCATACTCTTGATGAATCACCAGCTTTTAGACAAAGATTTGAGAGAGATACTAGCATTGCAGAATACCAGAAGGGCAAGAATGCCTTTCCCTTCACCTTGGCCCCATACGCTCTTTTCCTACCTGCCAACATAACGCAGACTATCTTCTCCAAGTCTTTATTTCCTTGTGGTCCAGCCTAAGCCGTGGACCTATTACATCAAGCCCTGTGCTGAGCAGGCCTTCCCCAGACTTGCTCCTGCTATGGCACGGGACTTCAGCCCCCTACAACACCTTGGACCTGGAGCACATACTGCATGGACCAGGTCCTATTTCTGCCTAGAGCCAGCTGCAACTGAATACTTGAAAACAACTGGATTTTCTTCCTCCCTCACACAGCACATCATCAGTGACCAACTGCAAAAACAGGACAAGAAAGGAGCTGAATGCCATCAGGGTAACATGGTTAAATAAGAGCAAGCCTACAGATCTTCTTGGCATCACACTCCTCATCCTCTTCCTTCCTCTGTAAGGGCCAAAATGGTAGGACAGACAAGCCAGAGCAGTTAATCCTGAGCAGGTAATGCTGGCAGGAGATTAAGTGTCTTTTCAAAGCTGATTGAAGTCAGTGGAAAGACTTTACACTCACTTAAGGTCCTTGGAACAGGCCCTAAAAGAAGCTGTTCTGTGGGGGATATTTATACAGTTTTAAATTAAAGATTATAACAGCTCATAGACAATTTAGTGTCCTGGATCTGAAAAATGTTGTTGTTATTTTTTTTTAAATTACCTTAAAACTGAAATTTTTGGTCTAGTAATATCTATTTAGGAAAGTTCATAAATACTTATTTAATTGCTAAACCACTGATGTCTCTGTAGCTATAAACACTCTACCAGTTTAATAATGTATATTTTAAAAGCTTCCTATCATCACTATTTACACTGCAGGGTCAATAATTATGTGTAATTCATGCCTCTTATTTCAGCAATTTTTTCAAAACAAGTACCAGCAAGTTTGTTTAGCTAAATCTTTACATATTAAATTCAGCTACAGAGATGTCTTGGCTAATGTACACTGGATAAGATTGCCTATAAAGCTAGGCATCTGTAAGGATGGACTAGGCTTAATAGCTTAAAATAGAGGCTTAGCAAACTAGGTCAGCTTAAAAAAAATCCTTTTTCATACACCTAGTTAGGGTAAGGATCTCCTGGCCACAAGAAGTTATGGAGGTCAACAGCTTAGTATGAAGGAGAAAGACATCAGACAGGTTCAGATGAATAACAAGAGCATGCAGAGCTATAACAGCACTAACTACAGAGACCACCATCTGAGAGATGAGATTGGAATACAGCCCAATAGGGAATGCCCAGCTAACCAAGGCAATGAAATTTTAAGGGCTGAGAAATCTTTGTTATATTTGCCTGATGTAAATCTTTCTGGAACCTCTTCTAAAAGACCAACGCTTGCCTCTTTTGGAGATCCTTGACTAGCAAGTCCAAGGGACTGATCAGTCATGATATGTCCCACTTATCAGTCTAGAGCATTTGAACACTACAGGTTTTTTTTCAAAATTTATTTTGCGTCTACCCAAACTTCCTTCTCCCTCTGTCATGTGCATATTTTCTCCCTATGCCTTTTCCAGGCCTTTTTCCCCCACTGTTGCTAGCCCTACCTGTAGCACCCAACCAGCGTGCCTAGGAATCAAGCTTCCAGTCCCACAGGCATTTGATCCAAAACTTAGGCAACATAATTCCACTCATGATAACTCCTGTTTATTCAGGCAAGCAGAAAATGGTTGTGATTCAGTCTTGCTTGGAAGTAAACATTGAATGAACAGTCTTATTTTTCATGATAAGAATCAATATGTCTGCAAATTAACAGGAAAAAATACCTACCTAAAACCTGAGTCTCATAAAGAGGGGTCAGTAAGGGAGCCCTTTTGCATTTTCTTTGCATGAGTGTCAGGGTCTGAACGAGAAGATCCCCTTACAGGACACTCACCCAACAGGCCCTCGTCTCTCTGGATTGCCCAACACTTACATGAAAGTGTGCACACTTCTCAGTGCTGAAATGCAAATCAAATAGAAAAAGGGGAAGGCTGGTGCTCCTGAGAGCTACGATCGCATCTGTAATGTGGAGTGGTGTGTGCTAGATGGTGTCCCACAAAATAACAGAAAACTAGACCCAAAGCCAAGAGATCAGGGATCAGTGTAGGCTGTAGAGGGTTGAAGCCACAGATCCAAAAATGGGAATATATCTTTTAGCTACTGTCTGTGTGTGACTTGCCCAGGAAAACGTCATCCACCTTGAGGACTTGGCAGAGCTTCTCCTTGCAGAGAGGACAGCTGGCTTTGGGGCATCCCAGCTGCACAGGAGCACCTCTGCAGGGGTCTGTCGCTAGGCCTGCCACCCTCCATTCTGGGGACATTTTGGGGTTAGGAGCAGCCACGACCTGGGAGGTTTGGAATGGAAACTGAAACTCCTGCCATCCGTGACACTCACCCTTCTGCCAGCTACTAGATTCAGTCCAGTGAAACTCTTTAAGACAGGACTCAGTTTTAAACACATCAGTAATCCTAGTAAAGACAGTGGGTCCAGCCATCACACCTAAAGAAATCTGCTTGTTCAGGGACTTTACAGGATTAAAGCTTTAATAACCCTCCATCACTGCTAGTCTGGAAAAGATGTCTTGAAACACGTGTGCGCAAAAAGTCATAAATCATAGAGTGTGTTATAAATTAATACTTATTTTGCCTCTCATAGTTTTTGAAGGGCAATTCACAACCTTTACTTTCTTAAATAGGTTATTTGCTTGACATATATACTCCTAGATTGTGAGCAGACTTTGCTTAGCAAATTCTGGATGTTTCTTCCTGTTATTCAGTTGGTAACTGCAATGCTTCTACCATCGATTAGTGTGTTGCAATATAGGGTGTTAATCGACTTTAAACATTTAATTATGGGTTGTTTGAGCAGAGCATTTTACAAGCACAGTGGTTCATCACATTGCTGGAACAAATACAATACAGCATCTTTAAAATTATGCACAAATAATAGATTAGTTTCAGCAATACTTTTTCAGCAGCATTAATAAAATCTCTCAAGCATGCTCAGAGCCAATGGCCAGGAGGATTCTCAGGAGGTCTTTCATACAGGATGCACATCTTTGTTACGAAATTCCTCAATGCCTTTTTGCCATCTCCCTAATGACCAGTTAAATGGGCTCCCATGAGAATGCCTGAGTCAGAGCCAGCTTGAAAACTGCTGAGGAAACATCCTCTCTTACTGGAAATGATTTCCATCAAACTGCCATGTACCATATTTAGACTAACGGATCAGTAATGCCAAACAGAGGGAGCTAAGTTCACAGGGCTTTGGATTCTGCTCTATGTGAAAAGAGATTGCCTTTGTCTGGCCACAGTTGCTCTAGGGCATGCAGTCCGAGAGCTCTATAACACTAAGAAACAAATTCCAGCCATGAGCTGTTGCCACCAAGCACAGTCAGAGTGGGGCAGGCAGCATTTCAGGAGTGGCAGCTGACCTGGTGAGGTCTGATTTGACCTGCAAATGGGTTATCAGGCACATCTGCTAATACCTAACTGTCAGAGAACTAGCCTAGTCAGTCAGCCTGTACTACCTATGTGGTTACAATCTGAGGCACTATTTTCCTTTCTTATGTTACAAATATATAACCGAAAAAAGCTTATTTTCAGCCACGCACTTCTCCCCTCAGCAGATGCATACACCAAACCATCAATTAACCAATCACAGGGACTTCTAAGGTCACTGGGGAAAAGAAAATGCCTGTCCTGTGTTATGCAAGAATTCTAATATAAATCTGCTTTTTTATTGTGCTTCTCTAGCTTAGCTCAGTGTCTATTAAGTAGATAATGGTGGCTGAAAGCAAACCACATGCAGGAAGTTTTCTTTGTTTTCATATAATAAAGATATTTGTTGAGTCTGGAGTGCTTAGGTAGCTGTCCAAAGCATTTTTATTTTTAGAACTAGTAAAAAATGCTTAGCAAGGACTGAAGGGAAAAGTGACTCCCTGGACCTCCCCGTGTTTGTTCTTCCTACTTAGAGGACAGTATTTCCAAAAGGTCCAGGTTTACCCAGTTCTCTTCTCCTGAGTGGCTGCACTAGCTTTGATACTATCTGAGGTAGATAAGCAAAGAGCAGCTTTGGAAATCCCAGGTTGGAGGGGACAGGGCAGAAGAGGTGGCTGGAGGTGTACAATCAGAGCTCACTAGAATCCACTTCTCTCAGCTGCCTGGAAGAACCTCAGCCACTTCCCTGCTGTTCACGAGCGTCTGAGTGCCCCAGTGCATGTTACTTCTTGTTCTTCCCAGCTGCTGGTCCTGCCAGGGGTTGCTGCCTGCTGTTGCTAACAGACACTGCTTTAGCCCCAGGGCAGGAGCTCCCTACATCAGCTCTAGACACTCCAGTTCTGCTCTCAGACCACAGAGGTATCAGTAAGGTTCCAGTGCATGGAGGTCTTCCCCCTCGACACCCCCCAAAAAGGATTAGGAATTACCCATTTTTATTCTCTCCTTTTCCATGAATAATATTAATAATTAATATTATTCCTGCAATAATAAAATTGTAAATTCAAGCAGTCTGAAATCAGGGACTGCTGGAATTAAGATTACTTTTCTTTGATTATGTATGAGATGTCCAAGTTTGACCCAGAGTGTCAGAGTTTTAAATCAGATTAAAATCCAGGTTGCTCAGTTTCCAAGAAGTGGGGAGGATGGCTTTGTATCTACCTTTTTATCTACAGGTCTAACAGGGAAGACTTAGGTTTGGATTTAGGTTACAGCCCAGCCAGATCTGGCATGTTCATTCTGTGACCACGCAATCTTTTCCATAGCAACTGTGCTTTGCAGAATGGCCAGAGGAGACCTGCTCTGGACGTGAATCAAGACTGTGTGGTAAAGCAGCATACAGTCTGAAGTACATCTGCTTTATTTGCTGTAGAGGTTGGAAAGTATGAACACAATGAGTCAGGGGACTGGAGGAACAGAAAAGCCTGACTGCCTTCTTGGGGGAGCTGACTTCTGCTCTTGCCTCTGCCATAGTGCTCCTGCATGATGTCAGGTCTGATAATTTATCACAAGAAGTCATGCATTCTTCATTTTCTGCATGCTAAACCTAAGGCCTTTTGGTCTGTTTTGCTAAAATGTTGAAACTCATAACAATCAAAGTCAAATGGCATCTGTTCTTGGATGTTGGCGTTAATGTTAAGTAGGCTGAAAAATAAAATTGAAATTCTCAGAGTCCTAGAAATGAAACACCCAAACTGCTAGGTGTTCTGTAACTGCAAAATAAGGGTATTATATCCCCTCCTCTCAGCAGGGCACTAGGATGTAAAAATCAATCTTGCTTGTGTCCATGCAGAGGTGAGTGCTGTCTACCACAGGAAAGGCAGTGAGGAAACTGATAGCCATATCTGCACAGCAGGGTTTGAACACTGTGCAACAAGTTAAGCCTGGAATCGCACATTAAGCAGAGGACAGAACTAAAATCATCATTATTTGTGTGCAACCCATCCAGTGCACTCAAGGAAACAGAAGCTCATTGGAGAAAATAGCATGCAGACAGTGACTGAAGACTATCATAATGCAAGCACATAAAGGCTACAAATAAAGGTTGCACAAGCATCCTCATCTCAGGCAATGGCTAGTTTCTGTGAGCTTGACTTTGCAACCTCAATAATGTCTTTTTAACTTAAGAGGTTTTTGTTTGTTTGAGGGGGACAATTGCTTTCAGTCACACAAGCAAATTACCAAGTAATTCTTTGCTGAGCACATTTAAAGGAAGGGGCTGATCCTGTCTGGCCAAGTTTGTGCTAATAAATGAAGCATAGACAAGGGCTGCTCTCTGGCCCATGCACTACATGGGCCTCTGCCCGTGGTGAGACTGTGCACTACATCCATACGGCTAAAACTCTTCTTCCCCCATGCTCTCACCATCCAGTGAGGGTGGTTACATGCAGACTGGGAAGAAACTCGAGCACACAACGTCTCCAAACCTTGCTCCGGGAAACTGGGAGTTGGCACAGGCCCAACCATGACCTGGGAGTCTGATAGCAGTTAATATGTAGGAACAAATCACAGGCCAGCATTTGAGTCTGTCTTATTTGTTAGCATACCTACAGCCGGAGTATATGTCTGTGGTGCTAAATAATGTTAGGACCTCAAGCCCTTCTGACTTTCCACACAGCACTGGTATTAATATGCTCCTGGGCTCTTTGTTGGAGCCGCCTCACAAGCTCCTGGAAATAGCACCTGAACATGCTCACAGCTGTTTCCAGAAATCGTTTCCTATAGTTGGTAGGGACCAGATGGACAAGATTGACTTGCTCTGCCCTCTGCATGACTCTGGCACCATCCCAGCAGGCTCTGCATCCCCCACATCCTCACCCCACACACGAGGGAATGGCAAAAAGCTCTTTCACCTGCAAAGGCCAAATTCATCCTCCCGGCTGTAGAGGACAGAAAAACACACTGGGAGAGGGCTGAAGCACATCCGAGGGCTGCAAGGGGACCCAAAGAGGTCCCTTGTGGCTGGGGTGAGAAGCGGAAGGCAGGAGACGTTGCTGGTGGCAGCTCATCCCCAGGCAGCCTGGAGGCCTGCTGCTGAGAGCATACCTGCAGCGAGCAGCAGTGCCAAGGCAAATCTCAGAAACCAAGATCTGATTATAGAGAGGCAGGGATGCCAAGAGGCATGCCAGAGCGGCTTGGCACACCAGAGGGTGCTGTAATGAGCCGCACCAGATATTTGGCTCCAGTGAAGAAGCGGTGCTTTGGCAAGCTGCAACCCAAAACTCCTGGGAGCTACCATGTGGGCAGGAGGACCCTGAGACCCCATGCACCCAGGGCAATGGCTAGGACATGTGGGGAGACATCCTCTTGTGTCTGCCTTCTTCACGCTCGTATCCAGGTCCCCTGTGCACCATTAGAGGAGTGGGGACAATAGCACAGCTGCACCACTCCATCACATCTTCTTCATGGTGCCAAGGCAACTTGCACAGCTGCAGGAAAGAGGCAGCAGGAGCCTCGCAAACTAGCAGCCTCCTACGATAAACACAGCAGATAAAGCCGCAGCAGCAAGAGATTATTTCTGCATCGGTCATGCCAGCATCTCCGCTCCCATCCCTGCCCACTGGCAGGGTAGCACATGAAGGCAGCAGACGCACAACAGTGCACAGAGCTCATGATCTGCCAGGCACAAGGACAGGTGGGCCCATACCCTCCTTCTGGCACACCTCCATGATGGGGCTGAGGGTGCTGCACCACATCTAAAAATGCCCCTGCCCAGCCAGAGGAGAGAGCCCTGCCCTTCCCAGGCACACAGGTGTGGGCAAGCCCAGCCAACAGTGCAGTGTTTATTTGCCTGTCACAGTGCTGCAGGGCTGCCTGGAGATCTTCTGCAAAGGGTGCTCCTGGGTCTGGGGTCCCTCAAAACGTGGCAGTAGATGTTGGCCGTGGAGGGCAGGTAGTCCTGAGAGCCCTGAGAGCTGCAGCTTAGAGACTGGCAGAGGGAGAGGAGAGTCTGTAAACCATATAGCAGTGGGGCTGGGTTGTTCAAGTGAGTGACTAGACTCACACAGATGATAAGAGGGAGTCATTAAATGTATTTTGCATGACTGGACGTGTGAATATAAGCAGAAATTTCCTGCTCACAGGAAGGAGAGAGGGAGAGAGGATGGGTTGATGGAGAGTGGAAAAGCAAAAGCAGAAAGAGGTAACCCTGATTTCTTATTATTTTTTTAAAGCTAGTCCAGTGATGGCTGTGATGCTGTTAACCCCTGCCAGAGGGGCATAGATGAGTCCTCGTTGTCATCTGTCCTCGCTAGGCTCAGGTCCCCAGGTAGCAGTCTGGGGACTCACCTAGCTCAGCGGTCCAGGAGCCCTGACCCAGCCACAGTGGCTCAGCAGCCTCACACCTTGCAGGCAAGGACAGTGGGAGCAAAAGAGACCCCTGGTAGACCTGGCATCCATCCTGTCCCTCAGCGCCTGGGGGACAGGGAGTGCTCCCTGTTGCTGTTGGACATAGCGGCACAGGCATAGCTCTAAGCGTATTGGCAAGCATGAGCCTTCCATGGGAGCAAGAAGAGCCTGCCACAACCATCTATCTTCTCTACAATGCAGTGGGGAAGAAGCTGATGGGTGGTCAGGGCACTTCACTGAGTTGCCTTATTATGGATTTGGGAGCACTCACTGTTGGTTTGTTAACATGAACGACGGTGAATGTTATTTCATGTCAGGTTAGCCATTTGATAGCTGGAACATTATTATATTCTCTCATTTTCTCAAATGACCTAATCACCTACTGTATGACAAATTGTCACTTTAGATCATTGTTTTACATGACCTGGTCAAGTTTTCTTTGTACTGCTGTGAATTTGTTTTTATTTGATTCAGAGTTTTCATAAATCTACTGACGATTCCCTCTTAAAAAGAGAAATATCAGCTTGATTCTCTCATGTCTTACATGTCTGGCCAAATAGTTTCACTTATTTACACCATGTGCATTGAAAAAAGAAAAGAAATGTTTAATAATAAAGAACTAACATAAATCTGAGATACTGGCAAGTATATTCTCTTCCTATTTATTTCATATTTTAAAAATATGTTGTTTCAAAAGGTTTATCTGACTCAGAGTACTCACACACACCAAATGTCTTTGCACAGCCAGAGCCAGGTTTGACTGTGTACCCCATATAACAAATTCAAGTCCATGTTATAAGGACAAAAGTGTTTGGTTGTGGATTAGCCTTGATCTCCAGCTACACGGATGCTCACCACAAGGCAAACTCTCTGACTCTGCCCAGCAAAGCACCAAGTCTAGGGTCCTGCTGGTCAGCTAAGCACACAAGTGGCAATGTGATTTCTTTTCCCAACCATGTGCTAAAAAGGCAATCCCACAGATCTCCAGAAATGGCACCAGGGCCCCTTTTCTCCACAAAACGTGGCAGGGTTAGAAGCAGGGACATCCTCAGCAATGGGTTAAAATGCACATGTGGGAATCAGAGCAAGGGCAGGTCATTCTCCTCCAGGTTTGTAAATGTTTCTTGGCAGTCCCAGAGGGCTAGATACTCCACTTAAAAAGATCAGGTTATAAAGTAACCACATCTTCCTTGCCTCCTAGGGATGTGCCAATAAAGTGCACACATGGAGCAGAAGAAAAGCCTGTGCAAAGATACCAGTGCTGGTTCCAAACAGCTACCAGAAGCAACACAGATGCATTAATGAGGCCATCCTCATGGGATCCTCAGCTCGGTTAAGAAACGCAGTAATAGCCTGGGCAAATTATAACACTGCTATTTTCTTTCTCCAGTGCCCAGGCAATGTCAGCCTTTGGTAAGCGCACAGTGCCTTTTGTGCCATGTAGAAGTATCCTGTGTCTAGGCTTTAATTGGCCCTACCTTCATAGTCATATAAATGTGTATTTCTCTTTCACTTCAAAGCACCTACCTCTTTCCAGGAGAAGATTTTCTTCCTGCCCCATTGTCTTGCCCAAAATCAAGATGTCGAGGTCAATCATTGTTCAGCTGCAGCAAGAAAAGCAGATTCTATTACCTGGTGGAACTAGGTTACCCCCAGGTACAGGCTGGGGTCCTTTTTTTTTTTTCCTCCAGAGCTGGAAATTATCCATTACTGCATACTAAAAAGGAAATTGAAAGCAGTTCACTTTTCCTTCGCTTCTGCTAAAACAGATGAATTGGCATTTCAGCTCTGTGGAGAAATTCACAGGACCAATCAAAAAGCAAGGGTAGAGCTTCTATATAATTAAATTGTAGGCAGTTATATTTTCCAGCAGCAGGTATGTTACTTGAAATGAACCTCCATGCTGTGTATCTGAGCAGTTCCAATTAAGAAAGTTCTGCTTTGAGACCTCACAAGCCAAAACACACAGTATGGCATTGTGCCCTCAGCTATTAAACTGGAAATACAAACCACTTTTTTGTGGTTCAAATAATCTCCAGGAGATAGTTTTACTGGAAGTTTTAAGTCATATTCTTCACATCATATTCGTCTAAATTGATGATTTCCATGACCTCTTCATATAATTACAAGAGTGTTTTGTGTCCATTTTGATTAAATGGTTCCATACGCCATTATGTTGCTGTTGTTTTTAATGTTGCTGAAGTAATTAGCTACTCTCTCCTCGCTCTTCTCACAGGAGACCATGGAGGACACACTGATTTCTTAAAATCAGCATCTACTTTTTATTGCATTGCATTATCTGATATTTCCATTCAGCTGATGTAATAAATTGGTTCATAAATTTCATGGTTGATAAGAAAGAACTGATCATAATCACAGACAGAAATTTATAAGAAGACCATTAAGAACAGTAAGCCATGCACTCTTGTACTTGGGCTTCCTTGCCATGTAATATTACAAATGAATGGCATACTTTAATGACTAGCAAATTAAAATTTAATGGACTTTCCATTGCCGCCTACTGTCTGTGCTTTATTTGAACTCAAGGTAGAGAGCCTCTATCTTCATTTAATTTGGCTGTCTTGTTGGATGTTTTGCATTCAGTTAAGTGACCTAGAACACATATTTGCTGGCACTCCTGAAAATAACGCATTGATAAAACCAGAAACACAGGCCCTCCACTTCTTTCCTTGTATTTTCTGTTGATGTTATTCTCAGCTACCTTTTTTTCCTCCTCTGACAATCTTACCCTTAGTTCTTCAAAGTCGACAAAAGTCATGTGTCCCTGTAGCATGGGGAGACACTTGCTTTAAAGCTCCCCAACAGAACACAGTGGGTGCTGTGCAAGTGATTATGTAGGTTTGCAAAGTATTAATAGTAATTGCATTACTAATTTCATTAGCCCTTGCATTATCATTATGTATTAATTATTATAGTTATGCCATTGAGTGCTAATATCAAACGCTGACAGTACCAATTCCCTGAATGCATCTTGTGGTTGCTGAACATGATCACTGCTCAGCAAACTGCTGCTTTTTGACAGCTGCAAGGTAACTAACACTGCTCTCTGTTTAGCAATCACCATATACCGCTGAAATCTTTCCTGCAGAAATCTGGTATGGAATTTAGAATTTAAAGTGGAGTAAAAGCCAAGCTGTCAAATTGCAGCGAGGAGTCTCTATTCATCCCCAGGACCAGGAACTGCATACGAGGAAGGAATCAAAGACTAAATGTTCTTTCTTTGTTGGTGGCATGAGCCACACCTCAGAAATGCAAAAATCTCCCAGAGGACTAATCTGTCCCTCATCCACCACTCCTGGACCTCAGGTGGCCCTGGATGGCCACGCCAGGCACAGCAATAAGCACGCCTATTGCCTCCAGCAAGAGAGGGGACAAGGGGACATGGGGGCAGCAGCAGTCTCCTCACCACCACTCAGGTAAGAAGTGAGGGGGCAACTTGGCCCTCCTGTTACTTAAGCTACCCAGTTCTGAAATCAGATTAGCCCAAAAAACTTACTGGCCTTTTGGGCAAGCAATGCTAGATCCCTTCTGTCCAGCTGACCAGCACTGCAAGGACCAAGAGGGCTGCAGACTGCAGCCCATGCATGCAGCAAGAAAACTGGTCTTCCTCATGACTGAAAGTGTGGGACAGACCTGAGGTTTATTCCTTTGCCATCTCATCCTTCAGAGCAACTTTGCTGAGTTGTTGGGGTTTTTTTGTTTGTTTGTTTGTTTCACATTTTATCTTTTGCTTGTTATGTCTTTTCTTTGGTTGCACCTACACAACGATCTATGCTAGCTGGAGATAAAACATCCTGCTCTACATGGGACTCACCATTTGTTCTTCTAGCTCTTTAAAAAACCCAAGATGGCTTTCAAATTAAATCTGTGCAAACCAGGCATTTGGATAAGGTACCAGCTTCTTGGCGTTGTGTACAACGTGTCTGCGTAATAGTGGAGCACTGGTCCTGGTGGAAGCCTCTGAGTTACTGTAGGAAAAATAACCATGCTGAGTAATAGCTAATCATTTGCATTGAACTTATATTATTTTCCAGTCTATTTTAACAATATACTACTATAACATTCTTCTTTCCTTTTATTTTTTGACTTCTGGCCTGTATATAATAAATACAGTTGTTCAAAACACAGCAAAAGCATGTTACGTCTGTCAGTCAGCCTGATCTGCAGCATCCATAGAAAGATGTTTTCCAGTCATAAAACAAACAGTAATTCATTCATTCCTTGCAAATTCCAGCAAACACTTTAGAGGCCTCTTTGTAATCCAGTCACTGCTTTATTGACCCAGAATCCTCCAGGGAATGTCATAAATCCATATAATGTGTGCTACCATTTGTGTCTGTATCCTTGATTTAACTGAAAGATATGTTTAAAAATCACACAGAAGCCATACAGTTCTCTTTGGGTCACAAACATAAAAAGTAGCTCAGATAGATTAATTAATTTACAAAGGCCGCTCAGTTTTGCCACAGTTCAATAAACTGCTCAACTTTAAGCACATGCTTAAATTTCATTGGAATGAATAGGACTTAATCACGTATTTAACTTTAAGCACACACCTAAGTGCATTGCCTCGCTAGTCAGGAAACCAACTTAATTCAGAGTATTTTAGCATGTATTTCTTCTGTCCATGTGATGTATCACTGGATAACAGCTCCTGTGCTTCATCTGCCTCGCAGGCATGCTTGCAAATGCACATGTTCTGTGCAACAAAAGTGAATTTGGTCAATAAGAAGAGACTGAGGTTATATGCAAAAGTCAAATTCTATTTAGTGGCTTTGATGAATGAGGGGGTCAAAAAACCTGCAAGCCGATGAGCAGGTCAGCAGGAGCAGAGGCAGTTACGCAACCCAGCGCCACATAGAGGTACTACAGCTAGCTCAGGTAGCAGGAACAGGGTTACTGCTGCACCCTGCCAGGGCTGGTACACCATGAACCTCCCCAAGGCTAAATCAGCCTTGGCAGAAAACTGTATCAGCCTAAATATGGACCTGACCATAGCTGGCTTCTCCAGGACTACCCTGGACATCTCTCCAGGGCGCGTCATAATGTTATGGCAACTCACTGTTAAACACACCCTTCTGAGCTGAAATCTCATACAGAGAGATCCGACATGATGGTAAACCACTTGGTCATCTTTTCTCAGACCAAACTGTTCGGCTTGGAGCTCTGCCCTGACAAGCAGAGATCACAGAGATTTGGAAACCCACATTTTTTTAAGGATGGCAGAATATCAATGCTTTTCCAGTTAAGAGCAAACACATTTAAGAGTCTGGCACATTGGACTGGAGAATTTGAGTGTAACAAAGAAGCTTATACCAAGACAAATACAACAACAACACTGAAAGTTAACCCCTCTACATGCTACTTTTTTCCCACGGGTAGTAGTCAGTTACTTGCAGTACATTCCTTCAAGGCTTCCCCTGTTTTGGATATAGTGGAGAAGTCATGTTGTGCTGTCCTTAAGTGAGCTCAGGAAAGCTCCCATTTGTAGCTCTACTTAATGCAGGATCTCAGTCAAACTAAACTAAAATTACATTTACTATTCTTTCTGTCTTCTTCCCAGCAGACATTCCTCAAAATGTCTCAACCTCTCCAGTGAGTGAAGTAGCCATCCTCTTCTCCAGCATCTCCTTTCTCACAGCAAGCATTTTTCCAACACCTTGAAGAATGAGTCTGCAGATCCCAAGGGGCATTATCTCAAATAGTGATGCACAAGCTTGCAGCAGTGGGGTACTCAAGCCCAAAGTCTCTCCCTTCAGCCTTTCTATACCCAGGTTTCTAGAGTTTCTCACCAATTTGTCCACCTATGCATTAGAGTGTCTGCTTGTTGGCTTCTATGAGTGCCAAAATATCCCCAGAGCACAGCACAGAGGAGGCACCTCTGCCTTTGATAGAGTTGGAATGCAAAACTCCCTCAGGTCTGTCCACGTCCAGGCACGGCTACTCACCCTGTGAGGGATTAACAACAGTGACAAAGGACAACTCTTTCTCCAGAGCTAGCAGGGGGATTATTTCATGTACTCTGGATCAAATGGTACATTAACAGTACTACAGGAACTGGCAAGGAACTGGTGAGGAAACGTCCATTAATTTAACATCTGAATGATCACTGCCTAACACTACATAAATGTAATAAATCACTTCACTTAATCTTGAACAGAAGTGACTGTTCTGAAAAGAGCCTTTTGTTCAAGGCCCAGTGGTTTTGAGATGTGAATAAAGGACTAATAAAAAAGGAGGAGGCTGGGAGAAAATTTTCTTTAAATGGGAGTTTTGCTTTGACCCTCTGAGAACTGCAGTCTGGTGAAATATCTGAAGTTTTTGTTTTTTATTGAGCAATAAACTACAGTGAGGTTTGAGTCTGTGGTGTCTCAGAGAAATTGTTAAGCCTGGAAATCACATGGCTGAGTGACTGGCATGGCAGAAATATTTGGCACTTCAAACAACTCGCAAGACAAATGAGCAAGAAAGAAGAATTTCTTACACAAGTGTAACCCAATTAATGTCAACAAAAACTTGTAAAATTTATGGTTCAATTTGTCTCAGGGAAAGTGCAGAACTGACCCTTTCCTGTACCTTCTGGGCAAGTTCATTAGCAAATTCACTGGTGTCTTGTTAACTCTATGGTCCAGTTATACAGCCAGGGGCAGGTTCACAATCCTGCATCCCTACAAGTCAAGGTTAGAGGTGGGGTGTCATAAAGCTGCTAAAAACACACGACCTCTTGGATCAACTACACTCCTCCAGAGGTGCAGGTAAAACATACTGAACTAACTGAAACAGAAAGCCAGTCTGGAGAACTAAAGGGGGCAAAGAACCTAGAACAAAGCCTACTGAAATCCACAGAAAATATGACGTCTCAGTAGCCCTTAGATCACTGTCTCATTCAGGTGCTTTGTTTTGTGGATGGGTAAGGTGGACAGCACATCAGAACCCCCAAAGTGCACCCAAAGAGACCTCTGCCCTTTTGCTGCCCCACAAACATTTCCCTCTCAAAGTGCCTGCCTGCACCCCTCCCCACTGAGCCAAGTGTGCAAGCCCCTGCCCACATCCCCTCCAACAGAAGGGGTCCGTGCAAACCCTGCAATGATATTTCAAGCTGGGGAGGAAGCCTGACTTCATCATCATGGCATCAGACTGAAAATAGTCCATCACACTAAAAATAATGGAAAGAAAGTAATGAAGCTGGTTCGGACCTTTTTGCAGCTCGTTTTCCTTTTGAACAAGACAGTTTGCTATTGCATACAAGCAGATCTTCTTGGCACCTTAGTGTGTGGTCATTTCTTGGGCTGCTTTATGTGCTTATTTAAACCAGCTGACAGCTTAATTTCTCTTTTAATGTTTTATACTATTTATATGCCAGTTAGTTTACCATATAGTTTTGGTTACGTTTGGACAATCTCATCTAAGATGCAAAATTGGGTTAATAAATAAAAAAAGATGCTGAGACCACAAGAGGCATATCTGCATACTTCATCAAAAATGATTTTCTGAAGAAGTTGTGAATTTTTCACTGGGGAAAAAATAAAAACAAAAAGTTTTGTGAAAAGGAATTTAAACACAACTTAATTTTTCTTCATACAAAGGTTGCTAAGGGTCAACTTGAGAAAATCCCTCAAACGAAATGAATGGAGGTAAATAACCCAGCATTTCCACATCACCTTACCTGTTTTCATCTTCTGCAAGACTGCTGGAATTGCTATGACTTATTGCTATTGTAAAACCCTGGTGGTAGTTTGACTTTTTTACTTTTAGAAGGATAAGAATTTTCTTTAAATATAATTGCTGGCACAGGTTATATTTGGTCACTTTTCAAGACTTTCTTGTCTTTACATTTTTGGAAAAGTTCCTTGTAAAGCTTTATTTTAATTCTCCCTGCTAGGTTGATTAGGCTGATTCATTTCTTTCCAGTTTTGGAAGGATGCTTTTTTAATATTTTTATTTTATTTTATTTTATTTTTGATAATGCTGTGCTTGAGGGATTGGATTATTCTGTCTGAGGCTTTGATTCTCAAAGCTGTGCATTTCACACAGCATCTGCACCTATACAATCTTTCCATTTGCTTTTCCACTCAACTAAAATTACATACTCATTATTAACTTCTTCCCAGTTCATCCTTTTCTACAACGGCTAGGTCATGCCTTAAGATGTAATTCCAGAAGTGAGTACAGATAGAAGACCTATGGAGTCAGGCTGCAACTCTGCTGAGAACTGCCTGTTTTACATTGAAGTTTTTCAGACACTTTTACAGCTTTTAGCAAGGTTGTTCAAGATGCTCTATAAAATACAGCTGATTTGAATGGCTACATTGGTAGAGTCTTTTAGAAAACAAGGAAGTAAATGAAATATCAGACTGGTAGTCATGGAAAATGCCCAGTTTAAGGTGCAGAGTCTGGATCCTTCTTTGCCTTTCCTCTGGGTCACATTGCAACAAGCACCAGCCTTCACTGGGACAGACTGCCTGAAGAGACAAGGACCCCATCACACATCCATTAAAGGCAATAAAGAATCTTATGAAAATATCTGTAAGAACACCCTGGCATCCTTGTTAAGGAAAGCACAAACTTTTTGTTAGGCCCGCAGAGAACGTCTGTAGCCCAATGGGGGCAGGTGCTCTCGGAGGATCTCAATTTCTTCCCCTACATGCTGCCTCCCCTGGAGGAGGAACCAGCAGAGGAACCAACCATCAAATAGGTTTGAGGACATGTGCTTTCCCTCGGGAATTGTTCATGAAACAGCAGCTTGCTTCACCAGAAGACCAGAGCCAAAGAAATGTGCATTTCCTGCCAGATTTAGCAATCCCTTCCTCTGAATTATGTTGCTACAAGGTCAAGGATGGATAGCAGTCACAAGGACATGACAGTTTTAAGATCCAGTTTATTATTCTTGCCACTTTATTAGAGCTAGAATAAGGGAGCTGTATATCATTAGCAAGTAGTGTATTTCCATATATGTGACTGCCAGAGTACTCCCTTACAGACCTGGCAAGTTGCAAGGTGTCAGGCTTTGAAAATCTATTCTATGTAAGTTTTGGAGTTATTTTTAAAACTTTCTTAAAATTTATGCAAGATTTATGTTTCCTGTTTTCCCTTCAGACCTGTAGCATTGGCTCAAACTCCTACCCTGAGTCAGAAAGCAGATGCATGATGTCAGTCATGTGAACAGCCCTGAGGAAGTCACTGATGCCACTAGGAGGTCTGCTGAGTTATGACCTGAATCATCTGACTTTACAAAGAGATTGACCTGAAGCCGCACTTTTGAAAAACATGTGCCCTTCTGCAAGACACAGATTCTGTATATCCAGCAGTGCTGTGCTGGAAAGACCAGTCTGACGACTCTCTGGGGACAACCTGCACCACATCTTTTTGGCCTTACTGCTGTGAGTGATGATGCCATCTCATATTCTTCAGAGCATGACTCATGCTCTAAAACCTTTATGCCTACCATGATGGATTCAACTCCTATGAAATACCAGTAGAGGGTCTCAGACAGACCTACACAAGACCTGAGTTGGGTTTCTAGTCAGAAAATGAGGGTGTGCATTTATAAATAGGAGCAAGGTTCTGCATGGCAGATAGGGTTTATGTCATGATACCATCAGAGATTCATGGTAAATCCTGCACTTCATTTCATGTAAGTTACTTCATGTGACAGAAAAAGAAGGGATCATTTAACTTCTTTTTTTTTACTTTGAATCAGACTTAAGCCATTGTAGGAAAAGAACAGTAACATACTGTGGACTCAACGACCAGAGATTTGGAGTTGTTAAAACCAAACTGCAGTTCCCCCAAATACACTTCAGACAGAAGTCATAAAATACTACATGATGTTATTTGTTTATTGCAAAATGCCAGGAAAAATAGGCTCACCTTTGGGCATTTTTAAAGGTAAAGAACCATAAGGTGTGAAAGCATGCTGTCAGAAGTCTCATTAAGACATTATTTACTAGTTCAAAATGAATTTACATTGATCTTTTGAAACTATTGCTAACCACAAATGCATTAAAACTAAACAGTCTTCATTTACTGAGAAATAAATGTGTCAGCATAACCTTGACTTTTGTCCAATGCTGTTCCGGCTTTTAATTCACAGGGGCTCAGTGTTAAGCAGTTTATTGCTTGTTGTGCTAAAACATGCTAATTTAATTGCTAATATATTTCCTTCCTGCAATCATTTTCAAAATTGTTATCTTGAGAAAATATTTTTAAAGAAACTGCAGCAAAATTTTAGCAGTGCTGGGACGTATGCACTGAAGTTGTTTCCTGCTACATATTAGGTATTGCTTAAAACAGTTTTAACAGAAGATGGTAAAACATGGAAAGAAATCTGACTGTGTCTCTCCACCTTACAAGGAGTTTTTTAGTTTTGTAAAATACATATGCACTCTTTAGCACTTAAATCAATAATTTAATGTTTACACTGAAGAAAATGACAACTTTGTTAATGGTTCCAGAACACCATCTAAAAATAAGTGATTGTTATTTGTTTAATAACTATAACACAGACACACACACTTAAAATACCGCTACCCATGCCTGATTCAAAGCCAAACAGAGCTTATAGGTTCACACCATAGTGGTCTTTGGACCAAGTTCCTGTTGCAACAAGAAATCCAAGTTGAGAAGGCAAAGAGAATCACATTTGGTTCCTGCCAGTACCCAGTATGGATTTCCCGTTGACCCCAATTCGCAGAGATGGTGAACAAGGAACAAGAGTAAATGTAAGTAGCAGCTTTTCCTTTTCTAGTCCAGTGGAGCCCACTTGGAGGAAGAACCGAGTTCTCTATTTTTAGTGAAGAACATCAGCTGTCTCATCTTTCTACTTTGCATTCCTAAAGTAAAAGTCATCCATTCGCAGCTCCTGCTCTATGCTTCTTTTTACTGTTGAATCTGTTTCATCCCTCTTCATTACTGCTTTTCTTCTACAAACAGGAACCCTATAAACTAGATTCGTGCCTGTTGCACAGTGCAGAGAAAATCTATCCCCACACAATGGGGATGTGCCTGGCAGGAAGAGCTGCTCTGTGTTGCCACCCTGGAGCTGCCTCTTTGCAGTCCAAAGCAAAGCAACCTGATCCCATGCCACTAAGAGGTGGGGTGAAGCAGACTATTCAGAGTTGCATCTGCCAGCTAGGGGCTCTCAAAAACACAAACGGCCTTACCCCCTTTAGAAAGCCACTCCTTCAACCTCTACCCTACATGCAGGCTTAGGTTGGCCTTCATACAAGGAAAGGTAAGGACACCAGTCTAGCACAAGCCAGGGTGGAGCTTGTACAGCTGAAGAACCAAGATTTGCATAGTGACTGCTTACAGTCAGGGCATTTGAGACTCTTGAAACTAACTCTTCATTTTAGGTTGTGAGTGACAAAATCTCAGCACCAAAGGGTGACATTGTGAAAGCACCTCATATTTTCTAGACCCAGCAGGTAAGCATGGTGTGGTTAGTATGTGAACGAAGTAATACTATGTATGATAGACTTTCTGCATTAGCATTGCTCTGCTGCAAAAATGGTAAACCTATACTGGGACATGTAGTGTAGTGTGCAAGATCATTAAGTCATTTTTCTATTCAATCTCAGCTAAAATGGAAGAGCCAGGCTGAAGCATGGCACATAGAAAAGTCTGGAGCAGAATTCAAAGTATAGTAGGGTGAGTGATCTCATGTTGAGAATTATCACCTCAAGATCATGGAGAGAAAAAAAAAAAAAAAAAAAAGAGCAGGAAACTGCCTGCCCTAGAGGAGATGACTGTTCGAAGACACAATATTTGTCTTTCAGTCCATAAAAAAAGCTGCTGGAAAAAATGCCAATACTCTCTTTTTGTCATAACACACAGAAAAATAAGCACAGAAGGAAGGATTCCTCTTAGACACTATTAGACAGAAGCAAGGGATCAGGTTGTCTGGATAAGCTGGGAAATCTTGTCACTGGAGGTCTCCAGGATCGGGTTGAGACCATCTCTGAGGAAATGGCCTTGGCACACTTGCCCCTTCTTCAGTCTGGAAGGTGGGTTATATGGCTTCCTAAGAGCCCTTCCAATGACACGTTTCTGTCCCTACATCATCTTCATTTTGTGAAAGGTTAAGATTTGTCGGTATGGCCTTTCTACCCTTAACCAGAATCCTCCATCAAAAAGCCTATTTTCTGTCAATCTTTTTCATTTAGTGCTTGTCATAGAATCACTGTAATCATACTGTTTTTTTGCCTGACTGTGTAACGAGCCCAGACCCTGTAGCTAGCTCAGAGGTAAGCCTAAGAGAAAGGTGCCATCCAAGAGTTTTCATTTTCTGTGGTTCTTGCCCAGAGAGGACAGGGCCTCACTGGAGTCAGCTCCTGGTGGGTCCAGACCTAGCAGCAGAAAAGCTGGCTCTGCAGAGACAGAGGGGCAATTGGCAGGCTGGCGCAGCCAGCTCCTCTGGGCTGAGCTCTCTGTTTGCAGAAGCCAGCTCTGCTCCACTGGACTAGAGCAGACAGACTATTTATATGTCTTAAACCCCTACAAGTCCTCAGTTGCATATACAAGTTGTTAACACAAGTTGTTCAAGTTATAAGGTGTTTTCTAGATCTGACTGATGGTAGACACATTCTTAAGGTATCAAAACATTGTTTTACCAAGATACAGCTATTTTCACAATTAATACATGCAACCAAGACTTCTGTGTAAAATGTGCATAGTGCCTCAGACTGTATTCACATTTATATTTTCTTCTTTCCTCTAGATACAGATGCCATGACTCCCTCTCCAAAATCAGAAATTATATATTTGCTTATTGTTAATGTTAATTTATACTCCAGCCTTCCCAAAGTCCCACAGAAGATTGTGGATGCAGGTGTGAATGCAAACTTCGTATTACTCAGGGTCATGAAACGCGTAAGGATAGCTCGAAATGGAAATTACATTTTGCCCATTAGGAGATCACCACAGGTTATGGGCCCCAGGATTCTTGCGTGCTTGGAACTGGAGAAGAAAACAAGTGTAAAAGTTGCCAAGGGAATCATTATGTAAATTCTTAAAACTTGAGAATTAATAAAGTGCTAGTTGATGGCTACAAATAATCTTATTTATTCCACTGCAGACCCTTCATTTGTACTAGACAAAAGCATAAGGTCTATTCTGTCCAAGTTTAAGCAAGACAAGGCTTCTGGTGAGAGGTAATAGCCTTTATCAGCCTTTTATAATTCCCTGCTCTGGTCAGGGCAGCCTTACATTTACTGGACACATCCAGACTTTTACACATCCTGCAAACAGATCTGTGTCTGGAAAGCCAGTCCAGCAATGAAGGGCTGTTCTGTGCTGTCTCCAGACACCTAGGACCCCAAGTGCTTGCACTATGTGGGACATTGGCTTGTAGCATCTAGATCTCCTTTAGAATTACTCCTCTTACCTATTTACTATAGGTTTTGATAAGGTCCAAGCATGTGGAAGAGACCACAAGAAGCAGAGTTCAGCATACCCTGCAAAAGTAATTATAGGAATACAAGAAACTATTTATTCTGTATTACAGATCTACAACATGGGTCCTCCTTTCAACAAGAGGTGACCCTTTAGCATCAGTTGATCTGCTTGTGTAATACATGATAATAAAATGGTAATATTCACTCTTGTCTAGCCCTTGTGTCAGTTAACTATGCCTCCCCCTCCTTCCCCTTCTCTTTCCATTTTCCATCTCAGCTGTAGTTGGCAGCATTGTTTTTATAACTCTAAGTCACTGAAAAATGTTTGCAGCTGTCAGAAAAGTGCTAAAAATCTTCTCTCGTTAGCATATGATCATTCAATTAAGAGAATAAATAGTGACCCAGAGGTTGATTGGAACTGGCTTTGCTTCCCACATTTCCACAATTTAAGATGGAAGTAATAGAGGAAATGTTGTGTGGAGAATGCTCACATACTCCCTGCTAATGGTGGAAATGCTTAAGTATCGTCTGCACAGAGCTAATATAAACCAAAGTGGTTTATTACCACCGTTTTGTGATTTATGACTCACATTATGACTTTATTTTGAAATGGTTTCATTAAAAATTAATGTGTGGTGAAGGAAGAATGCACAACAAGTTACAGCGATCAGGTTCTATTGGGGGCAAGGCCACTCAGTGATTTATTTCCTATAATCCACTGAAACAGGCATTTCTGTGCTGCAGCTGTTTGGATGCTGCAAGATGCAGCATATTGTGTTGGTACTTCCCAGGTGAGGCAGTCATGCGTTTGCATCCAGCCGCCAGTGCTGCAGACCCTTAGGGTTTGGGTCTTTTTAAGATCTGAGTAGTTTATAACAAAATCTGAATAATTTATAACCAATGTTCTCAGCATTGATTAGTATGCTTTTGTAACAGAATGTCTTTTTGATAATGCTTCATTCCTTTAATGTCATGTGAAAACTCAAGGAACTGGCTATTGCACAGCTTAATGGAAAAATCAGCCTTCATTTTAATCAGATATGTAGTGGAGGATATGTATCAATATTATTTTCCTCTGCCAGGTATGTGTAGCATTAACACTGAGACAAAAGAGGACCAATCGAGAGACAAGTTAACAATCCTAAGGAACTGCTTTCCCTGACAGGCTCGTAGAAACTGCTTTCTGAGCACTGCCTTGCTCAGAAGCATCACTCACTGGACAGCATCCCCCCAGTCCACCAGCAGAAACATCCCCCACGCCCCATTCTGACCTCCTCCCTGGGGAAATCATGCTTGGCTACTTCCATGGCACTCTTCCCGTCATCAGCATCATTAAGTGACTCACCATCACTTCATAAATTAATAGGCCCACATGGGAAAATGGAGGGAAAGAGAAGTTGTTGAGAGCAATAAAGAGTGTCAACGGTTGGGAGAAGAGAATTGAACCCAGGAGGCCTGGCGTCCGCAAATATCGTCCCTTTTCAGGGGCTGCAGCATGATCCAGCTTTGACAGGTTATACCTTTTGAGAGGTTTAATCTACTCTAAACAAAATATATACACATGTATAGTTTTAAAAGCAAGCGTTTTAGTAATATGCAAGTGATAGAAACACAAGAGTTCCTCCTCATTTCTGAATTTTGTTTATGTAGACTGACACAAGAAGATTTGTGGAGGGAGAATATTTTTCTTTTGGTGACGCAGATGATACCCACTTCAAATGTCTTTATAAAGACTTCCTTGTACTAAGAATGCTTCATTCTAAGAAAGGATAGAATCTAGTTTTAAAGTAGAGGAAGTCATTATCAGCTCTGGATTTGAATGTAAAACTTTTCATGTAATTAGGCATTAGACTTCTTTCTTGTAATTTCTGTTTGGTGTTGAGTTCATTATTAAGTGCTGCCAGGGTCATATGCAATATCCAGGGCTTCAGCCAGAGTCAGACTCCAGACACCCTTTTATTTCAGGAGTGTGTTTGCCTAATTTAAGCACATTTAGAATTTCTCTTTCTTGGTATGGAGTGAAAAGCGGAAGGAGTTTTACTGAACCCAGGCCATAATGCTCCTAGTAAGAATATGCCCTTTGGGATTTAATGTATATTCTTTTTGTAGACTGACTTCAACCCTGTAGGTAATTCATCCTAACTTTCCTGGTTGTCCTTGTTCAGCTGAATAGTCCAATAAACACAGTGTTAAGAACTAGTTTGTTTCCTTTGTGTGTAACTTACTGTTCTATGGATGAAGGGATGTATTTCTAGAGGCGGCTGCTTCTAAGAGTATTGTGTGAGCATAGAAAGTTGCCTTCCAAAATCCACATCTTGCGAACAAACTCTCTCCTTTATCGCTGCCCAAATAGTCAGAGCTGGTTATCATATATGGGCAAATGCTTTGCACGCGCAACTGGAGGAGGTGAAGTACAGAGAGAGGGGGGGAACATTTCCTCTATCACTTTTTAAAACTAAGATTTTGACAAATGAAACCATAGGAAACCTTCTTGTGAGTGGCTTGCAACTGAAACTTCCCCCTGACAGGTCCAAGGAGTGTCAAGGCAAAATGGCACTTAAATGAAATGGTTCATCAGACTTGATCTTTTGGAAAACAGAGTACTTTATGTTTTGTCTCTGCACATTCCTAGCTTGGTGGGGCACCAGTCTACTGTAATGTCTTTATCATTATTAATAACATTGCAAAGCTGTGGAGGAAACCTCTGCTTCCCCAGGCAGGTTGCTGAGCACAGGGCTCAGCACCTGGGATTTCACGCAGTCTGCGCCCATCTGGGAGGGCTCCAAGGGGCGAGCAGTGCATCCATCAGCCAGCCCTTCTGAGCGAGCCCACCTCGTCAGCACGTCCTGCATCTGGGCGTCTCCGAGAAGGTGGAGCAATCACTGACTCCCTCCGGCTCCTCCACTTCCTACACCAACCTCAGAGGCAGAAAGGCTCTTTAATACCCCTGTTTCACCTTGCATGCTGAGCCAGGAATCACGGCTGGGGCTCGAGGTAGATCATTGTTTACCACTGGCCGGCACCCTCCTGCCAAGCAGGCGGTGGCGGGCAGTTGGCACCACATTTCCAGGTCTAATTCCAGAGTACTTTAGTGCTCATAGGAAATTCTTCGTAACATTCCCTTTGCTCTAATATTCAATTAGCTTTCAAACAAGCGAAGAGCCAGGATGAGCTGAGATGGCCATTTTACCAAGTACTGTACCATCACAAAGAGTTCACAGACAGCTGTTTCAAAGTAATTGAAGTCATAATGCGCAGAAAAATGACTTTTCTAATGGTTGCCTTGAAGATTTATTTTTTTTTAATGTAATTAAAAAGTAGATTTAGAAATATGCTCGGCAACCCAAAAGATTAAATATTAATATGGTGCATAATTAATAAATGATACATCTCTTGATTACTAATGGGTTATTGACTCTAAAAGCCTAACATTATGGAATATTAGGGCAAACAAAGGCTTTGGGGGAATATCTCTAAGTTTCCAGGATGAAGCTGCATCTTTGTCCTCCTAAAAAGTTGTACACCTCTTTCAACACTCTCCAAACCACTGAAAAATAGCATTAGAAAGTTAGACTGTAAGGCATGATGATTATAACCACTTTTGAAAGTTGTATTCTAATCATTTACTCTACACTGGAGTCCTGCCCTGCCAGTTATTCTATCAATGAAAATTCTGCCTAAAAAGATATTTTGTCTTAGAATAGAAATTTATCACATTACCGTTGTTGTTATCACCTTATTACTTTCGAAAATATTACAGGCTTTGCTGAAGTCACGTATCAGGTCTGGTGTTTATGCCAATCTCTGTAATAAAGAGAAATTGAGAAGGCTGTGAAATGTCACCAATATTTTTGATACCTGTCAAATGTTAAAGACAAATATTTAGCAATTTTGAAAGATTATACTTGCTTTTGCAAGAAATAACAATAGAATAAAATGAGCATTAACAATTGTGTATTGTAAAATTGCAGACACTAGAGAGAAAGCAGAATTATGAATGTTATTATATTGGTATGGTCTTTTGTCCGTTTCAAACACCAAACTTGTGACAAGATGGTCACTGCGTTGCTGCCAGCTGGCCTTTCTTGTACCCCTAAGTGTGAGGAGGTACAGACTGGACATGGAGGTTATCAAGGAAGCGGTTGAGAATTAATGAGAATATAAGCCAGTGTTTTAACCCAGCAATTTTGTACTCAGGAAAAGGGTCCAATTGAAGCTAATGATGTCTTCCAGCTCAGCAGCATGTTTCATTTATAAGAACGAAACAGCTGTATTTCATAACCATTAAAATATCAGCGTTCATATCCAAAAATGCCAAAGCAGTGATTTGTCCCTTCTCTGAGGATGGCTTTCTGCTGAGGAGGATGCTCAGACCTGAGACGCAGTTTGAAGCCCATGTGCTGCCACAGGTTTCCTGCCTGTCCTCAGGCAGGTGGACCAAGCTCAGGGTGGCTTTGTTTGAGCCAGCCAGATTCCATGACGGACCCTTGGGACCCTCTGGGCGCAAGGAGGAGTTGGCGCTGAGCCACCCCTGTATTCGTTTCATGGCTGGCACCAACCTCCCAGGTACTGTAGTTCCAACCACTGCCTAGCCCGTCCTTCCCCTCTTGTACGTGTGCAATCGATTGCTCTTACCTTATTGTATTTATCTCTGTCCCTGTCAAATGAAATCCTGTTTTTCTTTCCTTCAGATTATTTGTCTTATTTATCAAGATAATGTTCAATTTTAATTCTGGCTTTCAAGTGTGCTTGTAGCCTCTCCCATCTTATCAGCTGCAAATTTAATCCTTGTTAGGGATGATTGCATACTCATGCCTATTTAGGGCCCATTAACTTTAATTAGGTTAAGAACCCTTTTATTCAGTTTTTTGTTTGTTTGTTTTTTTTTAACTGTTACATCTTCCCTTGCTCAGACTTAAAGACATTACCAAGAAAAATGTAAAACTGTCTTTTGATAGTCCACAGGGATTTTTAGATGGATTTTCAAACACTGTTATGGGAGTATACATATAATAATGGAAATTATAAAAAAATAATAAAAAGTATGTAACATAAATAAAAATATTTTAATTTAATGAAGTGCCTAAATACAAGAAAGGGTGAAAAAAGATTAAAAAGATATTCTCCTTTACGATGAACAACAGCGATCCACGGTATTGCTAGCTGAGGAGGCTTTTAGGAAAAACTCCTGACCATATTGATAAGCTATTAATACTCACTTTAACCCACAACTAAAACATTCATTGTCCTTTAAATGTTTGATATATACAGCACTATCATCACTTCAGAAGCCACATCCAGAAAATCTACCCTTTCAATCCATTCTTGCCTATGATAGGCTCCAATTTTTCATTCAAAGCTCTGGGTCTCCACTTGCGGTCTGTGCTGCTCACAGACAGAAAAATCACCCTTGGGAAGCCCTGATAGGTGACATCAATAAACAAGTTTTTAGAACAGGTGTTTCATGCTCAGATTTTTTCTGCTTACCCACTGAAAGGACATGCTGCCTACCTGCCAGACAAATATATGGCACAATGTGCACCATACATTTTATAGGCAGCATTAATTCATAACTGCTGGCACATACCTAAATTTAGCTTACACCAGGAAAGTACTGGGCCATGTCGGATTTTTGAATTATCAGGTCTTGACAAAGTTAAAAAATGAAGGTGATAATGAGCTAGCTAATGCATGCATTAAAAAAGTGCAAATTTAAACTATTCCTATATAGATGTAATAGGTCTAACGAAACATCAGAACAGAGGCTTTATATATTAGGTTGCATCAATTTTATGCCCCAAAGATGTTGTACAAGCTAAACAAAAGATGTTTGTACTGTTGAGTTAGGAGCATATAGAGCTAAATCTGTTTCTATGGACAGTATGACATGATTTGCTTTCAAAATAGTGTTGATTAATAGAATATTGTTTCTAGAAGTGTTTGATATATTACATGAAAATTCTACTGTAATCAATGTGCAGTAAAAGTATTTATTTTTGAGTATGTATGTGAAACATTCCATGTCAGGTATTTATAGAGATTTGATATGAATTGAATCTTACTTTGGGTAAATTTGTTTGGCTTTCATAATATTTCCTTGCAGAATACAGAATAAGTGAAGTCATTTTTTGACTATTTCCTTTTCTACTTAATCCTCAAATCAATGTTATAGCATTGGATAGGTGACATTAAAGCCAAATGCTGCTTATAAACCTCATTGAAACCACTAGCGTAAAGCCAAAATAACTCTATGAGGGACTGCTTTCAGATTTTTCTGAGTGAAATACCCATCTTGCCTAACAGGGGCTGCTTCTGGATATATCACAAGCAGTTTTGAGTACTTGTGTAGAAAAAGACTGCTTTCACTCCTTGCTTCATTTAGCTTGTCTCTCTGCTTTGTAGTGTTGGGATGGCAAACCCGCTTTTCCATTGCATCAGACACAGACTAATCACAGCTATCAAGCAAGCTGCACCTGTAACTTCACAGCATGAATTCACCACCAGTTTTGCCAATGCATCTTCCATTCTTTTTTCTTTTTTTTTCTTTTCTTTTTTTTTCAGTCTGACTTATTTCTTCAGTTTTGAGATAAAATGGTGTTAGCCCTGAAGAGAACGAAAGGGATGAGCAATTCCCATGTCTGCCCTAAGAGTTTGGTCTATTACATTACAGAAAATATGCCATATCATTAAACCATTATATTGCACAGCTGCATTTTATCCTGAAGAACAGTTTTGAGGGAGTGGTGCTTTGAATGGCTTCTGCTTTTCTACCACGGATGGAAAACTCAGAGCAGTGAATTGGCTCTAACTCCCAAGCTGGCAGACAAGGATTACTTCCCATCTCAAGGGAGGGGTCTAACCATTCTTCTGTTTCAAAATTCCCTCGGCATCCTAGCCACAAGACAGCACAGCCTTGTCTCAGCTCCAGTGGGACCACTTTCCTTTGCCCCTTCAGCAATGTAGCAGCACCACAAGAGCACATCAGTCAAACAGCAAACAGTGTGAGCAGAAAAGGGCAGGTTACATAGAAAAATGCTGCAAATGTAATAATAAGGAAATAATCCCTTGGAACTCTTAGGGTATATCACAATAAAACAAAACAAGCATGTGCTGGAAATTAAATCTCCCAGCCGTATTGATTGCTAATGGCCTTTTTTAAATTTCAACCTTATTTACTATGTAGAGATAAGAGCTGACTCCGAGCACTTTGTCTGATTCAGAACCTCATATAAGAAATCTAAAGATCACTCAAATTAAGAGGAGATGGCTAACTACTCCCCTGGGTTATACAGAAGAATATTTTATTTGCCCCCATTAGAGCAAAAGAATAGCACAGAACAGATTCAGTCCAATCAGAGATACCATTCAACAGAAAGTGGCAGCTGCTTTTGTTTTTCTTAAGGAGCAAGGAAAAATACGTCTGTTTCCATTAGCACTACACTTTCCTCTGTTGGTTTTTCTGATGTTTTATTTTCATCATTCTGCAAAATCTAGAGCTATGCAGCAATCTCATTAAAGGTAAAATAACTTTTTCATGTTACCTGTTTTAAAACACAGCCATGTATTCATTCACACTGGAACTAAGAAAGTTTTTGGCAGAATTAGTGTCCTGAATTGTGAAGCACAAAGCCATATTCTGAGCAAAAGAATACAAAATACCTACTTTCTTTCTAAACAGGCTGCATATTTTCTGTAAGATCAACAGCACTAAAATCACAGCAGAAGGTACTGACAGAACATTTGAGTAACTGATTGAAGGCTTGTATTAACTATATTTTAGTTTTATATTCCCCATGTGACTTGGCATTACAAATATAGCTGTCATAGACAGCAATAGAGCAAGAAGTGGCTGTTCTTTCATTATTTTGAACTTTCCCAGCAGGATTCACCACTCCATTTTTTTGAGCAACTTGTGGTTTGGAGCATGCAGGCAGTATGCATTATGTACTAGCTTGCATATTTCTACCTTAAATAGGTGGTGTAACTCTAAGAGACTGAGTAGACCTGTTTGCAAAATATGAGTCACTCCAAACCTCAGCATGAAACCTCAAACCAAACTCTATACTTTAAGATTAGAATTGGTTCGGAAAAGTACTTCTGTCTTCCATCTCCATAGAGAATAGGGTTTATGGAAGGAGGCCAGCACCTTGCTGCAGGATTAAAAAAAAAAAGCCATTTTTTCCTTCCTGCAGTATGACAGAACATCACTCAAAAGCAGACTGAAGAAGAAACACCAAAAGCTCTTCCAGAAGACACCAGCTGTCCACATGTTATCAGCATGGAGGGGTCTGAAGGGCTGGAGGAAAGGCCTCAAGATAAAAGATAAATACACGCAAAAAGTTTCATTTAAAGAGAGTTGTCAAGCCCTCTGTCCTGAGCCACCTGCATTTTCTAGAGCTAGAGAGGCAGCAGGACTTGGGCAGAATAAGGCCGTGCCAAACGAGCTCTCCTTCCCAAAGCGCACCCACCACTTTGTCCAGGCAACGGCAGCAAGGACACCCGCTGCAGCATCTTGCAGGGGCTCAGCAAAGCCGAGCAATCTCTGCAGGACTGGCGTGGGCCCAGACCCGGATAACAAGCCTGACGCAAGGCGAAGGTACCAGCTGAGATGATTGAAGCCAATTCCAAACCCATGGAATTTAATGAGAGCCTTGTCATTGCCTTAAATGGGCTGGGGAGATCAGGCTTGCTCAGTGTTATGCATGTGCTAAAATCCAGTGGTTTTCAAACTTCTCTGCCGTTATTATGAAGTAAGGAAAGACTGACTGCTTTTCATGCCTGGAAATAGCTGCAAGTATGTTCTGGAGCATACCAAGATCTTTTATATCGTTAGTCCCTCTGCTCAGGCTCTGCATTTAGGTCATGAAACATTTTGGAATCAGAATCAACACACTTATTCTTCAGCATCTTGGTTATGGCAGAGAAAGTGCCAGTGTCAGGCCTTTCCAGTGCACTGGAAAAATTCTAGATGATACAATGAAGGCTAAATCCTTTTTCTAAAAACAATCTCATAAGTATTTACCACCATGTTGGGAGTTTCAAGGCAAGGAGAATATAAACCAACAGAGTTGTGAAATAAAAACAGCAAAAATGCAGATTTGTCCAAGTTCCTTAAAGGTTTTTTTGTTTGATTGATTTTTTTTTAGTGTTTTTAGTCTAATATGCTGCAGAATTGAATGCCTGGTACCCAACTGTATCAGTTTTGTACCTATTCCTAGAGTCAGACTTATTCACAAAGGGAAGAGGGAAAAAAAGAAGGGGGAAACAGATCATTTTTATGATATTTCTGAAAGTTCTAGTAATATTTAATGAACATCTGAAAGAAAATTAAGTTATTTCTGGCTTTACTTAAAGCACCTGTTCAAGCAAAGCCCATACCAATGGCTATAAATATATGTTTGTACTCAAGGAAAGCAAAACTACTTTTTGAAGAGAGCTCATTAGAAAAAGAAAAAACATATTTTTATGCTCTACCACAAATGCAGTGATTTCCTCCATGCCTTTAGCTGGTAGAGCACGTCTCAGGAAGATGGCAAACTAAATTGTTTTCTGCAGTATAGATCCATAGAAAAGAAATGATTCCTTTCAGAGTGGTTGGCAGAATTGCATTATCATTTCTCAAGTGCCTCCCAGTTTTGTAGATTCTGAAACAGCTATCAGACCTTGCAGCCTAACAGACTCAAGTGTTGAGAAATTTCTCTGCAGGCACAAAGTGGAGTTCAGTCCAAGTTTGCAGAGACTGGCCAGTCGGGTCTTTCCAAGTGACCATGACACACCTACTCCAGCATGTTCAATAGATGCACTTTATTCATTTGCAACATTTAAAGGAATCTAAAAAAAAAAAAAAAANAAAAAAAAAAAAAAAAAAAAAATCCTTCAGTCAAGGAGGTAAAATCCTGCAAAACTTTGGTTTGAAGCATGAATGGCATCGCAGTCCACATCAGTAATACCAAAAAGAAATGGAGGAAGCCGTGTATGCCTGAGCCACAATTACCCCAAGACATGCGGGAATGAAACAGGGCAGACGCAGTTGGCTGTCAGCAGCTCTCTGTTGTCTCTCTGGGCAAGCAGAGGGATGGGGAAGTTCCTCCTGTAAAACAACATGAGTAGCCACCCTGCATGAAAGAAGACAGGGCTCAGCTTTCAGATCAGAAAGGAAGCATTTTACAGAGAATATCCAGGACTTGCGATCTCTATTTTTTAAAGAGGCAGAAGCTATAGGAATGTTATGAACATGCAGCCATCCATACAAGCAAAAGTGCTGAAGTATTTACTAAATGAATATGGATTTTTCATGTGATAGACCAGATGCAGATCTCCTTAAAACCTGCACTATGCCCCCATATACAAACACACACCTCTGAGTGCTGGAATATTTTCATTTAGATCAAAGGAAATGGTCCATATGACTTTTTTTTTTCTTTGAATTGCTAGGAAAACTTCAACTCATCTCTTTTCCCCCCAGACCAATCAGTAAGCTTAAAAAAAAAGCTATCATTGGTACCACGCTTTTCATTCCCCTAAGTGCTCAGCCTTGTCATGACCATCTTCTCTCCACAAGACACAGGAGCATGTGCCAGAGCGCAGCCTTTCTGGTGTCCTGGGGAAATGAAGAAAAATGTTTTCCAGCTTGCATATTTTCATTATGCTACAGCCCCTCAGTAGCTGATCACACAGTATCTTTCCCTGCCCATTTCATTTCTTAGACTTCAGTTTCCAAGTTCTCCTTTTTAACAGAAGCATTCTTGCACTTTTTTCTTGTATTTCCAGCATTTGTGTCCTCCTCCACACACCCAGGCTGCACCAAGCAGCCATTGGTGCCACCGCATCTGGCCAACATGATCCTCAGGGATGCTCTCCAGCACATGGGCTGAGCCATGGCAGGGCCATATAGGAATCTCCTTACCATTTCACCCTATCTCATTTATAGCTGAGTATCATGTACCTAAATATGAAGTCATCTTAGTGGCACAAGTAGAGGGGTACACCTTTCTTAGTGCCCTCTAAGAACTTGTCACGGTATGTAGACTTAGCTCCATCTTTAACTTTTATGAGATTCATCATACTCAATGCCCTTTTAGCAGGTATCATCTTTTGCTACAAACTCTGCCTTGCTCTGAAAGGAAGAGTGGAGAAGCAATTACGAGGCTCTTTGCTCTCCTTGTTAATCACAGAATGACACCAAAAGGCCAAGAGAAGAAATGCAGGCGGGGAATGTGTGCTGAACTCCCTTGAAAAGAGTATCCAGCCTGTGGAGAAACGGTTCGGTGCAGTGCTGCTGCCTCAGCTCACATCACCCCAGACCTCTCTGCGGACCACAGTCTGCAGGCGACCAAAGAGGAAAATGAGCAAGGGTGGGGAAGAAGTCTGCCTTAACCACTCCTGGAAGTTTGAGTCAAAGCACCCTGAGTTTCAGAGAATGTCTAGCTTTAGCATTTTCAGATGTATAAGCCTCTAACAACAGAATCACAGACAAAACTCAAGATAGAGCAAACTGTGCAAAGTGGAAAATGGCGTGACACCAGCCAAAAGGAGGAAAGATAGAAAATGTTGTGAGAGATATAAACTCCTCTTCAGAAAGCCAGAACTCCTCAAATCCCTTTTCGAATGTGGTTAAAAAAAAAAAAAACCTCTACATATTTAGAGGGGAAAAAATGTAAAAAATAAGAAAAAAAAGTAAAAATCCACACGACTGATAGAAACCGATCATCAAAATAGCTTGCAGGCTCCACAAACAAAAGCCAATAGCGTGAAGACGCCAAGCTATTTCAGGCTCCATAGCTTGAAAAAAAACCAAATTCCTCAAAACCCGCTCATCCCAGGAAACTGATCCTGGCAGCTGCTGCCCTGAAATGGCTTCTGGGTTTGGACGCCTTGCGGGTTGCACAGGCCTGGAGAAAGGAGCTTTACGGAGGAAGTGCCGGTGGCCCTGGAGCTGTTTCGCTGCCGTGGTATTGAAGTGCGGCATGGCACCAGGGATGACTGAAGAAGTCCAGCCACACTGTGTCCTCTCCATTAACTCTTCCCACTCACTGGGATAGCACCCTAGATCTCAGATCCCCAGCCCCAGGGAACAAGTGTTTCTAATCATTCGTGCTAAATTTTCTAAGTCTGATGAAGGCCTTACATCAAAGAATGCAGAAGAGGTAAGTAATGTTTGTTAGCACAGGTGCTAGCACATGGCAGCTCAGTGTCTTTAAAAGGCTGTGCTCTGGCCTGAGCCCTGGCTTTAGCAGGTGTGTGTTTTCCTGTTTTCCTGGGGTGTTGCCTTAGAGGCAAGCAAGAAAGCAAAAAATTATTTACTGGTGTAACGTAGGTTATACTATTTACAGGTTCTATTTAGAAAGAAAGAAACATAAAAAGTTTGAAAGGTATGGTCTAGATGACTTGTTTGTCAAACTCAGCTCCACAGAAAGATTTTAAAAAAAAAAAAAAAAGAAGTAAGGAAAGGCAAGTTGTGGAAAACTGTACAAAATGAAGAAAGATACAACTGTGCTGTGCTTTATTGTCATTCCTGTGGCATAGTGTAAGTTAAATCCTTTATCTTTTAGTGAGTTCAGAAGTTGGAAGTTTCTTGGTTCCTCAAGTAACAGCAGTGACATCTTTGATCACCCTGGCATGCTGCCGTAAACTTAAGGCACCTCAGCTGGAGTACACTTACATCAGAGGAGAGTAAACCTGCTGCAAATGCAGGCCCCTGATGTTGTGCCTGGTTTCTCTCATAGTACCACTCTGAAACAGCGCAAAAGAGCTGTGCCTCAACTTGCCTGTGTCAGATAGTGCAGTTCCTGCTCTTCATGGTGCAAGGAGCAGTCCCAGAACACTTGTGCTAAACAAATCGTATCTCACCATAGCTAGAAAACTGCTTACTTTGGCTGTTATGTTGGTGGTGTTCAAAAGCTACCCAGTTAATGAAAGGCGAGTAGGGAGTAGGCTGATATTGTACAATATCAAAGAGCAAACATTAAGAGAGGAGGGGGAAAAAACGGAGGGGAATTAACACCAATTGAAACACTGTCAAGATGAGGCAGCTTTAAATGCAAAAGAGACTAAAGGTTAAGGTCTTTGCTTGATTTACTGTTATATGAAACCTACAGGAAATTAAACCACAGAAGCTCAGGTCAAAAAAACATTAATAAAAATGAGAAAATTCAGAAGTTTGGAAAAAATGTTTTGATATTTTAGCATCATTTTCTCTGTTTCAGGGTTTTTCAGGCAAGTGTATCACATTGTGTACCACACTGTATAGGTTGCAATGCTCAGCGTGACTTGTGGCTTACAACGCTGCCACTGCATTCTCCCAGTAGAGCTGGTTCCAAGTCATAGTAGAATATTACTCAGAGAGAGTCCTGATGCAGTTTAATCCGAACAATGCAGTGTATAGACATCCACCATCTGTTAGGAATTGTGGCAGCTCTGTAGGGCACAGCTGATAATGTTTGAAGTAGAGATCTTTTGGTTTGGGCAAGGAGCTGTGGTGGGCAGCTTGCTGCCTTTGGTTGAAAATAAATGCTAAGTTAACTGGAACAGAGAAGAGAATATTTTTCCTTATATAATTTTAGCTAACAGCTTTGCATTGGCCAAAAGCGTGTTGCATGGTCTCACAGCATAAACTTTATGAATTAGATAACCAGCCTGAAATGATACAAAGTAGATTATTCATCTTCAAAAAGGCCTGTTTTGCAGCCTAAAAAGTTTTAATCAATGTTTTTTTGTTGAGGATAAGTGGAGCAAGACGTCCACCTTTTACTTGTAGTGCTCTTTGCAGTCATACAGGAAGTCCCTGGTCTTGCTTTTCTGTGGGTTTGCTCCATGAACATTTTTTGGATGTGTAAAAGTGCATGAGCATCATTCTTCATGTAAGCCCTATTGCCCCTTTTCCACCACTTAAAACAAAGCTAAAAGTTTATATCATCGTAAGGGCATGCCCTTGATGGAAATCTTTGACATGAACAGTGCAGTGGAAACACTCAAATTGCTGGAAACAGCCAAGAGAGAAAGAGCAACCAAAAAAAAACCATCAAGAACAAAACCTAAATATGCTATATGACAGTGAATCATAACCCTGATTCAGTTATAAAGTATATCCAGCAAAAAGCTACTGGAGACGCAGTGTATGTTCCTCATACACAATAATAAATCAAAATCACTTCCTTGAGGTGCTTTGTTATAATGCAGTCCTATTTCTTTCATGAATTAACAACTTTAAAAATCCTGCTAAAGATTAAATAGCTGACTTTAATTTCATTAAGGGGAAAAAAAAAAAAAAGCATCATCTCCCACATCCAGTCGTTTTCAGCTGTTTACAAATCCCCACTCTGTACTTAGTTATTCGGTCAAAGGCTGATGAAGCAAAGTCTTTAGAAGTACTTCGGTATCAGGGAACACTATTCCCCAAAGTGTTTAAAAGGCTTGGTCTATTACTGTTATTATAGCAATTCCCATGTTAGTACTGAGCCCACTGACTTCCCAAGAGTTGTGGCACTGAACGGATCAGTGTCAATGGTCACTGTTTAAAAGGTAAATTAATGGGCATCATCTCCCTTATTTGTGCATGTGACAAAGTCCAACCACTCAGGCCTCTGTTGCATTGGTTCTGGACCTTTGTCTTCATGAGCATCCTCTGTTATCAGGGCTTCTCCCCCTCAAAAAAAAAAAGGAAAAATGAAAAGCTTCCCAAGAGACATAGCTGCTGTCTGTATTGCATATATACTTTGGATTCAAAGTGCAAGTACCTTGGCCAAAGTCCCGCTCTGAGAAGTTAGTCCTTGCAGAACACAGTAGGTGACCAGCTTCATCTGGCGCTGGGCATTTTGTGTTACAGCTGTGCTGGAGGTGACAACCTTATCAGCAACAGCTCAGGGAGGTCAGTCATACAGAACTACACATTCCATATGTTCACACCCTGTGGTACAAACCCAAGGTTGGCCAAAAAAAATGCGTTGACATTGGTCACATGTCTTAATCATCTGACATGCATTGCTCACAGTTTTCATTTTGAAAGATTCAGCTACAAAATCTTCCTAATAAGACAAATGTAGGGACAAAGTATACATCCATTCACATCCTTCTGGTGCACAGCAAGAATTAGTCAATACGTTTAAAATGAAAACCAAAAAGAGCTTGCCATACTTAAATTTATGATTAATTTACAACGCATTTTCTCAAGGTATAAGAGAAATGATTATGCACTCAGCTATACTGAAATAATTTAAAGGTCATCTATTTGCTGTCACTGCACTGATATGGTTTAATTACATTCTAAAAATATATTGAACAGGCTATAAAAGGAAGACTATATTGCTGAGATGTGTTATTATTTTAATAACAAACCAATGTCTTTTGAGTTGGAGGAAGGTATGAAAACATGATCTGAGCGTAGTTTTAAACAAGCAAAGCTGATGTGAACCTAAATCTTCTATACTACAGAATTACCTGATCTTTTCGATCAGAGAAATATGCTCAGAAATGAAGAACAAAAGAAATCATACCTGAAAAGCCCTTGTTTCCGCATAGTCCATCTCTGGATCTCTGGCAAAGCAAGTATAGGCATAACAATGCTGACAATTAATCACAAGTTCTTTTCTAATGAATAAACTTTAACTTCTAAAATACCGTTTTGAAGACAGAAAAGAGGAGGGGTGAGGGGGTGAAGAACCTGGTAGCCAGTTAAAATACATGGGCTTGGAGCCACTGCATTATCATTTGTAAGCATAAACCCCCTGTGTTCTGTGAACCTACGTAAATTTGTACTAGCAATGATCTTGCACATCAGGAATCTGCATGAAGCAACATGTAGCAAATCATTTTTATTTAAGAACTATTAATCCTGTCCCTTGAGGTTTTTTTCATCCTAATTTTTAATAGCCCTCTGCAAATTTGGAAATTTAACAGTTATTCCACTACTGTCCAAAGAATCCTCCTTTATTGCCTGACTACTTACCTGTGCTGTGTTGTGGTCTAGCCAGTTTTATAGGTAAACAGTTCTCCTGGTGTATATGAGATGTTAGAACTACATAAACAGTGATTTCAATAGCATTTATGGTACTAACAACGGACAGATCAAATGTGCTCTAATGGATTAGGCTGTATATCCAGTTTTCAGTGATTCTGATCCACAAGCATGAAGGCTTGTGTGAAAATAAGCAAAGCTATTTTCTAAAGTGTCTGTTCACATTAATACACTCACAAACTCAGACTGAACACATAACTTAAAAATTCATTAGAATGTATGTTAAAAATATTTTGTATTATTCCCCAACTAAGTCTTTTGTTTCTATGTATACATCTCAGGAGCAGTCTTTGAAGCATTTTGTATTCAGTTTACGTGGTAAAGCTTTGGTGGCAGGGGGGCCACAGGGGTGGCTTCTGTGAGAAGATTCCAGAAGCTGCCCCATGTCAGATCAGAGCCAGCTCCAGCCGGCTCCAAAAGGGACGCACCGCTGGCCAGAGCTGAACCAGTGAGCAACGCTGGTTGTGCCTCTGGGAGAGCGCATTGAAGAAAGGGAAAAAACTGCTGCGCAACAGCAGCTGGGAGAGAGGAGTGAGAAAATGTGAGAGAAGCAGCCCTGCAGACACCAAGGTCAGTGAAGAAGGAGGGCAGGAGGTGCTCCAGGCGCCGGAGCAGAAGTTCCCCTGCAGCCCGTGGTGAGGCCCATGGTGGAGCAGGCTGTCCCCCTGCAGCCCATGGGGTACCACACGGAGCAGATCTCCACACTGCAGCCCATGGAGGAGCCCACGGAGGAGCAGGTGGATGTGGCCTGAAGGAGGCTGCAGCCCATGGAGA
>VXAL01013752.1:356922-408584 GCA_013399475.1 Chauna torquata
TGGGAGGGACCCCGCGTTGGAGCAGGGGAACAGAGAGCGACCATGAAGGAGCAGCAGAGACGACGCGATATGGGCTGACCGCAGCCCCCATTCCCTGTTCCCCTGCGCTGCTCGGGGGGAGGAGGTAGAAGAGGGCGGATGGGGGGAAGGTGTTTTTAGTTTGCTTTTTAGTTTCTCATTGCTCTAGTCTGCTAGTGATAGTAACAAATTATATTAATCTTCCTATGTTGAGTCTGTTTTGCCCATGATGGTAATTGGTGAGCAACCTTCTTGCCCTTATCTCAACCCTTGAGCCCTTTTCCATCATATTTTCTCCCCCGGTTCCTTTAAGGAGGGGGAGTGAGAGAGTGGTTGTGGTGGAGTTCTGCTGTTTAGCTGGGTAAAACCACCACACCTGTTTATCTGAAGTTAGTCTGCCATGCCTGTTGAAAAGGCAATTTTGCTTTTGCTCCTCACCACGACTAAGGAGAATGGAGAAACAATAGAAAAAGAGAAAATCTGGCAGTCCTGAAACTTTGTCCCTCAACTTGGCTGCAGCACTGCGAGAGACTAGAGTCTGCCTCATAAATTTTGCAGGATTAAACAGAGACACAATAAAAGGGCAATTTCAGGATAAAGGAATGAGTCAAGGGTTCACAGTGCCCTGGGGAATTTTGGTGCCCTTCTCAAGAGGAGTCTAAATTGTTCCCACCATCCTTCAGAAATTCTTATCAAAATCATCCATGGTAGGCTGCAGGAGCTCTAAAATCTCTGAGTCTGAAAAGAAAAGACTGGCATCAGCAAGTCGCAAGGATGCTGAAGGCATGAGTGACCTCCATGTCACAAGTCTGGAGGAGGTGAGACAGCCTGAGGTTTCTTGCAGAGTACAATAGAGGGAAGTGCTACCCAAGCAGGAGTAGTACCCTGTAGTACACCAAAAGCCAACTGCAGCAGACGAAATGGCACCAATGACACCATCCCCTCCTACCATTGATGGTGTCATGCCTGTTGGAGCAGAGACTCCAAGACTTGTTTGGGCCTGTGGCTGTGCCAAGAGCACGTCCTCACCTGTTCCTTGGAGAGCTGCCAGGAGAGAAGTTCTCCTAAGTGTCTTCCCTCCTTACTACAAGGAGGGGGCACATCAGAGCACCTATCTCCAGCATTCTGAGGGTGGAAACTGCAACCAAGGCTCAGACCATCAGCCTGTCCCACTTCCAAATCGAAGCAAAGAGAGGCCATATGATCTGCTGCTGTCTCTGCCATGCTCTTTTGCTTGCATGAAGAGGTGGTATTGTCCCAGCAACATCAGCCAGCGCTTCCCAAGGCATATGTTGATGGCTGCAATTGCTGTGGGTAGAGCCTGTTCTTCTGCTTAGACAGATTGCCACAGGTCAACAATGATGGCAGAGGTGCAACAACTTACCTATGCAGATCAATGCTTGGACAAGTGACTTGCACACAAGTAGCATAGCCAGTGCACGTGCATCTCGTAAACCAGTCCTCACAAAGAAGGTGACACTTGAAACTTGGAAGAAGAGAAGAATTGTCACGTAGATGAGTAAAAAATTCCTTCAAAAATAAACCCTATCTGGCTGTCTCAGTGAACAGATCAGAGCAGAAACACAAACGCTGACATTTGAGAGGCAGAAAAAAAATTATTCCACAGCTGAGAAAATTCAGTCTCAGCAGAGGAAATGAGTTTATGGGGCACACACTACCCGACGTAACACAGGCTGTGGAAACATTGCTATACATACACTGATAAGACTAAATACATCTCCAGTGATGAGCATTTGCTCATAAGTGTGCCCACAGTTTGAACGTGCTTGAGAACAAATGCTTGGAGTAGAATCCTTTTCTCCTTCCCAGCAAAACCTCAAAATACACTTCAAAAAGCCACTGTGAGCAAGTTTAGTGAAACCCTGTCAAGGCTTAGGTATAAAGTTTCCAAGACTGGAGTCTTCTGTCCTGCACATACAGGCAATCAAGAAAAGTAGGTTTAGGGCTAGGTTTAGCAGCTAATGAAAAATGTTGTTACACACAATGCACAATACTATTTCACCTTTTAACCATTTCTCACACAACATTTTGGCCCGTGAGCCGTGATCTGAAGATTGAGGGGGTATCCCAAGGCATGCAGAAGGGAAATGCAGAAGTGCCTAGAAAGCTGGGCTGTGTTGTTTTTGTTTTTTTGTCTGTTTGTTTGTTTTTTTGCCCCAGATGTTTACCTAAGTACCATTTTTATCTGTCTGGGATGCATTTATTTGGGCATTATGCTATTCTCCATGCAAGCCCAAGAAGGAGTTTTTTTAAATTGTTGTTACTTCTTCTTTCTATACTGTCATTCTCTTTTACCTGACTAAAATGAAGGGAACAACCCTGTGGTACTTCATCTGCCTTCCCTTTAAATAATAAGCATAAAAACACTGAGGACTGGAAGCCCTCCTTCTCTCTCCTTGTTACTTTGTGCCTACAGCTCAGTGTGGAGCAGCGGGCTTTTTTTCTTCTGAGATCTTCCTAACAATTGCCACAAGCTTCTCCCACCAACAAGGCTGGATTTCAGAGCAGAATTTGATTGGAGAAGCACCATGGTAAAACCTGGGGCACCGCCGTTGCCTGTGGGAAATGCTTCTGCATTAGAATAAGTGCAGGCAGTCGCATGGGTAGCCAGAGGGCTGCACAGATTTGTGGCACCAGATGAGTGTCAGCCCTGAACATTTGAAACCTCGGTCCCTACCACCTCTTCTTTGCTGGAACAGTTGTGGTTGGAGCTGTTTACATATATTAAGTTTGCAATCAGCCCTATGTAAAATACCACCAGATTGTGGTCAGCGGTTGTATGCAGACTTTGTCATTTTGCTTACTGACCACACATTCCCATTGATCAATTCTAAATTGGATTATTGTTAGGTTTAAAAGCGCCTCAACAGCAGAAAGTGATGGTGGTGGCTGGCATAGCAGAGATGGATAGCAGAATAAACAGGGAAAGTGACAAGATTTCAGCCTGAATTGATCACTGTCAGCGAGTTAGTGGTCAGCTGTCTGACCTTTGGTGCCCAAACCAAACATCAGAATAATGTTTAGACAAACACATTTGATTTTTGAGGTAATGGGTATGTCAAGTAAATGACAAACCTTCGAAAGGTCAAAGGGATATCCATTTTTCAGACTTTTTTCAAGCATTAATCGTTCATTTGGGGAGCAGTGCCTTCCTAAGCTGGGCAGATAAAGAACTTCACTTTGTGTGTGTGTGTGCTTGTATGCACTGCAAATTGTTTAGTCACGGCCACCAGCCCCATGAAACCCAGCCCGTCACTCCTCCTGCCATCCACAGCTGTGTTTTGCTGCCAGCAGAACTTCAGTAAGTGCAGCAGAGTCAGGATTTGGGGCTTTGAAGGAGGCCCGGCAAAGCTTTAACCCTACCACCATTCCCAGTAGCAAGGGTGGGAAATGCAGCTGTGCCGACTGCCCAGGTGAGACCTGCTGTGTCCCAGAGACAAGAGAATGCTGATGAAAAAATAGGAAAAATGAAGAAAAATGCTAATGCAAACAATAACAACAAAAAGCCTTTGAGATTTACCATTACTGACCCTAGCTCACAGGCTGCTGTTTGAACAGCCTCTGCTTACTTTTGTCTTTTTTTTTTCCTTGATGTTTTCTTGACAAGGTGTGAAAGCGGTGCAATGTGTTCTTACACAAAACATCAGCAGGGTGTTTTTCATGGTGTATGTATTGGTATCACATGAGAAACAAATATTTTTTCTTCTGCTTAACTAATTTCCTGACGTGCACACCCCACGCCCATAAACCATTTGCGATACCAATGCCGTATTATGGAAGGAAGAAGCGATCACGGACTGGTGAGAAAAGGAAAAAGACACGAATTAAGAACAGGAAAAAGTTTTCCTAATGCTACCATGAATTCCACTCTCTGCTGTTTTCTTTTCATCTTTCTCTTATGCATCACAACATTATCTGTTATGCACTGCAGGACTGGAAACAGCTACCCAAGGTTCAGCTCGGTGCCTTGCTCCAGTGTTCAAGTCCCTGTTCCCATGCTTCACTCAGAGGTACAGCAAAATGCAAGAAGGTTTCCAAAACCATCAATTCATCTTTTTAAAGTTCAACTCTGCCTAGTTGGGTGACAGTTCATCAAGATGCAGGCAATGCTCTTCACATGAGAGTTACTCTTCTCAGAGGGCAGAAATTCACCGTATAATGTGTCTAATGCCACTCTTCCAACGGATAGGATAACTAAAAGTAAGTCTAGTGAAAAAAGAGAGGGAACATTTGGCATATCCAACATAACTGTTTATCTTCAGGCATATCATTTATCCCTGCAAATGAGAAGGAGCATTTTTCATTTCATATTCTCTATGCTTTGACATTTAAGACTCTTTCCTAGCTAGTATAGCTAACAAAATTTCATAGTAGAATTGATGAAAAGTCAGAGTTTTTGTCTGGCAAGATGACTTTCATCCAAAACAGAAGCATTCCAAGATAGAAATACTTTTTTCCTCAGAAAACTGAATCTTTACAATGCAGTAGTTTTAAAGGGTACATAAGATAATTTCTCACAATCTTGACACATTCTCATAATCATGAGAAACTCACCTTTAAAGCATTGTTCTCTGGAGAAAATCTGTATTGGCAAAACTTTCATATCAAGATTTAGCACATGTTAATAATTGGAAGAAAGACTCTGAAGAATAAGGACTTTTCTCAATATTACTTCTAAGGTTAATTCTCATTGCATTCCTGAGATTTCTCTAAAACTCAGCACAGATATATTTTACCATGGCCAAGTGTTAGCTGAACTTAGCTCAGACTAAGAGGGAAAGAAGATAGAGTCTCTCAGCATGAGATCCAGTGACAGGCTGCAACTTTTCTTTATGTCATATATGCCTAGATTTACGATCAGGTGTAGGCAGTGTCCACTGTCTGGGTATATGGAGCCCCCACTGTAACCCACAATGGTCATTACAAAGTACTTTTCTCTGGTAAGGGATGATGTTGGCAGAAGTAGGAGAGCCATCCCACCACATCTGAAGTTTTCCAGCCGCTTTTCCAGAGCTCTGTTTCTGACAATACCAGATGGACTCTGGAGGTGAAATTGGAGATGGACACTAAATTCAGCTGACAACTGGTTAGACCTGGCCTGTGGCCCTGCCTCCAGGCCCACCTCATCTCCTGAAGGCAACTTCCTTTTCCTAATTCTGGATCTGCATTGACCCTAAATGCTAGAATGTCTGTCTAGAAATATATATATATATATATATATATTCCACAACTATCTCACTATGGTTTCTCAAAACGTATCTAGGCAGATAACCCAAATATTTTGATTTTCCAACTAGATAGCATAAAAGGATGACTTTCAGAAAACATCACCGTGAATACCTACCCTCCATACTCCTCTTATATCCTAAAGGCTAGATATAGGTAAGAAACATTTAAAACCTGTGACAATGGCACGGATTTTAAAGTAGTGAGACATGCTAGAGGATAAACCTGGGTGGGGGACTCCCCTTGATTTATCCTACATGTACACAGTCACAAGGTTTGAAATAGCAATCTGCCCGGCCTTAGGTTTCATTGTGGCCCCCTGGAAAGCAGTGTCTATGAAATGTCCTGATTCACTGGCCACATTGCGGAGTGGTGATACAACATGGTTAAGAAAGGGATCCCTATTTGAGGTTTCCCACAAGACCATAATATGCTTGGGCTGCATACACTTAATGGGAAGTGAAATAATGAGGCCTTTTATCAGATATAAATAAACGGCATGCACCTGTCCTTGCTACTTGCTGGAATAGTATGTGGGTCTCTTTGTACAAAGTGACACTGTTGTTGTCCTATCTGTTATACCGGATGGACATCGTGTGTGGTTTGCTGGAAGAAAGGAAAGAAAAGAACTGAAGAGTTGCTGCCACAGTGCAACACTTTTCCCTTCCAGGAACCTTGTGAAGAAGTTTGAATTTTGTTACTTCTAAGTGCATTTGAAAAGTAGAAAACAAACTATTTGGAAGTAATTGTGTGACTTCCAGGGGGGACATATTCCTCCTTTAGGGAATGCTGAAGAAGTATTTGCATTTGCATACTTGCAAAAAGTATCAGCTTTGCAGAAAAGGCCCTGGGGTCCTCCTGACACTAAGTTGAGCATAAGCCAGCAGTGTGTCTTTGCTGTGAAAAAGGCTAATGTTATCCTGGGTAAAGTATTGCCATCAGGTCAAAGGAGGTGATCCTTCCCCTCTTCTCATCACTGCTGAGGCCACCCCTGGAGTGCTGTGTCCAGTTCTGGGCTCGTCGATACAGGAGAGACATGGAGTTACTGCAGAAAGTCCAGCAAAGGGATACTAAGATTATTAAGGGATTGGAGCATCTCTCCTATGAGGAGAGGCTGAGAGCCATGGGACTGTTCAGCCTAGAGAAGAGAAAGCTCAGGGGGATCTTATCGATGTATATAAATACTGTAAGGGAGGACGTAAAGAAGACAGAGCCAGGCTCTTTTCAGTGGTGCCAAGAGAAAGGACAAGAGGTAATGGGCACAAACTGGAACACAGGAGGCTCCTCATGAACATCAGGACAGATGTGAGGGTGACCGAGCACTGGCACAGGTTGCCCAGAGTGGTTGTGGAGTCTCCCTCCTTGGAGATCTTCAAAAGCCATCTGGACATGATGCTGGGCAACCTGCTCTCGGTGGTCCTCCTTGAGAAAAGAGGTGGCACAAGATGACTTCCAGAGGTTCTTTCCAACCCCGACCTTGCTGTGATTCTGTGATTCTGTATCCAGAATACCAGTGAACTCTACTCAAGGCAGCAAATCACTTCGAACTTTCAACCAATTGAATTGCAAAATTTTAACAAGGATCTACATCTTGCCCTTTGCAGCACAGTGCTATTGCAGAAACCATCGACTCCAGCACGGCCAAAAGTGTCACTTCCATCATTACACATTAACCATCATCAGTATCACAAGCCTAGCTGTTAGTACTGCAAAAGCCTCAGGATCTGGAGCCTCCAACAGCAGTTTGCTGTTCTTCAAGGTCAAACTGGCACTCTGACTTTTCAGGCCAGATTTGGCTAATCTTGTCCATTACGCCAGCCTTTGAAAAGGTCCTTGCAAATACACAGGCTCTGTATCGATTCTTGTTACTTGTATACTAGCTGGTGTGTAGCAAAGTGTAGTGTAATATGAGAAAAAATATTGATTTCAAGAAAGTTAATGTTATTAAAAGGTAGTTGTATTAATCTATTTCCTGAATTTTAGCTGGGGGTTTTCCTGTTAGAAAATCAATGAAACTAATAGTCTTCTTATAGCAGGAGAACTTGTTATCCTATTTTTTCACTCCAACGCTTTTAAGTTATGTTAAGAACAGAAGATCTGAAAGGCTATAAACTTATTGACTGGGACTTAGAGGACTTGAATGACTGAAGACATTATGTTCATTGTCTTTTTGTCACCTTATCTGAAAGAGGAGAATTTTACTTAAACTGAATTTTAATTGTAACTGTTTTCTGTTTTGAACCAATAAAAAAGCTAGTATTTCAGGCAAACTCTCATCACCCCAATTTACTTTAATGATACTAAATCAGATTTGTTTAAGGATTCAAGTATCTCTCAAAGATAGAATCAACCATACACAAACCTACGTCTGCAAATGCCTTGCACACAGGAATAACTGAGGAGATGTTTTCTATCTTGACAATTGCTCACTATTTTCCATAGTTCTTATTGTGTATGTAGGAACAGCTCATTCCACCTTCTTACCAATGCATCCCTGCATGACTGATATGATCAAAGCAAGCTACAGGTTCAGCTGAAAACCAAAATCTCCAAGTTCAGCAATAAATCAGGCATTCCTTCAGTGCTGTCAGGAGAAGCTCGTAATGACCAATTCCTTCCTCAACTCCAACACAGATCCTTAGCCAAAAACTTCTTTGCCTCACCTTTTCATCTAGGTTTTCCTGTACCTATTTTTAGCTAAATCATTTACACAGATAATACATGGAATTTGTGCTAAAAGTCATTTTCACCTGAATTATTGTTCAAATAAGGGCAACTGTGAGTTCTGGCAGTCTCTTCTCATGAGGCAAATGCCATGGATGTGACCATTTTGTGTTGTTCTTTCCCCCAGTTCTCCTGGATACTCAGGTATAGAAATTAACAGCAAAGAGAGCTGGCACAGATATGATTTTGCTGGCTGACCATCTTTTGCCATGGGAAGGTCATATGGTCTGTAGGCAGAGTGACACAAAACTGATTTCTAAAGTGACTTGGTCATGGAAGCCATGTATTGTGATCTTCACTGAATGCTGTGGTTGAAATGTGAACTAATACAAATCATGAAGGAGCTTTCCAAAAACATAAATGGATATTATCTGCCTAGGCCCAGTGTCTGTCTCCCTGTGGCTTTTGCTTGTCAGTGAAACCACAATTTCTTCCTCCTTCTTCTTTCGTAACACTCTGGCTCTTAACTCTGCCTGATCTCTCTAACTCTGTCAGTGCAATTATCTGCCATCAGCTATATACTATCAACAGGAAATAAGTGTGCTCCATCTGACATGAGGAGCACTACAATAATGTAATTTGGAGCCCGACGAGGTTTGACGATAGCCTGCCTCCCCTGCTCTCGGAAATCAAAGGTGTAATTGGCACAGCCACTTTTCACATACCTACCTCTTAGCCAAGTAAATGGTTTACCCATTTGTATGCGCTCTCATATGTGCCATACGTACCCTCATCCTGAAAATTGGTCAGTCATTTTTGTAAAATAAGGTCAAGATGCCTCCTGATCTGAATCATCAATAATTAACAAAAAAAACTCTTAAAAAACCTTCTGCGTCCTGCAGTGCAAATGAATGTGTTTTAAGATGCACTAATTGCCTACAGATTAACTTCTAGTGAAGATGAAGGAGGAAATGTCCTATCGTTCTTGTAGTGCACTGTTTTTTTACAGCCACCTAGTAAGAATATCTTCTGATGAACTCAGCATGTAAACTGGTGGTGATCAAAGCTGTGCACACCAATTATATTCTACACCCAAACTGCTTTTCCTGAGGATTTGTTGGCACAGGTGTTATTAGAACCACGGCCAGCGTGTGAAAACCCAAGAGAGGAGCGAAGTGTATGGCCTTTTCAGTACTAATTGCTCTGTAGGGCAAGTAAAGCTGACACTCTTACACCAAAAAGGAAAGGAAGGTCACAGACTTCTTGTTTTATCTCTTATTATCCCCTTTGTAGCAGATGAAAAAAAATTAAATTGGATGAATAATGTACACAGTCTAGCTTCCATGCCAACAGCATCTTGGAGGGAGCCCAGTCCATTGCACAGTGTTGCCCAAGTCTCCAGTGTTTCTAGAAGAGTGAGCTTCTCCTGGAACACCTATGGTCCCATAAACACATATTCAGTCCCTTCTGATGGGATCGACAAGCTTCAAGAGCATCCTCTCCATTTTTCCTCTCATACTCCCTCTGTACCCACATTTGGTAGCCTCAGCTTTCTCACTTGATTGTTGAGCAAGGTGTCCAGAGCGCTCCCTGGAGTAGCCAACCACAGACCAGGTATAACGTGACACATTTCTTGTCTCCCACCCCTGTCATGCCGCGAACACAAGGGACTAAACACTGCATTTCAGCTGAGACATTTCTGGCACCATGCTGGGCCTCTGAGCCAAAATCAGCAACACGGTCCCTCTTTGCACATTCGCTCATGCCGCGACCTTGCACAAGGACCTGCAGGCCAGCTTCCATGGTGCTTCCCACAGACCAGAGGCCCAGCAGCTCCTTCCTGTACACACCACGTATTTCCAAGCAAACACCCTTCCTCCAACCAGTAAAAAAGCTCTCCATCACCAAACTGTTGGCAGTGCAGGGATGTGAGGACACAGAAGGATTAGAGATGCATCCATCAACTTGGCAACAAGTTGATGCTTTCTCCCACCATCCCATCCCATCCCATCCTATCGCATCCCATCCCATCCAATCTCGAGGAGCTCCACAAAGTGCAGATGCAAAAGTAGAGACTGGGCTTGACCGCAGCTCCCTGCATGCAGAGTTTTCATGGTTCTGGAACATCTTTGGCTGCTGTGTGGCTAACCACAGCCAGAGCAGTGGCAGGATCAGGCCTGTGTCTGACAGCAAGTTGCCCCAGTACTGTCTGGGGAGCCTCAATTCTCCTGTGGGATGGGAAAGCGCAGACAGTTGAGGTGGGGTATTTTTTTTTCAAGTAAATATATTGAAAACAATAGATACTATTTGCGACCTGACTGTGGGCAGCTTTATTACTATCCTATGCCTGGGTCCAATAAACCGCATTGCTAACCCCCTCACCCTCTTCCCATCTTCCCTCTCCCGAGTAATTAATTCCTTATGTTCAGTGATCATCAAGAGCTGCACTGGCCTTTGAAAGGAAAGCTTTAGCAATACTAATAATGCCCAATTGCCCAATCTCACAAAGACTGCAGTTAGAGCTGGCTGGAAATTTTTCAACAAAATGTCGTTTCATTAAAATATGTTGTTTATCAAAGCTGCAATATTTTGCGGAGACATATTGGTTTTGACAAAGATTTCTGAAGCTCAGGGTTTCTGACTCGAAGCAGAGACAGGCCTAAACCAAAACCTGGAGCTTTTCAATCTGAAAATATTGACACAATTCTAAGTCACAAGAATGTTCTAAAAGTTTCATTTTCATTCCAGTGTAGAACAATAACATTTCTGAAACCTTTAAAGTTTCATGACACTGAAGTTTTACTCTCTGGCCAACTTTGGCAAAAATGCTCTTCATGTGAGCTGATTCTGAATGAAACATCCTTATTTCGTAAGTGTTGAGGCTCTTCTGTATTTGTGTGTGTGTACAAATTCAATTTATATTGTTTATGCTTTTGTTTGTTTGGGCAGCTGGTTTCTGTAGCCTTTTATTACGATCTTAGTGTGGATCAGCTGCAAAAGAGAATGAAGGAAAAGCAGCAGCAGTCGCCTCCCAGAAATGGGTAAGAGAGATCATTTAAGGATGCTCCCATCCTACCTCTCCCCCCCTCTCTTCTGTATTGCTGCACTGGTGATTAATATACCACATGAGCTTGGGTCTCTCAATAGGCCATCTGAGGTCTTTTGCTACCTATGATATGAAGATGACTGTCGGAGTTCGTTTTTATTTTGATTACCTTTCTTCAACTGCTGTGATCACTGAATTGATATAGAGGAAGCTGGCCACAGAATGTGTCATTATCTTTTTAAGTTTTTACATTAGATGATATATGTTGATCAGTAATCATTGCTATTTCTCCGTTATGCTCTTCTGCTTCCATTGTTTGCAAAGTACAATGCATTCAACAAAACCAAAATAACTGCTCTGCAACATGTAATATCTATGCAGTACCTGTAAAAGAAAATCATGTATCTTAGTTCAGAACAGATACAAAGGATTGTGTTTTAGGAAAGCATATAAACCCCATTGTTCCATACAAGTCCTGCTGAATTCAAAGCATAAAAATTTTCTCTGGACCAGGACCAAGGAAATTATTACATTTCATAAAATGGATAATACATAGATATCAGATATTTTTAAAGTTGCCATCTCTGGAAACTATTTTAATATAGTGATGAAAGTTAACATTCTCATAACAGAAGGTTGTCAACATCTGGGAAAAAAAGGCAGTAAGGGAAAAGAAAGCATTTAAGAATCCTAGGAACTTCCCTTGCTCCTGGATGCCTTTGACCTTTACTTATCATTTAAAAATCAGAATTATTTTAAATATGTCCTCCCACCATGCTGTTCTTTGAAAGACTCATGCAAACCAAAGGGGAAGTAGAATAGTATACCATGAGAGGATGACCATGAAGCACATTATTAACAAGGCACTGTCAAATACTCAATCTAAACAATAGACACATTGAAGTATTCCGAAAGTTCTTCCAATTTTTTCAATCATAATAGTAAATAAAGATTGAAATGGTAGAGGACTGATTTTTAAGTTGATGATATCTCTTTCAAATGACCTAGTAAAGTATTGCTGTAATATATCCTTTGTCTCTTATCTTGAAGAGTTATGTATAATAACAGAGGTACAGCACTATAAAGTATTTCAGTAACATTATCCTTTTAATCCTAACAAAAACTTCTCCCAGAGTATTTATTTGGGGTGCATGTTCCTGTAATTTGCAGAGCAGAACTGTTTCCTGTGGGTCTCGGAAGCCCTGACCAGCCCTTTCAGCAATATCTTGGCATTAAATACTAAAGACATTGACCCTGTTAAAAGGCTCGTTTGTCAGTATCAATGACGTGTCCTCTCACTAAATCTATAGTCACACATAAGGTATCACGCCAGCATTATGGCTAAGGCAGAAGCACATAACAGTGGTGAATATGTAGCCACTCTGAAGAATTTCCTCTTGCTGTGGTGGTGAGCACAGGAGCTGGGTAACACAGGCCTTCTGCCAAATGCAGGGGTTTCAGAAGGCTGAAGAGAGGTCAGAGACCCCCTTAGCCCAAATACAGGTTCTTGCTTCTGTTTCAAACCGCTGATATTTGCAAGGTGACTCACTAAGTACAGAAACGCATACCTCTGCCAGTTTTCTGAGATGTTAACGGTGGGCCTGAACACTGAATCCAGCTGTGAACACTAGCCTTGAGCTGTGGGAAACTTCTGCATCTCAGCTTGGCAGCTGAAGTCCAACCACAGCAAAAATTGTATCAGGTTCTGAAATGAGGCTACATGCTTCTTTCTTCCTTTTTCCTTTTCCTTTACGCCTTAGGGATGTCATTGACATTACTTGGCTTATCTTCCAAAGAAGTATTTGGTGTCTTTTTGTAGATCTGTGAAAGAAAAATTTACCCTTGAAATCATCCTTTCCTTACAAAATCATAAGGTTCTGTTATTTCTTGTCTCCAGAAAAAATGAAAAGTGGTTCCTGGAAGCAAATCATCAGGGAGCTCCAGATCAGACAATTGACTGTTGACAAAACAAAGAAGAGCTAGCTAGGTGCATATAAACTGGGATTGGTGAGACGGTTAATGCAACACTGCTGAATCTGTTTAAATTCCTCAGCCCAGAAAACTTCTGCAAAAATCAGGTACTCCAAAAAAGACATAGTCAAAAACCTAATACTCAAGAGATTTATTCTACAGATCTCGAGATGCTTTGAAAACCTTATCCTTTCCATTTAATAGTGAAAATGAAGCATAATCATGTTCAGTGTCTGTTTCATGGATACAACAGTGAAAGTAGCAAGAGCCACATGTCCGGCTCACAGGACCTGCCAAGAGTCCTGTGGAGGGTTAGGCTAATGGTTTAGCCTCAAGAGGTTTTCTCTGAGGAGAGAATCCCCAGAGAATTAACTTCTCCCACACTTTGTGCAATAAGCATACCAGTGAGGAGAAGAGATTATGTCCAACTCATCCATCTTCCTGGGCACTAAATCACCAGCTTGCAAAAGAGGTCCCAGCTTGGGTAGCTTCTGCAAATCGATGAGGCCTAAGATTAAAATATCTGGAGACTCCTTTGCACACTGTGCTGTTAGAAAGAGAAGACATTGTCTTTACAAACTCCCCAGGACTCCAGGAATGGTCCATCTAGGAGATGGGTGATCTGTACAAAGCAAATAGCCTTTAGATCCCATCTTTGTTAGCCCAGGTTTAATGGTCATCTGGTTTTGCCTTTTTGTCCCCTGAGACAACGGCATTGGGAACAAATCCTTTAAAGCTTTATTAGTTATGTATTTCCATTGTTTCCTTGTCATGGGTCTGTTAGGCAAAACTTTTCTTTGACAGTGGCTGCTTCTTCCTAAAAGCTTCTGATTTCTCCTTTTTGGACCGGCAGGCTCCAACACAGCATTTCTCTCTCGTAATTGCCTTGGGCTGATTTCTTCTAAAAGAATTAAAAATGCAAATCTAATATTATAATTGTGTAATATGATAAGCTTGGCAGCTCAATCAATACTATCCCCCACTGTCAATAATACAGCTCAGAAGCACGTTTGTCAGACCTAACCAATCTCACTTTATCACTGGCACTGTGGTCCTTCCACATCTATAAGATATGACATTTTATTAGTAGGTTCCTATCAATCAACTCTAATTTTTGCATCATAGAAATTCATTTTGTCGTCTTGCTGCCTGGCGGCACTGGGGTTGCTCTTTGAGCCAGGCATCAAAGACTTGCAGACTTAGGCTTCCCCAGGCTCCAGAGTTACAGTCTGGCTGAGGACTGGGACTGACAATAGCACACTTGGGTGTCTTCATTTTCTAGCCACAAATGACATGGGGTTAGCAGCAAAGGACATGGCTGGTAACCACTGTGGAAAGGGAAATCTTTGGATCAATAACAGAATGCCCAGTGGTACTTGTACTGTTGGGTGTACGTCTAAATAAAGGAAGATATAATACAAGATAACTTTTCAATCCCTGCTGAGTCTCCAAAACCATTCCAGACAGTACTTTGTTGCTTAATATTACCTCCAAAGAAAAGTGTTTCTGAGTATGTCAAAAGGGCTGCTGATCCAAAATGGAGGCAAACCAGAAGACAATAATTGTATTAACGCAGACATTGTTTTTCCTGCTCAGCCACAACCACAATAACTGAAAGCAAAAGGACAACTTGCATTCTTCTGAAGTCCCCACCCAGACTGAATGAACTTACCTCTTTCTGCTTGGACTTGTTTTAAAATGCTACGTCTAGGAAAGATCCTTTTAAAAAAGTACCTCTTAAAAAGGCTTTAAAGTGTTGCATTCTGCTGTGCTTGGGTTTCTTATCATGGTAATCCTTTAATGTCCCTCCTACTCCATTGACCTCTGTAGAATTAGCCTTGATCTGTCCCTAGAAGTAAAAATGAGTCTGCTGGGCTTCAGCCTGGACTACACTGGTAGAAAAGAGTTACCTCCCCCTGAAAAAAACGTTAACTCACAGTGAAAGTGGAGTGAGGCTTGTTACTTCTTTCTCTAAGGTATGAAGCTCGGATTGGCTTGAACAGCTTGCTGTCCTGGTATTATATGTATGTATGCTAATGCCTTAGTCACCCACTTGAAGTAACATTCATGTAATTTTAAGCAAAGAAACCAGTGTCAGTGCCTGGAAGAAGAAATTTATGAGGTGAATATGTTTGTAAGGTTTGTGCTTTGTTTTTGGAAAATTCTTTTGTTCTGTTGCACCATTATAAACCTGACAGGCATGACTTAACATCAAACAACTGGGACGAGCAACAGCAGGGCAGAGAAATCCACTCACCCTCCCTTCTTCTGAAAGCATGGGGATTGCACGCAAAATTGTAAGCAAGAGCCCAACTCAGGGCATGCTTGCTTCACTGCATAAGAACATCCCCAGGGCAAGGAAGGAAAAAAGCTAAAGCATGGACAGCTGCATCCTGGATGTCAGGAAGCAAAGGGATGAAGACAAAGCTGCCAAAATCCAAGATTAGTTAAACTTTGTGAAGGAAAGGAGAACATCAAAATGTTCTTCAGTTATGTAAATAGAGAGCAAAGGGTGGGGAGGAGAGAAGCAGGAGCAATTATGTGGTGAGGATAGATTAAGGGCTAAAAGTAATGTAAAGAAACTACAAGATATTAAAAGAATACTTTGCCTCATGTTCAGTAAGGATCACTGAATACAGAAAATTGGAAAGTGAAGGATGGCCAAAGAGAATGAATATAGAGAAAAAGAAATGGTCGTTCTTTGAGGTGAAAGCAAGACTCAAAAATCTTCCTGTCCTCCAGTTGAAGAAATTGCAATGTCTACCCCAGAATGCAGCAGGATGAGGCAGCTGAAATTGCATACAGTTGGACATTGTTAGGAAGGACTTTCAGTAAAACTGTCAAACCAGTGATCATAGAAAATCTTCAGAGGACAACAAATGCAGCACTTAAGAAGTTTTCCCCCATCTAACTTAGGTAATTCTGGGCTCATTAGTCTGACTTGAGAAGTATGTAAAGCTTTAAAATGAATTTTGAAGAAAAGAGTAATTAAAAGCTTAGAAGAAATTAGGAAATGCTGTTAAATCAACATGGTATTTGAAAAGACAATCACTCCAGACTAACATAATACCTTTCACATAATATGATGACTGATTTATTTAGTTTTAAGTCTGTGGACTCTGCTGGATCTATTTATATTTCAGTAAAGCATTTGCTTTGGTGCTGTATGAAATATTATTATGTAATAGGAACAGTTAAAGATAATTAGAGAACCACAAGAAACTAGTTAAAGAAAGATGACAATGAAATCCACTGAAAGAAGAATGTTTGGATTGCTGAGGGGTTACTAGAGGTGTAACAAGGCTCAACTTGTGACAATCTTCCCTTTTATGCATTAATAGCTGGTGTAAAATGCAGTATGTGTGCTAGTAGCACAAAGGTAGAAAGCTCAGAACATCCTCCATGGAGAACTCAGTTATCTTGATAGTAACTGTGTTAGGATGAAATTTAGTAATTAGATTTATGAACCAAAAAAAATGAAAATTAGTAAGGACCAACAACAATAAATTCTGCTAAGAACTAGGAGCCTATCAGTTAGAAAAGTTACAAGGTGAGAGATCTTGATATATTAGCTATTCAACTGTGAAACACCCAGCTGATGTGCCAACCAGGAAATATCTGTGACAAAGTTTTGGACTTTTGCTGAATTATAGTCTCCCAGGTCTTCCATGTTTTGGCCCTAGTCTTCAAGGCATATTAATTCAGTCTGGGAGACTGAGGGTAATTAAGGAAAGAGCAGTCAGTTAGAAGGACTTCTGTTGCTGCCTTCTCTATATAAGCCATTGTTGTTTTCTTTATGGCGTGTCCATATCCGATGTCACTCTTGTAGCCACCTTCTTGGCTAGCCTCATTGAACAAAACAAAGCAAATCCAGGCAGAGATCTGCCCCTGTGATCCTCCCCCCTCCCTCCTCAGCCATGGCTAGACAGTTGCTATTACCAGTACTGTGTGGAACCACCCCAGTGCCCAGTGACTATTTCTGCTCTTTTTTGTGTTTGTGGTTTGAGACCACCAAAAATAGCAAGAGTGTGACTTCTATAGCATGATTTTGTTGGCCGTTGTGTGAAGGCATTAGTGGGTGTGATATGGGGAGATGAACGTGCCTGCTGGGAGGGTGTTGAGGGACCACAGCAGAAAGCCAGTGCAGAAGTGACACAGCCTCCTCTCTGCTAGGAGGTGGGAGCACTCCCCTGCCCATGCTAACCCTGAGCTGTGGCTTGGAATTACCTGGGAGACAGCTAATGTACCAGGCTGAGGTGATACCAGCAATCAGGCTGGCAATTTGTTGGTGTTGGATAATTGTATTTCAGTTTGCTAGGGTAGGCATAGTCTTAACCTCTCATGAGTGAATGAGGCCCAAACACCGTACTAATTACACAATATAGCACAGGTGAGATGCAAGGCAGAATTTTCCTGTCAAAGCGCTTCCTCTATTTGCCTTACTCCTGAATCTCTCCATCATTCATACGACTGTGCTCTGCAGTCCACGTCTGTAGACTCAGCAATAGCATTACACCTTTCTTTTGTTTACTGCCTAGCACAGAATAAGAGTAGAAAGATGGAAAAGGGCTGATTTTATTTTCCTATATCTCTGCAAGACAAGGGCTGATTTTATTTTCCTATACCTCTGCAACTGAAAACATAGTGTACCAATCTCAAAAATCGTCAAGACCATGATATCTTTCTACAATGGTACAAATAGGTCCTATTATTAATGTGCACATATTAAAAATGGCTTTTCCCATTGGGAAAGCACCACATGGCCATTAATATACTTATGCTATCCATTCTCTAGCAGAGTACAGTCACGGTCAGTTAGCTGCAGATGAGCCTTGAAGTTTCCAGGCTAAACAGAAGAGTTATGAGCTGAGAAGGGAGCTGAGAGAAAGAAACAGTAAATGAAGCAAAGCAAGGAAAGAACCAAATTTATTTACTGTCTATTATCTTTTTATTTCACTTTGACTGAGATCTGGGTTAATATTAGCCCTATTATGACATTGCTGCAACAAACACATCAGCACAACCTTTCTAAACATCACAGCCATGATAACAATAAGAAATAGTGTTCACAGTCTATGGTGGGTAATGGAGGGGATAAGCACTGTTTAGACATGTAATCATAAGTAGTCTTTCTTTCTGACCAGCGAGAAAAAAGACGGTGTTGTTCATTTGAGCAAATGAGGGTGCAAGTTCAGAAAAACTCTTAATACAGAGAAAGATTTTCAAATTCTTCTGCTTGGCATTGACTTCTCTTCCCACTAACTATAGAATAAATATAAAATAGGGAATGTGAGAAAGAAATTCTCAGTGTTTGGAATGGCACATTGTGCACTATAAGCCCCAACTGAGGCCAAGTGCATGCATACTATCTCTGATAGTGGCATCAGATTGTAGACTCAAGTTTAGGTGAACTCTAAATGTAAAAATAATCAGAAATCCAGAAAATGTAATTTCTCAAGCTAGGAATAATTTGTACTTATGAAAACCTTACTTCTATTTTACTGGAGTGGAAAAATATGCAGTATTCTCCCAAGAAGACAGCATTATTTGTGTTCTCTATTTAGGTTAAATATGGCTAGTTATTTGTCTTCCAGAAATCAGCTAGCAGAAAGATGATAATTTGTAAGCTATCCCTTTTTAACAGCTTCCTTTACCTTACAGAGAAAGAAAATAGCAAAAACAGAAAAAAAAAAAAAATCCAAGGAGCTGCAAGTATGCTAGAATAGTTATTGAAGAAATATAACCAAACAATAATTTCTCACAGCTTCTGGCTTACCATGTGTTCAGTAACTTTGAAAGCAAGAAGTGGATGAATCTTCAAGCTCTTCTTTGCTCTCTGGGAAGAAGAATTCGAAGTCAGAGAATTCAGGATCTGAAGGTAAGACTGACATAGTTGCAAGTTATCATCTCTCTAACGACATGCAACAATCCGGAGTATGCTGTTTAGGAACGTATCTAGGTAGCGGGAGTGCCTGCTGTAATATGGTTCTTTGCTTTCTGGGCTCTGCAAGGTAATCTTCTTCAGTGTCTCTATAGATCTCCTACAATGACCTCCTTTTTCAGTCAAAACACAGGAAAAAGGCTCCTTCAATTCCAGGCTCACTCAGGTCATAAAATGATCTGTGCTCAGGAACAAATCCTTTCCTGCCTTCACAAACTGCTGGTGCCAGAGGTCAAGAAAACGCAAGAAAGCTTTGCTTTGGACTGGTGGTATAGTGCTTGGGACCAGCCCATCACACCATGTCAGTGCTCCTTCTAAACAAACTGAAACACCCTGTCATTGTTGAGGTCTATCTCTTGCACCATAGCCATGGGAGGAGCACATCAAAGGAGGGAGAGTTGTGGAAAGAAGATCTCTCATCAAAAACATGCCTGATGGTGTAAGAAAGCCACCTTGAATAGAGGTACCAGACTTAGAGAACCTTGGATATCTCACCCATTTTCCAAGATACGGCAATGTTTCACAGTGAAGTTTTACATCATACTGGCCTATCAGTACACCAAGTTTTGAACATCTATAGCAAGAGGTTTTTTCCCCCAGTAAGTGACAATATGGATCTGAATAGCTCCTTTTCAAAGAAGTCTACATACCACAAGTTACTAAAGGTATGTTTTCCCTTGTGTTTTGTGATGGCTCCACTTTGCTCTACTGGTTTGAAAACCTAAGACCTAAATTTTTAAAGTCATTATGTAAAATAGTTTTCACTTTAAACAAACAAACAAGACTTTTGGAAGAGCTTTTGTTAGTTTATGCTTGAATGTTTGCCTTCAATCTCCCTAACTCTTCTACTATCTCTTCTATAGGGGAGTATTACCAACCCTGACAACATTGATTTTCAAAAGTATGATCACTAGTGAAATATTAAACCCTATTGATTTGAAATTCAGGATCAGATGCATCTTAGATACTCTGCATATTTTGGGGATAGACAGATTCATTTATCAGCTCTTCCAATTGCAGAATAATTAGAACTCCATCATGTTCCTGTTTTGAGATGTAGAGGTTCCCGTCAGATTACAGCATCTGCAATCTTAAAAAGTGTTCTATGCATTATGTTTACTAATTGGTCAATTTATCCTCCCTATGAAGCTTTTTCATTCATTTCTCAGGAAATATATAGGAACAAGGACATCCATCTTTTCATCCACTGAAATTTCACACTGTTCTCTCTTCTTAACCCATAGAAAAAGTAATAAGAGCATAATGGATATTTCCACAATTAAAGCAAAATCAAGGAAATGATCTTAAGCATTTGAAACAGAGCTGAGATAGCTGGAAAGTGCCTTTTAAAGCAGGTCAGAATTTACATTTAGATGTTTCTACTTCAGGAATGAAATTTTCCACAAGAGTGAAACTTGCCACAAAACTGCTCTGTGAAAAGTGAGAGAAGGGGAATGAAGAAGCTTCTGACTAGGCTGTCCTTCGGAAAGTCAGTAATACACAGAAACATTTAAAATTAAAAGCAAAACAAAATCAAAAAAAAAGCATGCCTTATGGCTTCCGTAATCAGAAATATACATTGACATTCACCTGTCTCTATCTCTGAGGCCTAATACTGAAGGAAGAGATCCCAACCCACTCATTTCAAATGACATTTTGCTGATTGTTTCCGTGGGGACAGAGTTTAATCTTTAGCAATTAATATAGAAATATTGAAGACTTTACCCGTATAATTTATTAACTCTGTCCTAGGAAGGTGTACCGTAAACCAGATTCTGACATTCTGCCTCTCAACAGTCGTGGAGGATTTGTGATGAAAGACTCTGCCCATGAAAAGGTAAAACCTTAAATATTTTTTTGGATCTTACGAAGTGATATGTATGAATCCCATATTTTAAATTCCTCCTGATCTCCTGACTTTCACTATACTAGGTACAGTGTGTGTTTTTCTAGAGATAAGTTTTTGACTGAATAGGCCTTGATCCAGAAGTGTTGACACTTTTGGAAGCCAGCACATCAGCTGGTAAGTAATGCTTGCTCCACTGCACCTGGAAGCTACGGACACAGAGATGGGGCAGGATGGGGAGGGGTGGAGGGGAAGAGAAGAGTCTGCAGCGGACGGTAACAGTAAACACAGGGGGAACAGAATAAAACCAGACAGGGGCAGTTTGCAAAAAAAAGCAGAAGTGAAGGAAGATATTTTCAACTTTGCACGGGGTTTTTGGTGAGAGGAAGAATGTTTACTTTTTGTCAACAAACAGTATCATTCCTCTGTGAGTCCTATGTAAGGGTAACTATAGCACCCAAAAGTTTTAGCAATATTTTCATATGAAATTCATTGTTATTTAGTCCCTTCAGACAGAAGTGAGTTTTCTTTTTTGTTTATATTTTTTGGACAGAACTGAATCCATATTAAATTCATGAATACAAATTCCTGCAGTCCAAATAGACAGAGATTTCCAGACCACAGATGAGTCTGATGGAAATCTCTGAACTCCATGAAACTTTCCTCTAGTCAAAGGCAAGAGTAATTCACCAATAAGCAAAATTCTTAGCCAGCCAGCTTCCAACTTCACAGTGATTCTGCAAAAAATTTAAAGGATGACAAATTGTATCTATAAATCAAATGCAATATAGGCTGTCTTCCTTGATAAATACATATCTGCATATATGTACCCCATTCCCTGAGAAGTTTTTTTTCTTTTGTCTGTAATACATGTACACAGAGAATTCATATAAAAAATTAGTTATAATAATGAGATGCCCGTTTACCCTTCTTACTTATGCACACGTCCAGGAAGGACATTAAAGTGGTTTAGGATAAATCTTCCCAACAGTAGGACAGGACTTTGTAAGTATCTTACAAGTATGAATTAATAAATTAGCCCATAATTTCAAATTTAGCCTTTGATTTACAGGGGAGACTAAGGCTGAACCCCCCACTCCATTAGTTTCCTCCCCACATTGAATCTTCAGCTGGTGCTGACATTTCTATTGCTTTGCTGAATTATGCTTTTTTTTTTTTTTTTGAACTTCACTGGGAAAACAACCTGACTGACTTCATCTCATTTGTATCCATTCACAATCTTTCAGTTTTCCCCTAACAGAAAAAATCTGGTACAGCTTTTCACAAAAACCCTCCTTTTCGTCTTTCTCTCTTTCACTCATTTGCCTGTGGCTTTACTGACAAAGTGCAGCTTGCAGCATTATGAAGTGCTCATTGCCTCTCCACAACTGGGACAACAATGAAATTTGAATTATATCCACATTACTTTTCCACAGTCTCTCTCTCCCCAGCAAGTATTCCCAGAGCCCACTGGTCCTGATTGCCAAGCACCTAAAGTCTAGATGGCCTGTCTGAGAGTCCAGGATGCAGCTGCAGTCTTAAGTGGAATCTAACTGTTTCCCTAACACACCTCCTGAAAGCTGAGAGATTAAGAACATGAACATATATTTTATTACCATAAAATAACTCCATTTTTACATTGACTAGTACCAACAAACAATTAGAAAGTTTTTAAGTTCTCTCTAGAAGATGAACTCTATAAGAGATCTCAGGTGGAGTAGCAGATTTCTTTTAAAATTTCAGTCCAAAACAATAGCTTTGCAGGAATGCTGAGGTGGAATCACACCTCACACCCCTACACACCTCCACACTGGTGGACAACATGGTGGCAGAGACTTCTCTCCACAAGGTCTCTGTGCTGGCATCCACATGCTCTCAAAAAATGCAGTGGTTTTCAGCCATCGACTGTTTTATTGAATTAATATCATTCAAATTCTGTGAAACATTTATCTTAATGCCTGCCTATTTATTTCTCATTAAACAAGCAAATGAAGAAGTGTCAGGTTTCTGAATCTGCCAGTAACAATGTCAGTACCACTTCAGGAATTTAAAGCCAATGATTTTGCCCTATAAAATGCCATTTATTCAGAGTATAGACTTACAAAATAAGAAAGTAAATCTTAAGGGACAGAAGAGTTGCTTGTCTACTAGACAACACTTTATAAAGAAAATTTAAGAATATTTGCCTAATTTTGTGGCTTCTGACACAGTAGGCTCAGCATGAGCCAGCAGGGTGCCCTGGCAGCCAAGAGGGCAAACCACATTTTGGGGTGTATTAAACAGCGCATAGCCAGCCTGTCAAAAGAGGTGATTCTCCCATTCTCCCACTATATTTAGCATTGGTGTGGCCTCACCTTGAATGTTGTGCAGTTCTGGGCTCCACAATATAAAAATCATGTTAAGATACTTGAATGCATCCAGAGGCAGGCAACAATGTTGGTAAAAGGGCTGGAAGGCAAGTCCTATGAGGAGGGGCTGAGGACACTTGGGTTGTCTAGTCTGGAGAAAAGGAGGCTGAGAGGCGACCTCGTTGCTCTGTGCAACTTCCTGAGGAAGGGAACCCAAAAGGGAGGTGCTGGTCTCTGCTCACTGGTAACTGATAACAGGACGTGCGGGATTGGCACAAAGCTGCGCCAGGGGAGGTTCAGGCTGCACATGAGGAAGAATTTCTTTACTGTGAGGGTGGTCAAACACTGGAACAGACTTCCTAGTGAGGGGGTTAATGCCCCTTGCCTGTCAGTGCTCAGGAGGTATGTGGACAATGCCCTCAATAACATGCCTTAACTTTTGGTTAGCACTGAAGTGGTCAGGCAGTTGGACTATATTATCTTTGAAGGTCCCTTCCAAATGAACTGAACTGAATTGAGCTATTCTATTCTATTCTATTCTATTCTATTCTATTTATTCTATTCTATTCATTCTATTCTATGCTATTCTATTACTTTCTAGCATAGAGAACTTCACTGTGAACATCTGCAGAAAAACCCTCTGTTTTCAGCATGCCAGTCATGCTGGGCCCGAGACGGGTGCTCTCTGCAGACCCAGTTCAGTAATTAGCCTGTGAGAGACTGCTGGGAGTCTCTGCTTGATAATGTGCATATATGCAGATACACAGTCACTATAAAAATCTCAAGAGAAGTCTGCAAGCTTAGGCAACCAGATAGTTTGCTGTGGACATGCCAATGATGAATAAAAACAAGGGAGAATTTTAAGCAATGGACCAACATTTTGTCAAGTAAATGTATCAAAACAATTTTTGTACATTTACTTTTTCCTCTTGCTAACATTGTTGTTTTTCTGTAAAGGTGCTGTCATCGTTGCCATCCACATGCAAGTTTCTGGATGAGAATTTACTATTCTATGTAGGTGGTCTAATTCAATACATCACACCTTTACCAACAAAACCAAATTCTGGTCTCTAGAGGTGGGGCTGATGCACATCTCCAAGATATACCTGTGCTTATCAGCACAGAGGTTCAAAGGCTTCTCAGAGAAACACTTGCTTCCAGGCAGCCAGAGTGAACAAAACCAGTGGAGGATCTGGCCACCAGTTCTAGGGGAAAGAAATCTGATCATTGCTGGAATCTGAGGGAGCTTTCCTCTAACTTACCCCCAGTTAGAAAACTCCTGATTGCTTTGCCTTAATGTAGAAGCAGTGGAGACGATGCATCATTCATTATGTCATTTTGGCGTTTGGCTTTTTAAAATATTAATGAACAGTCCAGGCCATTCTTTTGCTGACCACTGAAAACAGCCCCATTCCCCTGAGTAAACCAAGGCTGACTCTTCAAGCCTGTGATTGAAATTCAGTCAAACCTCTGGGTGAACGGAAATCATTTGTTGCATGACAGTGACATGCAGCAGCTCCTTTTTGTTTGCAAGAGAGCTCAGGGATTCTGTGTCTATTTATTGTCATCAGCTGAGGACTCAGTATTGATGGTTACCCAAAACTCTGTGCCTTTGGAGAGGGGAAGCTGTACTGCAGCTGCAGGTTTGGCAGGCACAGCGGCCGAATCTGAACAAGAAGCACTTTGTTGGTTTTTGTTCAACAAACTCTGCACCAGGCAACCCCAGCTGGTTCATCTGGAGTGGGGGAGGCAGGGTCAGGATGATCCCAGAAGATGGGAGGATATATATGCCATAGAAGGATTACCTTATCTGTCCATTCCCTCTGGTGCCCTTATATAAGTGTTTACTTCTGGTCACTCTCAAAGACAAAATACTAAGCTCAGATAAACCTTTGCTCTAACCCACTATAGTGACATTGATGTTCTGGGGAGCAAAGTCAGATTTAGAGTATAGACAGGTGGGAAATGATTTGCCTGAAAGAAACCGTTACGTGGAAGAACAGAGAGCGACCTTTTTGCGTGGTCCTTTCTGCCCATCACTGTCCTGCTGCTACGAAAAGCCAAGGGAATGATGTTAGGGAAAAGACTGGCTAGCAGCAAAGGCACTGAAGATGGCAGACTGTCTCAGTTGGTAGGCTGTTTTTGAGACGATATTTTGGTTTCTTGCCCACTCTGTTACCAAGCAGCACAGTGGCTGACATGAACAGTAATGCTATGGACATTACTCAAAAGCAAGAAAAAGACCCTCACTAATTTCAGACCAGAGATTTACCTCTGTTCGCACAGACCAGCCATATCATGGTGAGTTTTCAGAGCAGAGTTGAAGGGGCCCTTGATCACTTCTCTTCTCTTCTCTTCCTGTGGCCCATTGTCTTTTAGATGATGGTCTTTCCTTTAAGAGAGGACACTGGGAAGGATTCTGTGACCTGGTAAGAACAAAATGCCCTATGGACCTTTCTACAGAAAGAGATATACATCCCATATTAAGAAAGGTGGGTTAAATTACCTTCTGGCGCCTCTCTCACTGGTGACTCTAGAGAGAGCCAGGAAGACTGGCTTAGACTCAGCATCCAACTCTCAGCCAGAGTGTGGGGAGGCAAGTCCAAAGCTACACTCTAAGTTGCACACTAGCCTCTCAACCCAGTGGATCCAGAATGATCCTACCAAACCTCCGCTCCTGCAATGGAGCAGACCTGTTAAATATGGGATGTATTTAATATGTTTTGATCCCTTCTAACACTGACATGATGATAGATAGTTGGAAAGGAAATATGCCCTTCCAAAAAAACTACAAATCAGATTTACTTCTTAAGGTCCCCAGAATGGACAACTTGTTTTCTTTATAGAACTGCTTTACTCCTAATGTACACACTCTCGACTCCAGAGTTGCTCACTCAGCTTTCTGTTCCAGCAGCTGTACCGGGCCTTACCTAGACAGGCTGTACTAACCACAGTGCAGACACATGGAGATAAAAAGCAATTTCTGACTCAATTTCAAAATATTAGCCTGTTGTGAGAGAGAAAGGTAGATAAAGTGAACAGGACAAAGAAGAAAAAGCAAAGTGATGGTGAAACAACTAGAAGACCAGCTCTGTATATTGCAATCTTAGCATAACACCAAAGGTCTTCTTAAAAACACTCATTTCATTTCCAGCAAAGGTGATGTAAAACCTCAAACAGATGCCAATATGAAGAGATTTCCTGGGAAGTACTTGATTGTTGTACAGCTTTTCCTTTTTTAATAGTAATGGCCTCACAGGATATTTCTATGGAAAAAAAAGGTTTCCTGTTGGAAAGCCCAACGAGACTTTCTTCAGGACTGAGTCTGTTAAGAGTTTCCATGTTGTCTTTTCCTCTTGCATAGATATTTTTTCCAGGTTAAAAATGTAAATAAATAAATAAATAATGGAAGCTCCCCATTTACAGCTGAGACTGAGTGTTTGTGACCTTGGGTTCCATAGAGGTTAACCTACTCTGATTAACTTTCCCATGTTATTCCATTAAATAAAAACAGTTTTGACACCCAGAGACTAAGGCATCCTACAGATAATACAATAACCTTATGCAATCATTCCAAATTGAATTGCAATAATTCATTTAGGTGACCATACATATTTGTTATGTGTAATATGAAACATTGCAAAATGAAATCAATAGAAATGTTTCTTGTTAATGAAGATATACTGTGCTGTTATGTGTGGGGTTTGGACTCCATATCACAGAAATCTTATTTGTATTCTAAATTTCAGGGTATCATACTAGTTAAAAATGATGAAAACATTACTTCAGAATGATATGGCTGGACAGCAGGAAAATTATATCATGTATTTTGTTCCTTGCCTTGTTCATTAAATATGGGAGTCCATACCTCCTAACAGCACTGGGAGTTTTGCAGTTTTCTTCAAGAAAATAACAGACTTTTCCCTAAGATTTTCAGGGATTATTGTTTGATTCCCAATAAAATTTATAAAACTGACACGGGTGGTGTGTTTTTGAAAGTTATAATGGAAAGTTACCCATTCTAAATGGTAGATTTAAAAATAAATAAACCACACAAATATTTCCGATGCTGACTATTTCCTATGAAAGACAAACACAGCACTATGTGTATGAATCCCTTCCTTCTCCTCCACATGCTCCTTTGCATAACTCTCATCAAGAAAGAGCAGATCAAAAAGGTCCCTGTCCCTCTCCCACTAAATTTTTTTCTAGTGCTCCTGGCTCTCTTAAAAGCCATACAAAGAGATGAAAAACATCCTTCTACCGTGAACTCTCACTGCCTGCTTGTCTGCACAGACAAGCTGGCTTACCTTAATGTACAGAAAAGACCTCAGTGACTTTGCATTTATCTTCAAAGGATGGGAGGCAAATTACTGTTGGTATATAAGCAGCGCACAGGGGATAGAAGACTCTGAAGACACTGGCTCCAGGCTCAACCATGCTGATGAAGAGCTGGGCCCAAAGTTGTTGAGCTCAGCATGAATTAAATCTGAGGTTTTTACCCAGCAAGCCTCTCTTGAAAAGTTGCCTGCATTGCCAGGTCTTTTCAGCAATGGCTATGTGTCAGAGAAACCAAAGTGAAATGCAACTATATTTCCTCTAGTGCCCAGGCTATTCCATTTCAAACTAGCTAGATCACTACATAATAGCTTGGACATATCCAATGTCTTTGGCACAGTCTATTTCTACTCATACGGTCTTTGCTTCAGATAGTCTTTGACTCAAGAATCTAGGGGATTAGCAGAGCTGCATAAAGGAGATGTCTGGAAAAAAAAAAAAACCAACCATAATTGTGGATACAGTAGAATCTTTAACAGCACGTATTGCTATCTGGCATCCATTTTCCTGTTAGAAGCATGGGATTCCTTCATAGTCACTGCAAATATTTAAACAGCATCAAATTTACCATAAACTGGCTGAAGAAAGCTCCTTAAAACCGTAAGCAAAAACTTGTAATAAGTTCAGCCAAGGAAATGCTGGAGAGAAAGCTGAGGCAAAGACTGTAACTTGGTACATAGTACATAGTTTAAATTGCACAGAAGAGCTTATTGAGTGTAATGGAGAGCTATGGACACAGTGATTAAAGGAGGCTGAACTCTTTGACCTAGAAAATCAAATCGGTGACAACTCAGTATGTTAAACTACATTAAAATGTATGACATTGAAGAAGAGGATCAATTTGTGTGTATGTGTGTGCATTCATGTCTGTGTGTGTGTGTGTAAAGCCTGAATTAAGAGACAGCCAGAGCAGGGAGAGCAATCACCTACAGGATTTTTAAGCATCCAAAGAAGCAAAGGTTCCACATTCATTTACTGACCCCAGAATGATGCAAAGGTCTCTTTGAAAGGATGAGGGAGATAGACACAATGCCTTGAAAAAGGACACTGTAAATGGTCATTAGAAGGAAATATCTGAAGACATTTCACAAAGTAGCCATAATGTTTTTTTCTGTCTCAGGTAAATGACCCTGTGACAGCAGTAACCTCTGGCTAGGGAACAGGGCACTGTAAACTCAAAAACGTTTGCCACAGTTCAAGTGTCAATCAGGAGCCTGTGCAGTGCAAAACAAACTTACTGTAGAGCTAAAAACTTATGATGAAAAGCAGTGCATTAGAGTATACTTTCTTAAAGTAGGTTGTTCTTTTTAATTTCAATAATGATTTTTGAAATTAATGGATGCTGTCAGGGTAAAGTCATCTCTTAAAATCAGAAACACAAGCCATATATATGTTGCTAAGAGTAATCTTTATTTCAAAAGTGGACATTGAAAACAGTTCATTTTTTACTGTTTTTGCCTTTAGCTTGCATTTTCATATCTTTCAACCTGGACTGACAGTTTTACTTCTGTTTATAATCAACTCCATGTCATTTTTGATGAAAATAAAGAAACTCATAGCCTTTCCTGATGTCTCTTGCATTTCCAAGGGAAGCAAAACCAAAAGTAAAACACAGTGAATGACACTTTCCTGATCCAGTCTCATATCGCTTATTTTAAAACTACTTCTCCTTAGCTCCATTTTGCAAATCAGAAAAGGGAGAAACTACTAAAATGCAGACACACACTCAAATCAAACCAACAATAAGCATAACTGCTGTGAAGTGATGTGACAGAAAAGAAATGGTTAAATATAGTCAGAGGGCTGTTCCCCCTACTCTGTAGTAGCCACGGATGGGCACTGGAATTGATAAATGTCCTTTATTCACCACCCTGGCCACCTCTGTCAAGCAACACCTATAAAACACAGCAGCAGTTCCTGTCAGACATGGTTTCTGCCTGCAGAATTTACTTGCATTTTGTTCTTCATCCAAAAGTGAAGAGCTTCAGGAAACACTGATCATTTCCAGGGACTCTCTCTCTCTCAAAAAAAGAAAAAAAAATATTGAAAGCTGGGATGTTCACCATACTTAAGTGTCTCCAAAAAATTCTTGGGAATTTCATGCGATGTTTTCGTGTGTGCCATGTGGGTGACGTAAGTAACCCCACAGTGGCAAAACAGACAGTTGTTACTCAACAGAGCTAATTTTTGGAGGTTGCTCTGACTACAAGTTGATACTTGAGCTAGGGATTGGCTTCCTTCCACAGTTATGTCCTTACAACAGAAACAGGCTTTGAAAGCTACCAGTGCGGTCCAGTGCTGTTCGACACCCAGTCACCTTGTACATCCACCTCCACAGTCTGAAGATAAGGGCCACAGACTTTTACCCTTTCATGCTTTCCATTCCTGGCTCCTACACTGGCCTTCTCTGACAGATAGTCAGTACTACCTCAGCAAGAGTGACCCTGATAGCAGAGCTGGTGTGTTTAACAAGCAATAAATTAAGAGTTTAAGCTGCTTTGACTGAATATGCTCACATCTAAATGGCACCTTTCCAGTGCTGAAGGAATCCTTCATAATGATGAATGAAAATTCAATGAAGATTTCAGAGCCAGAAAGGAAAAGAGAGTGCATATGACTGCAGTATTGACGCACAGCTGGCCTTCTGCTCTGCGTGCTTCCTAATCATATGTGGATTGGGGTGAAAGCTGAAGCAGGTATTGGAAAGAATGAATCAAGACATAGCCTGGTGGTGTGCAGTGAGTGAGGGGATTTGGAAGTTTGTTATGGGGCTTCATTTAGAAAGATGACCCCATTCTCCAAGATTTGAAATGGGTCTGTAATGGAGAGTACTTGAGCTACTATAGGTGGTAAAATGGGTCTGGATTTTTATAGAAAAGTACAGGCAGCTCCCCATGTGCACCCACTATGGGAGGGTGCCTGTGCTGAGACTGTATATAGCATAAGTGAAGATCCTGATGTAAGAGAAATGCTTGAATTTTTCTGTCTGGCTCTTGCCCATTTCCACAGGAGATGTCAACTCTCATAACATTTACTGAATAAAGTACAAATGAAGACCTGTCCTCATCCCAGCTTTTCTAAGCCAAGCCATTAGAACAGTGCTCCGAAGCTTCACAGTGACAAGAATACTAAATCAGGGTTCACGATATTAAGCTCATGAATTAGTATCAAGTAATAGCTCATACAAAAGGTGCCATCTATTGTCTTCATCCTTCTCATCAGGGAAATTTAATTCTCTTCCATACAGAAAAAGCTTCCCCTCAAAATGTTCTTACTTCCTTGCAACTCTGCCCAAGCATCACACTTTCCTAATGGTTTGATGTTTCTAACTTAGTGTGTATCCACACAGCTTAGTTCTTGCCCACTGTTTCCTGCACTTCTCCCTCTGTGACTTTGCCTCACAACCATCAGTCCAGCTTTGGGCTTGTGATCCCTACTTTATTTCTCTCCCTGCTTCACCCACATGCAAAAGCAGACCAGAGCAGTGCAATTGCCTCTGCCTGCTCCTTTCGCCTTCCACCATGGTGCTCTTTGTCGCTCTGCCTGCGCCGCACAGCAGAACTGGCCCCCGGCCACCAGCCGGCGGCGGTCCCGGCGGCCCCGCGTGGCCGTGGAGGGTGGGGAACTGTCCACGGGAGGCTGGTGCTGAAGGAGCCCGAAACACGCACCCGCCGCCCTCCGCTGCCGCAAAACGCGCACGGGAGGAGCCGCCACGGCTGGCAAAGGAAACCCACTGCTGCCTTCTGGGGCCTGGGAGAGCTCTTTTGGTGCTCCTCTCCAAAATGTTGTCCAAAAGCTATGTGCGGGGTCTTCCTCCAGCAGGCAAAGGTCAGAAAAGTTCCTTTATTTTAGTGTTTCCCCAAAATTTTGGAAACTTGTCTTCTCACTAAAAATGGTGGAAATTTTATTCCTGCAATTCTGCTGTCTGCCCTTATGGGGCTTCCTTAATTTAAACATCTTCTCTAGCCCCTCATTATCCCTTTACAACTCCTTAGTTCTGGGGTTGTTTTTAGAAACTGATGTGGATTGTCATAAGGTGATTGAATGAAAACTCTTTACATGCAGTTAGTTTGTTCTAAGACAACCTACATGAAAATGTTCATTCTCCCTTGCACGTGGCTGGCACAACATGCTGTTCTGCCTAAAAAGACAGCCCTTCCTCCTCTGCTCCTCTTAATGTTTTTTTCTCTGCTTGGATCTTAATATAGAGAAAAAAAAAAAATTACACTGGATTCTTCTGTTAACAACTATTGCTGATCTCTGTGATATTTATGAACCAACAAATTGGCACATTCTGATGTCTGAAGAAAACAGCTTTCAAGTCTGGCATTTTAACTATTCACTATTCAATTTTGTTACTACATTTAACAGAAGAAAAGAAAAGAACAGAAAAGAAAAGAAAGGAAAAGAAAAGAGAAAAGAAAAGAAAGGAAAAGAAAAGAGAAAAGAAAAGAAAGGAAAAGAAAAGAGAAAAGAAAAGAAAGGAAAAGAAAAGAGAAAAGAAAAGAAAGGAAAAGAAAAGAGAAAAGAAAAGAAAGGAAAAGAAAAGAGAAAAGAAAAGAAAGGAAAAGAAAAGAGAAAAGAAAAGAAAGGAAAAGAAAAGAGAAAAGAAAAGAAAGGAAAAGAAAAGAGAAAAGAAAAGAAAGGAAAAGAAAAGAGAAAAGAAAAGAAAGGAAAAGAAAAGAGAAAAGAAAAGAAAGGAAAAGAAAAGAGAAAAGAAAAGAAAGGAAAAGAAAAGCGAAAGAAAAAAAAACAAACAAAAACCAACTGTCCCTTTCCCCCTGTAACTTTCCATGCCAAATGGCCTACTAACATTCTTATTTCATGGCTGAGATCTAGAGAGCCAACAAAAAGACAACTCTTCTCCCCAGTATATTGCTTCTTTTTACAAGTACTCTCTTGGCAGCATCAGAGACACCATTTAGCTTATTTTTCAGTTGTTATCCACTTCTAGCAGTTATGTGAAGTCCTGTAATGATTCATTGTTTAGACAGTTAAGGTGCTACTTAGCACCATGTTGTAAATATTGGCTAAGATATATCAAAATGGCCAAGCTCAACCAATCTATTACTTTTTTTTTTTTTTTTAACTTTGCTCAGGTCACTTACAGGTGATTAGATGATGTTTCCTACCTTATTTTGGCTAATGGCTGCTTCTCTGCTCATGTAGTCTAGCATAGCAGCAAGTCATAAAAAGTGGTAGATCACGGCAACCACATAATATCTGCTTTTTTCTTCTCCTATCCTTTTGTATTTTTTTCCTCCCATTGGCTTCTATTATGGCCAAACAAAAGTCAAGATTTGCAGGCATCAGAAGCAAAGCATTATATTCTTGCCTCACTAGCCTTTCTTCCTACGTGATTTACTTCCTTTCAGTTTTATTTTAGCAAAGTCATCTGCTACTGCTTTTGGTCACATTGTTCTTCAGCCACATGCACATGCATATCTCAAGTAGAAAATCTGGGCAGAAATACTTTTCTTCCCAGGATTTATCAGTAATTGATCCATGTTCAGCTTCATCAGCTTCCAATGCTTTTGTTCTCCTTCGTGTTCTTTCTTCTACTGAATTTTTCAGGACAATCATTCCTCTTGGGGACATTCTATTGAATGTTTTGGGGCCATCACTGCATAAGCAGAGAGTAGGCATTTAATAAGGACCTTGGGAGACTGTCTTATATTTTCTGGATGTGGGGGTGAGTTTCTTTTTGACAATTTATCCCAAGTACTAACTACAAAAATGTTATTCTTTTAAATTTATAAGGTTCTTTGAAAAATATAGTACTGTCTACAGATTCTTTCCATGTATGTAAAGTACACAGACAATTCTTTGACTAGTTATTTATGTTTTACTTTATCCATATTTTACAAGACAAAAATATTGCCTTGTCAATTAACTAATGCTTCCTTTAAAAGACAGTAGTTTTACTTATTTATTTATTACACTAAGAGTGATATATATCTAAACAAAGATCAGAACTAGGGAATGAGGAAAGGAAAGACAGTGAGTAAAGGAACAAAGATTCTGAAGGAGGACACAATCTGAGATTCTATCTGGAGGGATAGAAACAGCTTAAAGCAGGACTGCATTATTCCTAAGGTATTCTGTAAAGGAAGAGTAGACTTCAAGAGAAATCTGAAAGGAAAGGCAATATGAATAATCTTTCATCAATCCTCCTGAAGCTTTGAACTGCATCAGAACAGGAAGAAAGTTCCCATGCAGAGTTCCTCCCCTCTCTTTTAGTGGTAGTGGTTTCAGCGAGGAGCACTCAGTGCTCAGAGATAAATCCATACATGCAGTGCTTTAGCATATTGAAGGTACACTGCCTAAATTGTTTCCAACTCTTTTACAGGTCTTCACATAATCTACTAAAAAAAAATCAAATTCTTCCCTCATCTACTGTATGTAGAAGTCCAAAGTGCTAATTATCCAAGATCCAGCTATTCTAAAACAAATGTAGGGAGGTTTTGCATTTGATGGCAGAGAGAAAGAGTCATTTGTTTGCCTCATGAAGTACAACCCTATTAAGTAATGCCAACTTAAACTGCACAGCTGACTAGTCACCAGGTTAGGTCTAGGTCACAAAAGAAGCTAAGAGGACTTTCCATCTCAAGAAAATGTCAATGCCCAAAAATAATTACCTCCAAAAGAAATGCATAAACAACTATTTTGGAAAGTTATTTCTCACATCAGAAGCCTGTAGGTTCAGGCATTTGATTAACTTCTACCCACAGAAGCAAAATCTGTTCCAACAGCAACGTCAGGCTTCACAGTAGACAATAAAATGAAGGAGAATTTCAGCCAAACAATTGTTACTCTAAGATTGCCTATAATATTTCAGCATATGTTTTAAAATGTGGTTCTACAACCCTGCCTTCAAGGTTCCTATCAGTGTTATGAAGAACTTTGTGAGAGATGTGAACAGGCTTGAATAATTTACATAAGGCTAGACTGTCCTTTCACCAGTGTACCTATGCTGATATATGCAGGAGTGGCAGAGTCTTTGGATAACTCACAAATAAATAAATGCTGTCCACAGAAAAGGAAGATCATAGAATCATAGAATCATAGAATGGCTTGAGTTGGAAGGGACTTTAAAGATCATCTAGTTCCAACCCCCTGCCATGGGCAGGGACACCTCCCACTAGATCAGGTTGCCCAGGGCCCCATCCAACCTGGCCTTGAGCACCTCCAGGCACAGGGCATCCATAGCTTCTCTGGGCAACCTGTTCCAGTGCCTCACCACCCTCTGAATAAAGAACTTCCTCCTAATATTCAACCTAACTCTCCCCTCTTTTAATTTAAAACCATTCCTCCTTTCCTATCACTATCTGCCCATGTAAAGAGTCCCTTTCCATCTTTTTATAAGCCTCTTTCAAGTATTGAAAGGCCACAATGAGGTCTCCCCACAGCCTTCTCTTTTCCAGGTTGAACAACCCCAGCTTTCTCAGTCTTTCTTCACAGGAGAGGTGCGCCAGCCCTGTGATCATTTTCACGGCCTTCCTCTGGACCTGCTCCAACAGGTCTGTGTCTTTCTTGTGCTGGGGGACCCAGACCTGGATGCAGCACTCCAAGTGGGGCCTCACAAGGGCAGAGCAGAGGGGGACAATCACCACCCTCAACCTGCTGGCCACACCTCTGTTGATACAGCCCAGGATGCAGTTGGCCTTCTGGGCTGCAGGCGCGCACTGCCAGCTCATGTCGAGCTTTTCGTCTGCCAGAATGCCCAAGCCCTTCCTTCTCTGCAGGGCTGCTCTCAATGAGTTCTTCTCGCAGTCTGTACTCATGTCTGGGATTGCCCCTACCCAGAGTGCACCTTGCACTCAGACTTGTTGGACCTCATTAGGATCACGTGGGTCCACTTCTCAAGCCTGTCCAGGTCCCTTTGGATGGCATCCCTTCCTCCTGTTGTATCAACTGCACCACTCATCTTGGTGTCATCTGCAAACTTGCTGAGGGCTCACTCGATCCCACTGTCTGTGTCATTGATAAAGATATTAAACAGCACCTGTCACAAGATGGACCCCTGAGGGACACCACTCATCACCAGCCTCCACCCAGACATAGAGCCTTTGACCACAACTCTTTGGGTGTGGCCATCCAGCCAGTTCCTTATCCACTGAATAGTCCACCCTTCAAACCCACATCTCTCCAATTTAGAGATAAGGATGTCATGTGGGACTGTGTCAAAGGCCTTACAGAAGTGCAGGTAGACAACATCGGTTGGTCTTTCCTTGCTGACTGATGCAGTCACTCCATCGTAGAAGGCCAACAGATGGTCAGGCACTATTTGCCCTTGGTGAAGCCATGCTGGCTATCCCAGATCACCTCCTTGTTTTACATGTGCCTTAATATAGCTTCCAGGAAGATCTGCTCCATGATCTTCCCAGGCACAGAGGTGAGGTTCACTGGTCTGTAGTTCCCTGGGTCTTCCTTTCTACCCTTTTTGAAAATGGGAGTGATGTTTCCCTTTTTCCAGTTACCATGGACTTTGCCTGAGTGCCAGGACTTTTAGAAAAGGATGGCAAGTGGATTGGCAACTGCATCAGCCAGTTTCCTCAGGACCCTGGGATACATGTCATTGGGCCCCACAGACTTGTACCTGTTCAGTTTCAGCAGGTAGTCTCAAACCTGCTCTTTGCTTACAGTGGGAGGGACTTTGCTCCCCCAACCCCTGTGTAGAGGTTCTGGGACTTGAGAGACATCGGAAGCCTGACTGCCAGTGAAGACTGAGGCAAAGAACTTGTTGAGTACCTAAGATCAACTATATAACTTTGCTTCGGGTGGTAAAGTATCTTTAATGGAGTCTACATTTGTCTGCAGGGCTCAGCGTCAAGGTAGATTCAAGGTCAAAATACGCAAAACACTGGAATAGGGAGGAAAGAGATATACCCTGCTAAGTGCCTCCCAACCACATAGCAATGATAGAGGGAGTTTCCAAAGTGTGTGGCAGATGTCTTTACAGTCGGGACTTTTGCTACAGAGACAGCCATTTTCTCTCAGCTAGCATCTTCTTTGTCCCCTACACAGAAACAATTTCCAGGAGTCACAACAGGGTGCCTAAGCTGGGAACTTACTCACATGGTGCTTCCTTTATAACTCAGAGATAGGACCCTACTGAGTAACTCAGCCCACCAAATGTTTGCATCACTCTGTAGAGGTACTCCTCTTCACTGAGCATAGGAAAACTTCTGGTGATAAAGGTTCCACCTGGGATGCCTTTCTGAAGTACCTATGAAAGAAACAGTCTTCTTGTTCAACGGCACAGAAGAAAAGAGGTGGTAGAATAAGAAAATGAACCTATATCTCTGCAAGTGTGTTGTGGTTTAGCCCCAACAGGCAGCTAAGTGCCACACAGCCACTCACTCACTCTCCCCAGATGGGATGGGGAGAGAATCAGAAAGGTAAAAGTGCCAGAACTCATGGGCTGAGATAAGGCCAGGTTACCAGGTAAAGCAAAAGCCACACGCACAAGCAAAGCAAAACAAGGGATTCATTCATTGCTTCCCATGGGCAGGCGGGTGTTCAGCCACTGCCAGGACAGCAGGGCTCATCATGCGTAACGGCTTCTTGGGAAGACAAACGCCATCACTCCCAACGTCCCCCCTTCCTCCTTCCTTACCCCAGATTTCATTGCTGAGCATGACGCCACATGGTATGGGACATCCCTTTGGTCAGTCTGGGTCAGCTGTCCTGGCTGCGTCCCCTCCCAGCTTCTCATGCACCCTCAGCCTGCTCGCTGGCAGGGCAGCACGAGAAGCAGAAAAGTCCTTGGCTCTGTGTAAGCACTACTGTGCAACAACTAAGAACAATGGTGTGTTATCACCACTATTTTCATCAAAAAATCCAAAACACAGCATTGGGTGAGCCTCTGCGAAGAAAATTAACTCTGTCACAGCCAAAATCATGACAAAATGCCCTAACTACAAGACAGAAGGAATCATCCTTATCTCAACATGAAATATCGCATTCATTTCATCTCAAGGAACAGCATAAAACTGATAATGAGAAGCAGAAATCCATCTATTAAAAGGTGATTGATTTTATCTTGATTTCAGTATGCCAGGTGAGCATACATTTGTCTGACCTGCCAAGCTGATAAGAAGCTTGGTCTGCTCAGGCATGCTGACTCAACCCATGAAGACAAAGTGCTGGTACTCATTAGGCTAATGCCAATGCCTACAACATGCAGTGCAGAAGTACTAGGCAAAAGCTACTAGTCTGGGTCCCAGAAGCCATATAGCCCTGTAAGCAGAAGGCTGCGTCATAATCATAAGGAGCTCATAATCCCTTCTTTACTTCTCACATCTCAGTCACACAGTATGGGCATGCTCTAAATTAAATATTATACAGACAAACAAGAACATATGCCTGCCAGTGCCACTGGGGTACCTATTTAATGTTGTTAAAAACAAAACAAACAAAAAGAATTGTTAACTTAATTGAATGACAATTTCTAAATCTAATAGATGTGCATCTTCACTTGCAGCAGGCTTTAGTTACCTTTTATCCTGTGGAAAGGTTAAGCATTGACTCTTGTGTTGTTATTGGAGGACTCCAATATTGGTATTGCGTTAATAAGATTTATGGGCGTATTCAGTGACTGCCATAGTAATGGTTGTTATCAGTCTGTAACCATAGAAATATTTTCTATATTTTATGATTAAAATCAAATTTCTTCTTAAACTCCAAAGCTGAACAAAGTAGGAAGCCTGATTTAATGAAAAGTCATGACTGTAATATTGTAACACTAACTCTTCTTTGTCCTGAACCCTACTACCTTAAACGAAATTAGTCCTAATTTCAAAATGCCAAATTCTGATGCTTTTCACAAAGTTTAAAGAGTGCAAGCAAGTCCAACAGATTTCCTCAACAAGTCCAACAGATTTCCAGTGGAAAATATTTTAATATTCAAAAGAGAAACACTCGGATAAGTTAGCCTAACTCCCCACACGGACTGCACGGCACCCATCACGTTCTGCCATTGTGGAGTTCAGGGTGGTAAAAAGGAGGTGCCACACAAAGTGAATTTGTCACCATGTAGCCCAAAACCGGTACCACTAGTGAATGAAGCCTCAGCAGAAGACCTGACACAACTCTCTCAGAAAGCACCTTTCCTTTGGTTGCCACTGACACTGTATTTTGCTCTGGCATATTTATCATCCTGTTTTCAGAGTTACATTATTGTCATACTTATCAAACGGAAGTTTCAGCACCTTCCACTTATTTCTGGAATAATTTTATTTGTATTTGGGAAGGGAAGTTATTTGTGAGCTCCTTCAGGGAGCCATTTAAACACTAAAACAAAACAATCTCTGCTCAGAAAAAGTGTTTTATAAGTTTCTTTATTTTTCGTGTGCTAAAATCAGTGTAGTTTATAAATGTTTTCTAACATGTCACAAACATCTTTAAGTCCTAGCTGTATTCCAACAAACTTGTGAGTAGAACTGGGAAAACTTTTTGCATCAAAAAGATGTGTGCGTGTGTAAAACCTGCCCATATTTCCTATTACTCTATTACTCTAATCTATTGACTCACATGTAGCTGGTTACTAAGTTCCTATGCTTAGGAACAGGCTCTAAGTGATTTACTGTATGTTTCCTCACCCATTCCTTCTCTTAGCCTGTCACCATAGCAAAAATACTGAAAGTAGTGACAAGTACAATATCAATAAACATAATAATAATTGATTTCTAGGAGATGAAAAAGCTGAAATTAGTGGCAATTTCCCCCAAGAGTGTTGTCTGATTAATTTAATGTTCATCTTAATCATTCTAAATCATTCTAGTACTTCTTATTTGTTCAGCAAACCTTGTGATGTGTCTGTGGGCCAAGGCCCAAAAGAAAGTGAGGTATTATTGCATAGTCCTGCAGTTTTTAAACTGGAAGCATCTTTGACCAAAAGAAAAAAAAAAGGCTTACAGAGATGCTTAAAGTTGTGACTACATTTTTAATTCAGCCATTTATTTCTGAAGAAAAAAAATGCTAATGTCTCACAGCAGCAGTAGTACATGACGCTATCGTGTGTCATGGATGCCACTCCTATATGTGAAGAGCTATCTGAAAGTATGAGCTGGTCTCAAACAGAACGTGAGGAGTGATGGTGAAAGAGGAACTCAGACTGGAATATATTGAAAGAAAAAGAAATATTGTCAAGATGATCAGGATGACAGAGAGCCTGGGAGACAAGTCCAGATTTAAAGAGACCTCAGCTTTATAATATATCTGAATGAACATTGTGCAGCCCTACAGATGCTGTCCATAAACTTCATGAGGAGGGGCAAAAAAAATCTGTGTGTTCATGAACAATGTTGGCACAAAAAGAGAAAATGTGAACTAGTAAAGATTGTGTTTGAGCAAAAATCTCAGGAAAGTTTCTTAGTGTCAGAGAGCAGTGGGAGAGGAAAGAAATGTGACTGGTTCCACTAACAAGAAGTTAGTGGAAGAAAAAAGAAATTTGACACGATTGCCTGAGACAGTTGGGAGAATATGGACTAGAAGCATCAGCATCTGTGCAGGGGAACAACTCAAGTTTTCCGTTGGACAAAATTTCCTGATTAACTATACTAGATTTCATTGCTCTTGCTGTTGCATTCTGATCAAAATGTGTAGACAGATCTCAAGCAGTGCCACCACATTACAGTCAACATTTGCAGTTCAAGACCAAACACAGATTACAAAGGAAGGATTCTGTGAAATCAAGAAATCACTGCACAGCACAATTCTGAGACAGAGAAGTTTTCTTAGCAGTCTATTCAAGCCATTAGTGATTCAGACACCGCTGGAACAGTTCATTACTGAGAGAGACAGCATTCATATTGTTTAGGCGATGGCATCCTTCGTCAGTTCTTAATAATATCTAAATTGAGCTCTCCTTAGTGGGCTTCCTCTCTTCAGAAAGTAGGAAGAAACCCTGCACTACAGGAACTGTAGTTAACTGCCTGATTCTTTGCACCCAGTGTGGTTTCAGAGAGGAAATAAAGAGCATTTAGAGTGACTGAATCACATCAGATCTTCCAGACATCCTCATTAAGCTGTTATAATTAGGGCTGTGTTGTTCTCTTCATTTTCTCTCAATAGTGTTAGCTGGCAAAGACTGATGCCTTTAGCCCTCTAATAAATTAATTATTAATGTAGGAGTTAATAATTCATGTTAATTGGTACTATGAGCTACTTTCCCCAACAAATGTGAGCAAAGGTCAAAACTTGTTAACAGCAGAGGTGAATTCTATTTTTAAGTTTTCTGTTTCATAATATATCCATGAAATCAAGCTATAGCTTGCAAAAGTTAACTGTATTTCAAAAGACAAGCATGTAGTGAGGGCAAAGGTCTGGTCTATTCACTTGGTTTCAAAGTACCACTAACCAGGCACCTGCACTGCCTTTGTCGTACCCAGACACACATAGCAGCTGAAAGTTTAGGATTGCCCACCCTGGATCAGCAGAAAGCATCTTGAATGTTGCCAGGATGGCACAAGTCTGAGCAGGGAGTGATCAGCAAAAACATACTCTGAGAAGATGTCAATTACTGAGGCATCAGGATGCTATTTTAATACCATCTGGTAAGTACATTGCTGCACTGAGTATACATGTTGACTTTTCTGAAACAGAAGAACCTGTTCAATCAGCATCATAATTGTGAGGATTACCTTAGCAGAAGATCAAATCATTCTCTATAATTATTCCTTGCTGCTCAGATAAGACAGATTCTCCACTCACTCATTGTATGAGGTGCAGTGCTTTGATCACTGTCCTCCTAAATGCAATGCAATTTCATGAGAGTGCCTGTCCCAGACCCATGCCCTTCATCTGGAACATTAGAGCTAGAATCTGTTTTTAATTTGATAGGATGTTTGAACAAGGCCATGTGCTGTCGCATGTGTTCAGCAACCAAACGTTTTCCCATGTAAAGAATAAATCCGCAGTCTTTCTGCAACAACCAACAGGAAATCATGTTTTTGTTTGTGTTTTGTTTATAAAACAGAGATTCAGAAAAGCAAAGTGAAGAAAGATATGTGTAGGCTTTGGGAACAGCTTGAAAGACACCAACAAAAATATGCTTTTAATAAAAATAATCAGCTTTTCTTAATGGTTGTAATAATCTATTGTAACTAACATATAACACAAGGCTTTCACTGTACTCATTAGAACTTAGCAACACATTTTTCAGTGTTTAAACATGAGAATGAGATGGGACTTCATCCAACACCCACTGTCATCAGTGGGAGTTCTTCCACTGACTTCTGTGGGCATTGGATCCGGACCCTGCTCAGCAGGACATTTTCTTTCTGGGAAGAAAAAGCAATCTCTTTGGAAAGGTTTTTCTTTATGACATGGCCAATATAGTTATTTACTCTCTTCTCATTGTTTTGCAAAATCAAGCTGATGTTTTTTTAAAGAGAAGAAAGTACAGCTCAGGCAAAACAAGCATAGTTTTATAACTCTTTGTTCTATTAACAGGAAGCATTAAAAATACCAATGGAAAATATCTCACGTCATCTGATTTGTGTCAAGTTTTTCGCTGTAAGTGTATACTGTTTCCATAACATAACTGAAGTACAATTAGACACATTATGGGAAAAATAACAAGTAGATGTAGATCTTTCATTGCTGCTATTATGTAATTAACATATGCAAAAAGTGCACAGATGTGAAGCCACTGTTGTGCATACTGATGCTGAAGAAACAAAGACTCTTTCTCAGTTCTTCCAATGGCACATGCAGAGCTTGTTGTACTGGCTTGAAGATGCGACATGGGACTGCTGGGTTTTGCACTCAGTAACAAGGATTCATCCTTGTGTCTAGCAAATAACAGGGAGAATCTTTGTCGCTAAGTGCAATTAGCAGCTATTCAGCATGTGGCTTGGTGAAGAAACTGAAGCAACGTTCCTAGCAGTACAGCATTAACCCTTTGATTTACAGCACCAGGAGTTGGTTTTCTTCACTCTGTTCTTGAGATACCATAGTTTGACATGCATCACAACCCAAACTATCCGTGGGTGCTGGTGGTGTAGTAACTACAGATCTGTTCTTTCACTAAATCATGCTAAAAACAAAAAAGACCTTTAAGACAAGATGCTATGTCTTGCCCAAAATCTCTCAAACTATATGGCAGACAAAAGTACTTGAGGTTCCCGGTTTATATTACCTTCTTCTTTCTGCTACTACACGGAAGTTTCCAGATTGCACCCAGGAAGTCAACTATGTCGCAAAATAGACTTTTCTGCCTCCAAAGTCCTTTGGCAATTTGGCTGTCTTTATACTGCAATAACCTTCGAATAGAAACTGCTTTCTAATATATTGTATGTACACCGCCTTATTTTGGATTGCCCTGATTTTGGTTTGTGTTTTCAGGTGGTATCTTGATGCCAAACGGCAGCGCTTCCACAGGATAATTTGATGTGGTTTATGCTGAAAGGTTATTTCATAAGTCCTTCTACTCAGAGAAATTTCACCTTTCCCTCCTACCCTTAGCCCCTCTGCACTACTGGGCCAGCGTCCCTGGATCTGGGGACAGAGTATTTGGAGCTGGAGGAGATGTTTACTCTGGCTATATCTTGCCTGTTGTTCAGAGCCACTACTTGAGTCCAGATTTGCCCCATACATGGACTGGGGACAACCTCCAGAGAACGGTAGTGAAGAGGAAAACTTGGCCAGCGCTAAACTCAAGATGGACCCATGAGCTTACTGATCTGACATGTAAGTGGGCCTAGCATAGCTGAAGTATTCCAGCCTTCCTCATAAAAGTTCAAAAGAGCAACCTCTGTCTTGCTGAGCTGGACAATGTGAAACTGGCTCATGGAACATGCCAAGTTTTACCCTGCCATAAGGGCTTTGTAAGGCCTTCTCTTCCACTGCTCCACAGGAAGTCATAGGAGAGAGAAGTGGCTGTTGCATCTCCTATTGCCACACTGGTTAGCATGGCCTTTCGTTTTTGCCAAAGGTCTTTCGTCCTGCTCCAACAAGCTTCTCTTCAGTTTACAACCGTATGTCTTCTGGTAACAGGATTTAGCCCTGTTTTTCCTGTTTCCCATAAAAGAAGCAGGCACTTTTGTTGCACATTGCAGTTATTTCTAGAAAATGCTTCAGCAAGTGCGCATTTCTGCATTTTTAATACGAACTCAAAACAAAACTGTTTCTACATATAGATGTTATAAAAGTCTATTAACAGTCTGAGTAACAAAGAGCTGACTTAAAATGAAAGCTCTGCACTGAAATGCTTAACTTTAACATTACATTGTTTGCAATGAAGCACATCTAAAATATAATGTAAAATTTTTTCCACCATCCTGGCCTTTTTCTGCTATCATTTTATGCTCTGGCAGTGCCAAGTACGCACAGAGTGCTACATATTATCTATTTTATTTCATACCTCTCTAAACAGTACTGTAGAGGTATAAACATTGAAATCCAGTTCAAACAGAGATACTAGCATCAAGTTCATGGACAATGCAATTTTAGCAGGTACCAGTCTACAAGGAAAAGGGCAAGCACTAGCTTTTGGCTGAAGGTAATGTCTCATTTCGTCCTCTATCTCAAGGCCCATGCTAACCTGTTATGCCACTTCAGTACAAATTGAAAATAGAGCCTGCCATGCCTACCAAAAAAAAAAAAAGAAAAGAAAAAAAAAAAGAAAAAGAAACCCCCAAGCAGAGCAAAATTCTATGTGACGCCTTACCCCGACTCATACTCACCTCTACGTTAAAAGAAATTTTTTTTCTTCCTCCTTATTCACGATTAAGCAAAGGACAATTTCAAGTCAGGAAGAAGAAAAACTCAGAAGAAAAAAAATCCCTCGATGGACAACTTGTAAAAACCCTGCAAGTACTTACAAGTAAGCATGCACGTGTGTGGGAGGCTAGAAACACAGTTCTCTTTGTAGGCCAGGGATGTGAATCAGTGAGGCTATTGATGGTAGAGGTACTACAGTAAGTGTTTGCAGGACCCATCCCTCTGTGTCTTCCCTTCTCCATTATCAGTTCCCAAGGCCCGTAAGTGTTACTAATGCACAGCAAAATGTAGCTCAGAGGGTGTTTAGTCAGGGAGATGAGTAGTTTCTTGTTCTCTACTCACATGGAAGGAAAAGGGACAGAGCTGAAGGCTAACGTAACAGCCTGCTCTTGGCATCGGCTGTTGCTAATTTTCTTTGGCGTGCTTTGACTACCTGTCTGAAAGGCTGCTGCAGTGCAGGAAGGAAATTTTTCAAGAGATTAAACTATTATTGTTTCCTGTGTGGCTGTCTTCACTGTATATGAAAAAAAGCTTTAAGGGCACTTGAAAAGAGATTTGTCTGAATAGCAAAGTTGTTGTGATTCATCCCCCGCCTCCCTCCTCAAAGAGTCAGGATTTGGCCAATTTCCTCAGGAAAGTGGTTGATTAGGGCCCATGGATTTATCCACAGCCTACATATGAGATGTCATAAAGGTGATTAATGGTGAACTCTCCATCATAGGAAGCTCAGAGTTTAGAAAAGCTATTTTCAAGGGCATGGAAGGAAAATAAGTCATTTGTATTTTTGCCAAAATGCTTCAATGTTTAAATGCCTCTTTGTGCTCCTGGCAATTAATGCTGCTGCCTATCAGAAGCTAGTGTATTTTCTGATTTTACAAGTTTGTTTGAAAAATTGATTCAATGTGTTTCAGTGTTTACGTAAGAGGATATTGTGGAATTAAAATAAAATGTTTCCACAAAACCAGCATTTGTTGCTATCCTTGAATCTAAGCATGATGTTAGAAGCATTTTTATGCCCCTTCCCAAGAAAAAGTTCACCTGGGCTTTCCCCAGAAGGCAGTGGTATTATAGTGCAACTTGATGAGTGCTTTGGGAGATAATTACCTAACCTGACAAAGAAAATCTGCACTGAGCCTTTGAGAATTCACTAAGAGTTTCAAAATATGAGATTTTCTTGTACCTCTCCTGTCTGGCACTTACTCCTTTTGTCCAAACTTTCTTCCTGCTAATTTCTGTCCTAGCCTTCACTCCAGGAACTATCCGCCAGCTCTCATGCACTCCTTTATTTTTTAACTGAATGGTTGGGCAAAGGAAAATAACATGAAGCATGTGCAAAGGCCAAGTATAGCTCCCCCTCTTTTTTTTTTTCCAGTTCTTTTCTAGTGCTGTGCTTAATTCTTAGTGCAAGTATGCAGGACAGTGTTCGTAAGTGTTAGACAGTGCAGGAAGTGTGATTAATCCCCTGTAACATCAGACAGAGCAGAGGATCAGGAAGGTGGGGAGCCCAGTTCCACTACATACGTTTAGCAGACCTGTATCCTTCAGCACTTGCCCTGCTGAACAAAGAAAAACACCTGAAGTTGGAAGACACAGTCCTGGCCCAGCCTTAGGGCCCTCACTATAGGGCTAAGGTTAGGGAAAGAAAACCCACTGCAGGCCTTCCTCTCAGTAGCTTTACATACAGTAGCTGCTGTGCACATCGTGTGGGACTAAAATGTCTTTGAGAAACAGGACACCTGCAAGCAATACTGTCACGACCAGGATGATCTATAACAGCAGGAGAGGCTTTCTATTGGGAGATATCTCTATAGACGAAAATCCTAAGAAAGGCAGTCAAATAAAACCTCAGAAGTACCTGGTTCTGGTATGAACAGAGATCACAGAGCAATGCAGGTGAGAAGACAGCATCCCTAGTCCCCTCCTGGGGAAACATTTCTAGTACACTTTCCTGGCATCTGATGATAGCAAAGCGGCTTTTTCTCACACGATGAAGTAAACACTTTATGCCAGGAATAGGACAGAGGAAACCAAATACATCTGGGCGTTGTGCAACATTATGCAACATCTGTTAATAGTAACTAACTTAGAAAGAAAAAAAAAGAAAAAAGAGGACTCCTCATGAGCTGATTTCCCAACTGTATTTTTTAGAGATATTATTACCCAGTTTCCTCCTCTTTAATGCTTAAATATTTGTTCCTAGCCCTCCTTCCCCTTCTTAGCACACTTCTCTTTTCACAGCTGCTCCTGTTACCACCAGCTACTTCACCTCCATCATTCCAGTCCTTGCGTCCGTTTCCTCTGCTCCTCCTCTCACAACACCCTGACCAGCCTCTATGTCTTGTCCTCTATCTGTGTTCCAAGCTTTTGCAACCCTGTCTTGCCTCCCCATCTCATTTTCATACCCTGCTTTTTCTGCTGTTTTCCAGGCTCTGATGTCTTCTAATAGCCACGATGGGGCAATCTGCACTCTCAGCACCACCAGAAATAATACACAACTCAGTCCAGTACCTCTGCTTTTGCCATCAGTACTACAGTCATCTTGCCCTTGTGTCATTGTTGTGAAAACCAGAAAGTTTCTCCCAATGCCATTGTTTACTGAAATTTTCAAGGGTTCATTCACAACTAATTGCAGGTACAAATTGCTATCAGATACAGTAATTTTCAAAGCAATGAGAAAAATAGTGCTTGTTCTTTCCCCAGACACATTTCTTGTCTTTTCCTAATCCACTGAAAAATGTTTGAATTTTAAGAAAAAAAATCACCAAAAATACTTCTGGACACACATTCCAGTATAGCTGAGTCGATCTTCCTTTCAGCATGTGTTATACCCTTCCGTATACACCCAAACACATGAACTTAACAGCAAAGATGCATTTCAAACTCTTCATTTATATTATTGCTCATGAACTAGGCTGGAAAGATCACAAAGGGGCTTCATTTGGTTTGGCTTTTTAAGAATAAAAGTCAGTGCTCTGCTTGGCTTTTCACCTTTGCTCCTGCAAGTGTACAGGCCAGAGTGCTCCTGGCTTTGTAATGACAGAAGTACTGGCTGCCATGACATTCACCGTACACTGGTGGGGTTCATAAAGCCTTGGTGGGAACAAAGCATGAAAGTTATTTTTCAGAGGGTTTCTCACTGGGTAAAGGTGGTCTTATCAGAGAGAGAGAAAAGGCATCAGCAGAGTTTCTCTCTCTAAATGTGTGGTGTAAATGATAACACATGTTCTTAGGGCTTTGAAATACCTGAACTTTTAGCAAGGTCTGTGGCCTTTCAGCAGTTCCAACACAGCTTAGGCTTTCTGGCTTAGAGTTCAGGACTGAGCTCCAATGTGAAGTAATGAAAAAAAAATAAGACTACTACAGAGACTCTATTTAGAGCTTCCTGGCAGCAGGCAAGGGGGGGCGGGGGGCGGGGAGTGGGTGAGAAGCTGTTTATCTTGACCAAAGATTTCCTTAGTTGTACATGAAAAACATATTTTTTTTGTCAAACATGGCTAGCAGTCTCACAAAGAGTGGCACTCAGGAGGCTAGGATCATTAGGGCGTTGCTGGCAGCGCTGCTTGCCCAGAGAGGAGGAGTATCTGCTGACTTCAAACCGGGGCACTTGACGTCTGACAATGCTGATGAGGATGACGATGATGAGCTGAGAGAGGGAAAAGGTTATGCAGTTAATATTTTCCTGTAGGGAAATGTCATCACCATCCACCCACTAAGCAAATAAAGATCATAACAGAAGAGGCACAAGAAATCCGGATTACCAGCCCTTGCTGTTTTCACTAAGGGTTACGACCAGCACGCAAATGGGAAGCTATTTTCCCATCCCACAGACATTTTTTAGGAGACAAAAAGAGCCCAGACTTTCATGATGAGCTAGTGGGAAGACGATGCTCTGTCAAAATAGCCTGTCACTCACAGCACATCCTTATGATGTGGGGAATGGGAGTTTGGTTTCTTGCTCCTCGTTCACCTAAATCACAGCTGATCAGATTGCAGAGCTGCAGGGGTAGCCTCTGCTCCTGCCCAGCAAGGTACTTCATACAAAATGCATCCAGAGGGCTTGAAAGATGTACATCCTTCATTTCAGCTGACACCAGGCAGCTCTAAGGTGCTCAGATTAAGACCTGACCAGAGAGTCTAGCCTATACCTCAGTAACTCTACTCATCATAAATGCTTTCTTGAAGTTGGTTCATTCTCACTAAAAAAAAAAGTTTCTGGTTTTAAGACTTGGGCATGTTCCCTTGAAACCTTTCCTACCAACTTGCATTCTGGTTCTAGAAACATGCACAGGAGTAAATTTCCTTGCACATGGTTTCTGGTTCCCTTGCACTGGGACTACAATAAGCCTTGAGGCCCAGTCCTACAAACAAAGGGAGTTTTTCCATTGTTTGCTGTGGAGTCTGGTTTGAGATGAGTGACCGAAATAGCAGTACTGAGCAAGCCGTTACATGCAAAAAATATAGAAATAGCTATATTTAGCTTCTTCAGGATAACCCACTGACCAGTTTCAGCACGTGGAAAAATCTCCAGAATTTGGCACTCACATAATAAATCCACTCTTTTTAATATATTAGTAGGAATTCTATAAATGCATAGCAGATGTTACGACCCTGCAGAAGACTGAAGACTGAAGCAGCTATAAGAGAGTTGCCAGTGGTAACCTATTCTTCTGTTGAACATGCAATATTTGCTCCTATTCAGAAATTCTATGAATAGATCCTCACCAGAGAAAAAAAGAACAGTCGACCTGGGCTGCAATTAGGAATAACACACCATAGCATAATGAAGGGGTTCTGAAATCAAGCATATCCTATTTTCTTGGATTTCACATTCATAAACAGAAAATGTGGACAGCCACCTTAAAACTAGGGCTAGCTTGTCCCCAACATTCTCACTTCACAGCTAAATGAAGTGCTCTTCAGCACTGCATTCTCACAAAGAAGATTTTGGCTAAGGCTGTCTCACCCTTATTCAAGAATAGAATAGAATTATTTAGGTTGAAGAAGCAGATGAAAAATACTTTTTTTTCAGATGAGAGGCATATGGAAATAATTAGAAGGAAAATACAAAGACAGATCATGTCAAATGCAAAGTTTGCCATCTCTTCTTGATTATCTGATTAAATTTTATAGTCTGCAGATACTGTGAGATGTTACAGGAAAGAAGATTTCATTTGGACCACATTTTTCAGACATTGTCCTGATATTTGCCACCTGTTTCTTCAATGTATTGCTAGGAAAAAAAGAGACTACCAAACTGACTCTTCAACAAGAGAAGAGGAATAGCAAAAAAAGGTTCTGTTTCACCCCAGTCCAAGAAAAATGGGAAGAGAGTGTCAGTTTTCTTATATTGCAGTATTGGTGCATGCCATGTAAACAGCACAGGACATCTTTAAAGTAACTGGAATAACGCAAAGTTCCTGCTGAGGAGGAAAGCACAATGTGGCACAAATGTCACAGTGATAGCAGTTCTGCTCACCCTGCCATCAGTACAAAAACAGGAGAGACATAAGTGAGGCATTGCTGAAGGCATACTACTGCTTTAAACTACTGTTTCTTTGGAACTCCTTTGGCTTTGCTAAATTCATCGATTCTGTCCCAATTAGCCACACACTACATTTCATTCTTGACTTAGTTTTCGTAAGAGTGATTGTTCTTTCAGAAACATATAAAGCAAGATTCCAAAAAACAATCTTATTTTATTATGCTCAATTATTAAATTTTCTCTGACATTTGCTGTTCATATTTGCTGGTAAGCATTTACACATTAATATTTTTGAGTTCATGTAGAGTTTAACAATATGAATTTCTTATCAGTGAAAAGTAGTGTGTTCATTGGCGGGAGCCAAGTACATGAAGAATTAACAGTTATCAAATTCTAGAGGGAAAACAATTTCTGTTTGAGTCTGTTGCCAACTGTCATATTTCCATTTGCAGACAAGAATTTCCCTTTGTGGGACATCAGCTGCAGTCAGTCTCCTAACATTGATTTCCTTAGCACAGAGCATATTCATGCAAGCCCTAGACCCCAGGTCCCAGTTCTCTTCCTACAGTAGTCAATTAGAATATTTTCATTTTTTTCAATGTAAGCAGAGTTGGAACCCTCACTAGAGAGATATGTTTCAGCACTGTTCTGACACTTACACTTAGATATGCACAGGATCGAGTGTTCTTTTGGACAATACCAGCTTTGACATTTGTTCATTGGAATGACTTATTAGCCAGCAGAATATTTAACCAACGCATAGCCACCTCTACATTCCAAATATGGGGATCTTTCTTGAAGTACTCTTTTCTTGTCTTCTTTATAATTTCTTCTTTCAACAAAAAGCCAAGATTTTCCACAAAAAAAGCAGACAGCTGATTTCCATTAAAGACTTTTCATTAAAAAAAAAAAATTGTTTCATCAGGAAAAAAATTTTCCATAAAAAATAGTTGAATGGAAAAAATTCTTTACCAGCCCAAATATTTTCCTATTTTAAATAACTAGTGTTTGAATTACTCTTCTGGGGATACCCTGTACAGATTTAACTGTTTCATTGCCATATCAGAATATCACAGATCTTTCCAAAATTCTACTCTTGAATATTGCAAATGCAACCCAACTCATAGATTTCCTTTCAGTCATTTTTAACACTTAAGTTGGAGAAAGAGACCACCTCAGATGACCTAGAGCTCACACTGAGAACTGACTAGTCTTGTTCTTGGATGTAACTCTTTGTAAAGCTTCAGCAGCACTCAAGATGACTGGTGGAAGCAGGTTTATCCCCTCACCATCAGAGCCCAGCCCTTGTCTCTCTTATCTTTTCTGCCAAAAGCCTTCTTTCTCTTCCCTCCCTCCTTCACTTCCTTAATTAGCAGATTATTATATATTCTCCATCTTCTTTTCCACAATCACCTTTCTTTCTTTCCAAATTATAAAGCAAGATCCTATTATAATCTGGTAAACATTAATATTTAGCATTGACAAAATTTACGGAGCAGCACTACCTATAGATAGATGGGTAAATGGATAGATAAATAAAATATTTTTCTCTGTCATTCAAATGGGAAGTAACAGTGGGTCTTTGATACCACTACATGCTAATTGCAAGGAAATGCTGACTTTATAGCAATAACTGCTGTGTATTTCTGGAGTATGCTATAAGCTTTGGTAATGATCTGTCAGATTCCATAATAGCATGCAAAGTCTTTATAGAAATGGAATAGTGACTAGCTGTCATGCAACCAGAGCGTTGCACGTACGAAACAGCAATGGTGCTAAAGAATGAGAACAACACTCTAGACAACCAAAACTGATGAGTTTTCCCTCTGAGCTGTGCAAAAGATTTCAAGGACAAGTTTCTCAACAGTTAGTCAGAAAGAGGACATATCCTCTCCTCTTACTTGCTCTAGCAAAGAAACTAGTACATTTATTATGTAAGAGGGTAGACTGAAACAGAAATTGTACAGACAGCCTTGAAAAAAAAAAATAGGGGGGGGGGGGATTGAGGGATTGAGGGAAATTGGGAAAAAAAA
>VXAL01013752.1:408624-426987 GCA_013399475.1 Chauna torquata
AGACTCAGCACAAAAAAACAAAAAAAAAACAAACTGGCGGGGGGGGGGGATTGAGAGATTGAGAGCAATTGAGAAAAAAACATGCTGAAAACTGTCTCTAGTTTACATCACCCTGTTTAAGGTTGTCCTTCTACCTCAATACACCAGTCTTCCCTTTTTGCTCAGATGAGAAACTCAGCCACACCAAGGAAAAAAATAAAATGACATCCTGTCTGATCTTGCAAACTATTCTACCTGCAAAACACTACTTCTACAGCTAGCCTTTGATTCAGGCTCATACCATAAAAGTTTACATTACAGAAGAAAAGCTTTCAAAAACTCAAAGCGACAGCACAGTCCTCATTCTGACACGCAAGTGAAACAGGTACCCAGACAGAGCTTATTGGTATTAGTCAAGTAAATAAGTAGACTCCTCAAGGGATCCAGTCACGCATACACAAAGGAGTAGTTGGACCTTTGAGTTTAAAGAACGTATTCGCATAAGCAGATCCACTTATGTGTAGAAGTGTTAGATAGATTAAACTGAATGGTTGAGTTATTTAATCCAGATTGCTCTGGACTTGTTACAACAAATTTTAGGACTTGCGCCCTTCTATGCATGCTAAGAAAAGTATTTAATCTAAACAAATGAGCTGAAAACTGTTTACAGGATGGAAGAATATTTATGCTGTCTATCTATTACATATTACAAGGTATCCGCTCGCAAAAAAATCTGTGACAAAGCCACTGTTTCACAGAACTACTTCAACAATGTTAATCATCTTTCAGTTGATGATTGGCAATTTTAGTATACTCTATTTCAACATGCCAACAAATAAGCTTCTAGTGTTCAATAAAAGGGTTCTTTGAGACAGTCTATTTTCCCAAAGAAATGCTTTTTACAGGCAGAATAACTTGACTTCTCCAGATATACCAAAATAAATATTTTGTAATGAAATTGTAGTCATCTTTCTAATGTGGTTAATTTCACATCTTCATTAAATAACAAAGGGACATATTCCTTAGGTAAAATCAGTCAGACAATTCTGTAAAGTGAAGTCTCAGAAAGCTACAGAAAACACTGGTTGGTTTCGACTCAGCATGAACAGTTGCAAGACATTCTGAAACATCATTCACTATTTTTAATGAAAATATTAAGGTATACCTGAAGCAATTATTAGATTATAGCTTTTTTAACTCAGATTTCTCATTTAAGTAATGAGTTGTCTACAGCTGAATGCAGCATGCCACAAAATGTTTTTATCACCTGCTTTAGTCCATCTGCAATACAGACTCCAGTCTATATGAAATGTAAAAGCTTACTTTTAAAAGATCTAATCCATCACAAAAAGTTATCGTAAAAAATTGTCATCAGTGAGGTTGTGAAGGTTTTTTTTTCAACTCTGTAAGTATAATAATTCCTGTGAACAGGACATTCAAAGAAAACTAGACACAGCAAGAACAGCTAAAGCAAGAATCCTATGGGATAGAGCTGTCAACTGAGGACCTTCATGCTGGGTCTATCCAAAACCAATCAGCTCAGTAAAATGTCTCCAACAGTGGCCATTAGCAGGAGGTTATGATAAGAGCAGAAACAAAGCTGGGCAGACATACAGTGCCCCATACAGTGCTCTTCAAGCACCCTCACAATCACATAAGGTTTAGGAACATCCTGAACTAAACAACATAAGATTTGTGTATCATGACTTTAAAGGGAAAAAAAAAAAAACAATACCTTCTGTAGTTGACTATATGCAAAAAAGATGTTAAAGCTGGTCCTCTGAAAACAGTGAGATACAGGTTACCAAAGTGTTGGGAAACCAATCTGACTGAAAAATATTGAGCATTTCAAGGACAGCAATAAAACCAAATGATTGGGCATAGAAGACTGCTGTGACAAGAGGCATAATGAAAAGTAAAAATGAAGTTAAAAAATTATGGGGGTGTGATTAGAAAAGAAGGAAATTGCTTTTTGGAAATAAGTCTGAAAAGAGCATGGATTTACAACACAGATGACTGAAGAGAACTAGGGATCAATCAGGCAATAAGAAAACATGACACTGCCCTTCAAACTGAGGAGAGTTGCCAGTGCCTCTACTTTTAAGTATCTGTAGGTCATGTGTGCATCTTCTAGCTTCAATTAATACCAACGAGAGCTACCAGTGAGAGCCACCAGTATGTATCTTCCGTCGCTGCTATGATTTATCCACATCCTTTCTTCTGCTGTTGTGTCACTAAAACTTACCTTACCCTCTACCTTTCCAATTAAATTTATCTAAGAGACATAGCTACAATTAACATGGGATTTAACACATTTTTACTTGCATTCTATTGGCACAAGAATGAGAAGTGAAGCTTGAAAATGTTATTCTCAGTGTGGTGCATATACATCCATAGCATAAGATAAAGTCAAAACACTGCCCTTTAGGCCTCAGGGGCAGGGTATAACAGGCACTTTTTTGTTGTTTTTTTGTTTTGTTTTAGTAAAATACTACATATTTATAAACATCAACAAAGGAACGAAGTAAAAGGCAGAGCTGTGTGACATATATTTCCATTGAAAATTGGATAGGTGAAAGCTAGAATGAGACTTCTGGGAAGAAAGAAAATGTATATATGTAAAGTCTGTTGTCATAATATTACATGAAATGAAGCGTAAGCTCTATATAAGAAACAAATGAATACTTGATCTTAGACATCCCAAAGCACTGCTCTAAAAATTGGATTAAAGTTGGAGATGTTGAGAAAACACAATCTTTTGGAATCCAAAAGCAGCTTTCTCCTTTTGCCCAGAATCTACTTCATAGTTACCTAAATATACCAGCAGGCAATTCTGACATGTCTTTGCTTAAATGTGGTTATATAAAGTAATACAGAAATAAGTTTTGGCTTTCCTGCAAATGTGCATAATGGAAAGACAAACATTATTAAAAAGACCATCATTTTTAGTGATTAAAATAATCCACAACAGAAAAAAAATCTTCTGTAACTTTCCAAGTTCCCATTTATCATAGTTTTGCAAAAAGAAGCCACGGTAATTTCATTTTTCTTGACTTCTATTAAAAAGATCAATACATATGATTCCAAAGAGTCTCGGCTCATGAAAAGATGGAGCTAGTCTGTAATCACATCTGAAAGTATTGGTTGTCATTAGCAGTAAGATTGATCTGTAAAGACAGTCAGCCCAGAGTGAAAGTACTTAAAAATTTCCATTGGGCTATTGCTGAACAACACTGCCCAGCAACCTTTCACCTTGCAGATAATTAAATACAGATAACGAATTACCATATTAGAACGAAGAATTGCTCTGAGGATATTCAATAGATGCCCACTTTAGTAAAGCAGTTCCAAATCTCTGAATAATGATTTTGTTTTGCGCATAAAACCTAATGAGCTCCGACAGTATAAAGTCGTTTTTCAACATGCATTTAAATCTGACTTGTCAGATAAGATATTAAAAAGTCACCTGAGGTACAAGAATTGCTAATGGCCTGCAGCATGCTCATTGCAAGTCCTCATACCATCTTGGCTGTGAGAAGAGGATTAAGTGGTCTTAGCAAGGAAGAGCCTTCTCCTAGGAGCCAGAGAGGAATTCTGACGCTACTGAAACCCCTTGGCTTGGCTGGGGACAAGGACCTCCCCTGCACGTGCCCTACTAGCTGGCAGCTGCCCCTGCTATGCTGCAGGAAGCCTCTGCGGCCTTGTCCTTCCATGAATGGTCTTGGAGATCCCGGCTCTCCCAGCCTCCCCTCTCCCTCCACATGCTGCAGCTCCCCAGTTCTTGGCTGCTCGCTGATGTTTGTGTCCAGGACCTGGGGGCACCACCAGCCCCACCTGCTCATGCCCACCCCGGGGGCTCCCACACCTGACCAGGGCCCAGGACCCCACATCAGCCCCAGGGCCATCAGCCCCTGCCCTAGAGAGGCCGCAGCAGGGCAGGGCTCCAGCTCCCCTCAGCCCTGCCCAGCCACGGGCCCTGCTGAGCCAGGCCCACATCCTGGCCAGCCCTGTCCCCGTGGGGGTGCCCAGAGACTGCTGGCCGCCCTGCTGCTGGCTGGGGTGCGGGGACAGCCAGAGCTGCGAGGCCCTGCCCTGCTGACTGTTGATGGAAGCCATCCCCTTGCTCCAAGCTCACCTCCCTCCAAACACATCTGTGCAATTTGCACGGGCATGCAGAGAAGGCCAAGCGATCCTCAGGCTCTGCTTCAGAGTGTGCGCCCTTAATTACGTCTCGTTGCAGCTCAGTAAAAGCAAGGGGACAGACACATGTCTCCAGGAAAGCCTCCACAGACCCCAGTAGGGCTGCGGTTCACCTGTAGTTACTTGCTCATAAGCAGATCCAGTGCAGTTTGCATGGGATCTCTTCAAGGCATAGAACAAGACCGTGTTTGAAACTGAAAACAAGCAAAATGCCAGTAAGTTCTTACATCTCTGAATTCAATCAAATTACTTGAAACAAGACCACAAAGCAAGCACCAGCAACCCTGGAATTTTAGCAGCCTTCTCTGGGCAAGGTAAAGGTCCCACGGTTGAGGGTGAAGGAGAAGATGAGAAACAATCTGATACAGGATAAAATGTGAAACATCAGTGGAAAAGGAAAACAGCTAGAGCTATTTGATTGAAAATGAATAATCTGGTAAGGTAGCTATTGTATTATTTGTATAAAGGATTTAAAGACACAATTTAAGCCCTAGGGAGAGCTAAAACAGCTAAAAAAAAAAAAAAAAAAGTTTTGAAAAGTGAAAGGAAGTGACAGTAGTTTTGGCAGCTGCCATAACTTGGGATGCTACCAGGTCAATGCAGAGCAAGGAATCTCGACTTTCTCCATAGCATCTGGAGCAGAAAGCCCTCAAGAAGAATATTCATTTAGCAATGGAGAAAGGCACAGGCATCAGGCTCCTTAAATCTATTTGTGAACCCATGAGCCCACGTGAAAAAAATACACAGCCAGGAATATCACATTCCCCTTGCCATCCAAAAAATCCCAGAAACATGTTTATAAAAGCTTTACGTGACTGTTTCGTTTAAGCAATAAGTACAGCAAATGAAGTGTAATTTGGAGTATCCACACAGCTGGTTAAGCCTGGGACGGATATTCTCAAGATTTTTGCTGAAAACATTGTAACACAAGAAAAGCTAATTTTAACTGCTTCTAAATAAAATAATGTAGGAGAACATGTTTTTGTGGAAATACCGTAAGGTAGGAATGCTCAGTTTCCTGGTATTTCGTGTAAAAATACCAGGGAGAAGGTGTTTTCTTATGTAATTCCAGTGAAAAGGAATGAATCTGGAAAGGAATTATTATTCTTTTGAAAGCTAAAACTATATTTCCATTCTAAAATGTGGCTAATGCTTCCAAATTAGATCTTGTGGTATTATTTTGCTTCTACCAAAAATTCATCTCAAACCTATGACAGGAGAGCATGATTTCAGGGGGCACTTTTTAATCTTCTTTTTTCTCCCAATACCATCACAGATAAATAAATAGTTTTGATTCAAAAGCTAGTTAAAGCTGATATGAGACAGCAAAAAATTACTTAACTCTCAAGCCATTTGCAAAAGCCAGACATTTAAAAGTAAGGAAATGAACAGATGAGGACATGGCTCGTTTCATATTGCCCAGCAGGTAAATCTAAAAAGTTCAGACTGTTCAAGCAGTGCCATCTGTGGCTGATTTGCCACCACCTACCTACCCATATGAGCCACCCAGGGAGCTTGGCAGGAGCTTGTATCAGCAGATGGTGTTGCAGCAATTCTGTTCAGCCTTATCCTGCTCCCAACATAACCTACAACCTATGGCTGTAACTTATTAAATCCCAACATGTCTTCTGTGCTCTGGCAGTAACAGTTGGCACAGTGACCTCATCCTCCACACTTTTAGAGTTCAGCTTTACCACGGCCAGAATTTAGACTTTTTCCGATCTTGAACTTTACAGAGGATGGAAGTTGGAACGAGCGAGACCCTGCCTCTTTTGATTTCTGTGAGCTCAGTAACTCATCCGCTATTATGTTTGCTTCAAGGAATTAGCTATTACACCACAACAAAACAGCCTTAGCTCTTCCCTGTGGAGTGTTTTTCTATTGCTTTATCCTTAATTTGGTATCATAATGCTTTTCTTTAAAAATGTTACCTAGTAAGTGTACTTACCAACTGGCATAGGAATTTGACAAGAAAAAAAAATGGAATACGTGGCAAATCAGGAAAAACTGGAATGCAAGATTGAGTCTTACTGAAATCAAATTTGCATGTGGCCCTATCAATCTGTGTCACTGATGTCTTCACAGCTGATTGTTGTTTTTCAGGACAGTTTTATTTTATGCTGTTGTTTTGGGAGTTCTTGATGAAATATTTTGTAGCTAGAGTCAGAGTGACAGTCCTTATTTTGAGATGAAATGTTCACTTCTCCATAGCTGATAAGATTGATAATTGTGTTTATCAAGTGGATAGTGTAAGATTAATGATCGTCTTAATTATTCATTTCCTTTCAGTACTTGAGTTTTGTAAATTCTACAGTGGGGAATGTTATGTTGCTTAACAGTCTTAACTGGCTGTTCAAACAAAGAAAGGGTTTTTGGCATCTCCCTAGGGCTTAAATTGTGTCTTAAAGTCCTTTATGCAAATAATACAATAGCTATCTTACCAAATTATTCTTTTTCAACCACACAGCATTACAGAAAGTACTAATAGCTCCTTCGGAGACCACCTTATTCAGTACTGACCTGTCAACAGCTCTTCCCTTACCTTACAGGAAAACTGTCCATCGTACAAGAACAGGAGGGCAGTAAGGGATCTTGCACCAGATCCCATTGCATGCTTCACCTCAGCAGCTACTTATTCTCCATCCTCAATATAAAGCACAAGGACAGTGAGGGTTAATCTTTCCAGTTCAGAAATGTTTCTTTGTCCCTGAGGTCAAAGAACACTTTTAATAGCTGACAGATTTAGAAAAGGTCTTCCTAGTCTTCCTAAACTACATAGATCCAAAAGAAGCCAAGGAGTCCTAATGGATATAATTTGTAACTTTGCCCATTTAGAAGCTATCAGTTTTAATCTATTAGGATTCAACAGTGTTAAAGTCCCACTTTCTTATAACTACCATTTTTAGCAGTGCATATATAAAATAAATTTGGAAGCAGGAGATAGACTGTACACAGTAGTAGCACTAGCATCAGTTTGTGTTTAATAAGCTGCAAGAGAAGTGCTCTGAGCTGTTCACAGTGAGGTGCACAGGCAGAGGGGCAAGGAGGGAAAGTGGTCTTCTACAATGTGTTTGAGTACCACACCAATTTCTTTCCTAAACATGAATGTACACATTTGTGGACAGTTTTAAAATGAAGTGTTGTGCAGAGTAACCTGACAGAACTTGCATTTTGTTTATTTGTCTGAGAAGGCGAAACTTGCATTGTGTCACCAGGGACTTGGAACAAGTGCTGTCTTGGTAATCCCTTTGTCTCTTAATTTTGATATAGATGTGCATTCCACAGTCAAAGTCCAGGCAATGGCTGAACAGCAAATTGCACTGAAAACATTTTTCTTTTCCTAAAGCAAGCTCAGGGAGAAACATTTATTTAATAAAATGGAAAATCAATATAATTTTAATTTTAAGAAGTCAGAGCCAATGCCAAGCTGTCCTTTAAGAAAGCTTGATAAGAATTCATGACCTTTTTTCTTTTTTTTTTTTCCTTTTGGTAAGAAAAATAAAATTAAAACCAGCATTGATTTAATGATTCTCTTACAAGTTTGTTTAGAGTCTGGAAGTTTTGTTCATCACTATTACTTCAGTATCTTCTTAATTCTGCAAATCCTGCTTGATCATTTTGTATTTACTACTTCAAAATTACTTTAGATTTTGAATTAATTTATGCAGAAAAAAAAAATCACAATTACTGCAGAGTTATGCATACTGCAAGCTGCAACATTTTCAACAACTTAAGCATTCCAGCAAAAAGTTCAAATCGGTTTGATCAACATTGTTGGAAGCAATAGAATAGATAGTCCCCAACAGGAAGGAAAAAAGAAAAAAAAAAAGGAAAAGTAATATTTAAAGTGAAATTACACTGGAACATATCTAAGTCTATTGCTGAACATTGTTGTGCTCAGACTGGAAAAATGCAGAAAGCAATACAGAAAAGTTTGGTTTCATTAACAGTTGCTAGTTCATTTAACTATTCCTCACACTTCCATAATGAGTGTCTGATAACCATGTTTCCTACAGGGCTCTTGATTGTCAGGACTGATCGAAACAACCTGATTGTTAGCCATAGGCTCACTTATGCCACATTAATCCCAACATAGAAAGAACCAGCTGTACACTAATTTGCCCAAGCTATGCAGACAATGTTCAGTCAAGGATAGACCACTTTCTTGGCACCAACCCAACATCTGTTTGGAGAAGATCTACTGAAGGTGGCAGAGCTGGAGCTGGAACATATATGGCTCTTCCATCCCTAGAAACTTGTGGATTAGATCTTTGTTACAGTTGCTAGTGATATAAATAGTGAGTATGTTTACATGACTTGGTGCATAAAATCAGACACTGCAATTTCAAGTGCCTTGTGGGGCACGTAAAGAGAGGAGGCCAAATAATTTTGGCCTACTGAATGGAAATGCTCTTAAATCTCTGGGACTTCAGCCTGGATAGAGTCATGGCTCTCGTGGGTGAGGGAGAACCAGTGCTTTTACGGGTGCACAGCTCTGAGTCACAAATGACCTCCCAGGCTGCTTTTGAGACATTCCCCTTTTTACAATCTGAAGGAAAGCCGCAGTTGACCCTCTCACTTAGAGCTAGAACCTTTTTTTAGTGATATTAATATCAATTGACCTGATTTTTCATTGTTACTGGTATTGAACCACACAATGGAAATTATCGTACCCCTACAAAATCAACATTAGTCCCTAACACGACATCAGATTGGACAAGTCAACAATGACCTTAAGGGCCACACCCAAACACACAGATTTCAGAATCAGAAAGAGACTCTAAGAGACATATTTGACTATGATGAAAACTGAAATCCAGGAAAGCCCTGCATAGTTTAGTTACTAAAATCACATCCTATTACTCTCCAAATCAAGTATTTTAAAAATAAATAAATAGGTGGACCAATGTGCATCCACTGAAAATTGGATTTCTGGATAGAAAGTACGAAACTAGGATCCATCCTTATATAATGTGTGTTTGTGTGTATAAGTCACTATGTAAACTCTCTAACACAGCTGAGGACATAGCCAGCTCTGCTAATTGTTTGTTTTCCTCTGCAGAGGGTTTATCTACTTTACTAGTCTGCAGAGTTTTGAAGGCTAGTGAGTCGGCCCTCCCAATCTTAGAAGAGATCATTTTCCTTTCAAGTAGTGCCAAGGTCAGGTTGCCATTGCTACAGGCTTGGGTGACCTATGGAAGTCCCGCTGCTCTTCTCAGGATTTGGAGCAGACTGCTCGAAGGGAACTGATGAAACCACAATATATACAATGTCAAATTTGACTGCTTTTGTGAGCAGCATGTTTTACATGTGCTGAGGTTTGATTATGCAAAGGACTTTTAAAGATGTGACATGGATGACATGAACAATTCACTTTCTTGTTTGTTGATGAAGAAAGACAAGAGGAATATGGTTTAAGTACCTTTAACTGCTTTTTTCTTAAGTGTCAAATTAAGGGTTGTCTGACTTCCGATAAACTCCCCTTCAGGAAGTTTGGTTAGTTTTCTAGGGTCTATGTGTGTGAGAGAGCTGGTTTTTCTGCCAGTCCTCGATATATATTATTTATATTCACTTGAATACAGAGGGGGCTAGTTAGAGATCTAAAAAGAAATTATCTTCTGCTGGTGTTCCCTAGAAAGTGACATTCTGCTGACTTTATAACAGTCAGGATAGCAAAAGCAACACGGTTGATATAAAAACCAAGGAAGCAGAGCCATAATTCATCCCTCTCCAGTCCCACCACCACAACTAACCAAGGAATGAGAATGGCAATGTATCATAAGCTTTATGAAAAAAAATCATTTTGCCACCAGCATGTTGGCATAAGCATTTCTATGCTGAGCTGGTTATGGAATAATAGCTATTTTGCTCAGTATTTTTGCTGAGGTGATGGAGGTGTTTTAGGGGAAGAATTTTTCAGAAGTTGTATGTTAAGAGTTATGTTGGCTTAGATAAAAATCTCATGACAGAGAAAAGACAAAGTCATAAAATTTCTTTCACATGCACATGTGTTTTTTCTGCTCTTATCCTCATCAGCATTTTAAGATATTCTAAAATTCTGTATTTCAGTGGCTATATTGCTGTCTTGTCTACTAGGATACACAGAACTGAGTCTTTATTCTATCTGACATGCAAGTATTCATCTTCACACCTTACTGAAACAAGCAGCACCTTTTTCCTCAGTGGGAGTTGTCATACATATACTGGCTACTCTTGTAATTAATGAGTCCAAGATAAGTAATAATGGTGCTTTCAAAAGCCATGTCCTGTCAGAAGGCTTCCTGAAGGAAATATTCATGCCTGTAGTTATTTTTTTTACATTAAAATAATTTCTTTTATGTATGGGATTCTCAGAAATGTTGATATGGGGCAACAGTCGAGAACTGCAGATGGTCCCGGATGCAGAATGAACACACACATACGTGTGCAGGTTGTACTGTGTCTCTAGGCTATAGGATGTCTACTAGGCTTATATATCAATTGACTTTGAAATTTGTGAAAGCAGGCAGATTTTTGTAGCCCTTAATGTGATATAATGGCATGGATTTTAAGGCTGTCAGCCCTTTTGGTGCAATTTAATACAGGCTGGTTAAAACGAGCAATAGGAAATCTATGTGAGCAGTTTCTAGCTGTCAGCTCCAATTTGCCATGACAGCCCATGATACAGACAGCCTGCGCTGCTATTGAGCAGTTTTGACCACCTCCGAAAAGGGCTGATTTGAGTGTGCATGCTGTCTGGACCCTCCCCTGGTAAAACTATCCAGTTCTCTAGTGAAAGAGGAGAGCAGAAAACCTGCAGCCCCTGGGAGGATGCAAGAGAGCAGAGCTGGGCTGCAGCCAGCAGAGAGCTCCCACCTGTCGGTGTAAGTGGTTCACGGGCATCGGTGCTTGGGGCTCAGCGCCTTCCGTGTGCACAGGGGTGCTGAGAGCCGGAGGGGCCTCTGTAAGCCCCCTTTATCCTTTGCACAGTTTTGTATTTGTGTTGTATTTAAAACATGTTCATCTCTTGTGCTCATTTTCACCTTCTTTCAGCTCTTTTCCTCTAAATCTAGGAGAGTTACATAAAATTGTGGATCTGGTGTATAGACAGGTGCCTAACAATAATGGAAATTGCTCAGGTCCTACACTCTGGTATAGGGGCCAGGGACTATTTCTGACTAACAACCTCGAGTTCTCCTTCCTTTAATGAATACTAAGGAATTAATTCCCTACAGTACTACAACAATTATTTTTACATGAGCACAGAACACAGTGCACATCATTCATTTTCCTTGCTTAAGGGGCACTGTAATATCATACTGCTCTTTCTCCATTAGTTATAGCCTGCTATCGGTAACTTCAAAATCAGGTTTTGGCACGCCATATAAATAACAATACATTTATGCAATTGAATGCCTATGCAGTAATTCAATCAAGGGAGTTCTGCTGCTGGTCATAAACTACTTAAGCTGTTTGACTCTCAGCTTAAGACATCAACAAAAGTCCTTGATTGAATTATAGCCTTAGATTTACCTGTGCATCTCGTATTATTCAATGCTACCTATATACATGGTGAAACTTCTGATACGATGCGTAAATCTTGAACAGCTACCAAAATTATTGTATTTTTATCTGAGTGAAAATCTTGTGATACTGACATCAAGGCAAGTTTTACCTTGGACTTTGATGAGGCCAAGTCTGCAGCCCTTTTGCCTTTAATAACCATATTGTAGTTACAGTTCTCCAATGGTATTCACAGCATTCGTAAGGACAGCTAATGTCTTTCATTCAGTCAAACAGGGTTGGAATTAAAAATTGATAAATTTGTGGGCATGCAAGATCTCCTATAGGTCTGACAAAGACTCACTGAGCAATATATTAAGTTCCCGCAAGGAGCAAAAGCTCTGAGTGTAACCTAAGTGCCACAGCTTGGGAGGAAAGCTCCGAAATGAACACCAGCAGAGCACATAGGAGGACACACGGGGAGGACTGCAGCAATGTCTGTACTGCACCCATCTGGTGCAGCATCTTAGACTATTAGTTTGAGTTTCTAGGCAGGTCTGTCTTTTGAAGATATTGCCTGGGTCTTCGCTGAGGATCAGGACTGAGCAATCAGAACTGAAGCAATTGTATGCAGAAAATATTTTCTTCGCAAGCGTTTCTGTCCCTTATTGACTGTCTGTGCAACTTCTGTAATGGAGCAGCTGTTTGGTTTTACCCGCATCTTCTCCAAGAGAATAGTTGGTGTATATGGTGAAATTCATTCATTCGTTCATTCAGGTATTCAGATAAGAACAAGCAATTTATGCATTTCTGTTGTGAGGAGAAATTTATTTTAAAATTTTTTTCTGAACAAAGGCAGCTGTAAACTTTGGTGACTTGTGTGAGTTTGATGCATCATTCACTCATGAAGCAATGCCATTTCAGAAGAGCACTATTGTCCTGAGGCCTCTTCACCAATACAGAGGCTGGAAATGTCCCTGACAAGTATCCAGTGCTCAAATGGCCTGGCCTCCTTGGTATAGGTTTCCATTAGCAGTCCAATACACATCCCACTCCCGATTCCCAGAGCAGAGAGCATGTCAGGACAAGCTGTGGTCCGGCCAGGAAAAAAAAAGAAAGAACCATTTTTTCCTTCCCAAAAGAGCAGTGCTCATACAGAGAGCTCCTGAGTAAGAGAAATAGCACAGATGTCTCAAAATGTAGATTTGGACAGAAAACTTACACGGCCCCTAGGAGTTCAGCTTCTGGTGCCTCAGACGGATCTGGTATTCATATCAATGTTTATTGCTAAATACAGATTAATAAAACCAGCTGCTGCTATTGCACATATAGACCATGCCGTCTTTCAAGGCAGGCAAACACTTAGTGGCTGTTCCTGGTGTAAGCAACTCTGGGCGGGGAGCGGATATTTTCCATTTTGCCATTAGAAAGCATTACACCCCTTCAGCCCTCCCTGCAGAGCGAAGAGGGACGTAACAGAAGAGTGCCTGTAGTTTTAAGGCAGCTCCTTGAGGCATCGCTGGGTAATTACAGTGACTCTGCAGCAGGATCACTCCCCCAGCAGCAGGGGTGCACAGCCATGAGGTGTTGAGATCTACATTTTTATGAGCTCAGAGGAGAAAGTATATTAGATGGAAAGTTTGGTAAAGCTGGGATAGGACTAGCTTTTCCTTAGCCTCTGGGAATGAAAGCGAATGCCTGTCCCAGTACTGATGTGCACTACCAGTAGCAGCAGTGACATTTTGTCCCCAGAGCCTGAGCCCCACATGCAAACACCAGCAAAACCTCCCTGTGAATGTGCAGAACTCTCCTCAACCCCATTTTCTAGCTGTGCAGTGCATAAATCACAGCAGCTTATGCTGTTTCTCACACTGGTATCAGTAGATGTAAAGACAGAGCAAAGGACTTCTCAGGGTCTAAATTACAGTATCTTTAAATATGCCTCAATATTTCCTTTTTTAGAGGAAATTCAGCAGAAAAGTAGTACTACTCTGGTATTTTTTTAAGTCCACAATCTTCAGAAAAACCACATAACAGAAAATGGAATAATGTGAGCAGCCCACATAATTACTCATGATAGATAACTGTATTAAAAATTAAACATAAATTATTGGAGGCATTACAGTGTTGGCACAAGATGAAAAAGGTGCTTCATATTACTGAAAGGTTTAGCTAACTGCCTGAAAGTTTGGCTCAGTAGAAAAGAGACTAGCCTGGATAAATGGAAAGCATTTATTGTTTGAAATATGGATTTTAATATAGCACAGCACAACCCCAAAACATCAGTCCTTTTCAATACGGTTAAAGTAAGATAGATCTTGCAGATTAATGTAGCCAGCAAGATGTTCTTTGGCAGTAAGAAGCAGGAGAATTAGCAAAGGAGTCTCCTTGGAGCCACTCCACGTCTTCGGAGGGGGATTCTTCACCTCCTTCACAGGGCTCCCCAGAGCCCTGCCCAGCTGTTTCATATTCGAGCACTGGGGCACACTGCTGGCCTTGGCACGTGAATGCCCATGCTGCTCCTGAGGACACCAAACTGCCAGACAAAGGGGAAAAAGTCCTGTGCTGGGAGTAAAGCAAAGCTGACTTCAGCAGGCCAGGCAGATGTAGTTTCCCCAAACTGGTGGGAGTGCAGGTTTCCGTGGTTTTATACAGTTCTGTCACTGATCTAGAAAATCTTGGAGCCTCACATCGGATGTTTAAGATCAACGGTATTTTATGAAGGTCTGATTTCTTCTTGTATTTGATATTGCAGTTTTTAACAGTGCAGATATCTGCATGCTCCATTTTAGTAAATATTGGATTTTTCCTTGACGTTTTGTAGGTTTTAAATATTCATAAGAGTTTGATTTCCTGGAATCTCACTTCCAGCTCTGTCATCGACTACCAACTTTAAATTTAAAAAGCAGTTGAAAGCTGCAAATTCTTAGACACCCATTAGATTGAAGCTGGCCTCTAATAATAATGTGACTAAGAATATTGCTGGTCAGCTTTGAAACAGTGCTGCTGAGTTGCTTTTTGGGATTGGCAAAGGTGAGCAGATTAAATTTTAAAATCTCTGGTCAACAGGAGTTACTGAGGAAGATTTAGCTGCTGTTGTTGACTAGTAAAAGAAAGCGTGTAATCTTATTTTCACAAACAATTCATTTAAGTATTCGAGAGGTCCCACAGTTTCCAAGACCTTCAATGATCAGAGAATTTTAAAAGTCAGAAACTATCCTTGCGATTTTTAATACAAGAAAAAAAAATCAGAAAAATAGGATCAAGTGATACTTCAGTCTTTGATATTCTTCTGATATAAAAATTTATTGTGCAAAATTGAAGGGTGGAGAATGCAAGAACACAGTTATTCCGAGATCTGTCACAGCTTTCTTAGCTTTCTGAGGTAAGAGGTATCTTTTTGTTCTGGGTTTGCACAGCTCCTTGCCCAGAGTGTTTGTTTTCTAGAAAAAGGGTAGACAGGGACTATAACTGTGGATAACCATTCCAAAGTAGAAAACAAAAAAATGTTCTGCAGGACAAAAATTGCAGTTTTTGTCTCCAAGATATTAGGTGATTTTTTTTATTATTATTTTTATTTTTATTAGAAAGGTTTTATAGAGAAGAAAGGTGCTCTGGGGAAAAAAAAAAAAAACCTGTGTTCACAGACTGTTCAAATACAGAAACTTGGATTCTGAAGCTAAATTTTACCCTGTGAACATCGTTCTTCCCACTCCTGCTCCCAGCAGCCAGATTCCTCGAGTGTGCAATACCTTGCCACAGACTGCACGTTGCTCTGTGGCTTCGCTCACCTGTTAGTTGCCACTGGCCCACGTCTTTCTTAGCACCACCATGATGTAACCAAACAGCACGTTGGGTGTCATGCACAGATCAGCCCAGGAGCTGAGCGTGCTGTTTGTTTGAATGTACAAACATTTGTCTAGCAAGCTGGGACAGTGAGCTCACTTGTACCAGACATGTCATATGCTCTGTCCTGCATCCTGTTATTCATGCAAGTGCGACTCAGACGTTTTCAGAGAAGAAAAAATAAGATGTGAGACCATATGTCTCATCTCTCGGAAGAGACCCTTTCAAAAAGGAAAGCCTGAGCAGCAGCCCTGAGGAACTTTATTCTCAGATCTGCATTATCTGTAGGGGAAGCAATGGTGGTGATGTGGAAAATTTGCTATGATAATACCACAAAAAACTGGTTCTGCAGCAGACAGTGCAAGCCTAAGATAAAAGAAACTCCTTCAGAAATTCCAGACGAGTCTTACTCACTCAAGAAATGTCAGAGAGAAGCCGCTCTGCGCCCAGCTGCGGGTTTCACGACATGAGGTTGCTTTTGCCAAGCCCGACCCCCGGGCTGAGGAGTTCCACGTGGTGGGGCAGGAACACGGCCAAAACACGCCGAAAGCAAAAGCATTTTCCTCCAGCTGGTTTCAGATGGAGAGTCCAAAAGAGGCTCTCTCCAAACCTAGTTTATAAACAAAACCAAAAGCACAACACATCATCTGAAAGACTTGAGGTACTCTTTCAGCCACTGTGTCCTTCCTCCCACAGCAAAGCTCTGGGTCCTCATCAGTTGCGTCACTGGGGATAAATAAGGCTACAGAGGGTTTACCCATTTCCAACGTACCTCAACCAAGCGGTTTACTGACGCTTACTATTTGGCACTGATTCCTGCTCCTCTGACTAATTAACACACATTTGTCTAACCACCATGTTCTGAAAAGGTCTCAGAGTGAGCAGGGCTAATATCTGCAGCTCTGTTTTTAGGAAACACTAACTGTGAATCCAAGTAAGGAACTTTCCTTCTTCCCCAGTGCTGGTGCTGGCACAGGACGATGAAGCAATGGTATAAGCTCCTCCTCCTCTCTAGTTTATTGGTCTAATTCAGCCCTCCATACAGACCAGAGCAAGCCCAAAGGTGCTGTGATTTCCACCCTTGGTTCTCATGACCTCTCTGAGCCTTGCCACTATGGCCAGGAGGAGGATGCTGGCTTGTCTGTGCCTCTCCCCACTCCACCTGCTGCCTTCCTCCCAGAAGCCACCCCTAGGTTACGCTCAGCTCCCTTAAAAGCACCCCCAGCACCAGAGGGAGCACAGAGGGGTGAGAATCCACTTCGCAGCCTCCATGCCGGTGAAGGAACATTTGGGGGCCCCTTGGCAATGCTGTTACCCCATAATTGTGCTGTATCTATCCCACAGCTTTACACGGAAACTGTTAGCCACCACAGAACAGACAATAAAACTCCTTTACTGTCAGTCCCTGCACTAAACATTTGAAGCTGAGCTTTGGAATTTTTTCTCTTTCCAGTCTTCTCAAGAAGCCTGTGTGCTGCAAGACGATAAACCGGAGTCTCCACACCTATGCACACAATACATTTCCGCTACAAATGAGGACCTGAACAGGACAAAAAGGAGAGCAAAGCAAGGAGTGAAGTGTTACGTGAAAAATGGTGAGGTCATTAAAAATTTATAGAGGAGGGGATCCAAGTGCAGTAATGAGGCATCGCACAAAGGCAATGGAGTACTTAGCACTAAAATCCTTTCTACGTGCTATCTGGTTACCATCTCATCAACATGACACCCATTAGCGTCTGATAATAGTAACTAATCAGCTGTTCTCCCTTCCTTTATTTTCCTTCAGAAAATATCTTCTTCAGCGTGCAGTCCCTCCCCACAACAATATCACACACTAAATAATGCATAGGATTAACGCCCTGTCATTCAGACCTGATGTCACTTCCTCCCAAACTGATATTATCTACCAGGAACCCTTTGAGCCTGCATGGGTGCTGCTCTCTTCACAGACCTCAAAAGAAGACCACAGTCGTTAGAGGCGACAGCCACCTTCCATTATCACAGATCGCTTTAAGTTTTGGGCAGCGCCTGGGTTAGTGCTGGAATATGTTTCTTGCATCACGAAAGGAAGAACCCATGGGTTCATCCCAGTGGCTGGAGAAGTTAGGTTTGAGTGATAAGGGGTTCTGAGCGTGAACAGACTACGTAAAACACATAGTTCACATTAAAATTGATATTTCAAAGCCAGGGCAAGAGACTGCCATCCAGCTGAGAAGTGATATCACTTTTATATGCTCAAAGTGTGAGAATCCAAGCGGGTCTTTCGACATATGACAGCGATGGTTTCCAGCTATAAAAAGAACTTGAATGTTTTGTTTATTTTGTGGTTAAAGCTTTGAACCGCTGCACTGGGACGTGGGATCCTAGACTCCCTAACCCAGAACTGCCACAGACTTCCCATGTGATTAAGACAAGTCCTTTTTTCTGTTTCATTTCCCCATCTGTAAAATGGTGGTGATAAAAGCTGCATAAATAATTGACTTTTTGACTCAGAAGCAACCTGAAAAGCTAAAAGAGAAACAAGACCTTCATGCTTAAGGTCAATCTGAAATTTTTAAAATGTCACTTCCTTGCTGAAAAAAAAAGAAGAAAGAAAAAAGAAAAATCGAATGCATTTTGTTTTGGGAGATTTTAGTTGCATTAGGCATTTTGCCTCTTTTAAATTAACCATGGACAAACTTTGAAGTGAAAAAATATTTCAGAATGAAAATTCCAAGCAGTTTCACCATCAGAAAGGGGATTAGGGAGTTTTTGTCTGACACCCTTGTAGCCATGTCACATGGATTAAGTCCACTAAAACACATAGTTTTTTAGTAGACTTAATTCAGCTTTTTTTTTTTTTTTTTTTCATATATG
>VXAL01013752.1:427134-443520 GCA_013399475.1 Chauna torquata
TTTTTTTTTTTTTTTTTTGCATATATGACATTGACCTCCCAAAAAAATACATATAACTCTATGCTCCCTTCCTATTGCTTGTCTGTTTAGATTGTGCACTCTTTGGGGGAAAAAAAATCTAAGCCACACTGTAATTAATATTACAGCTATCTATGTAAATACATATCAAATGGGCTTCTAAGCACTGTTTTACAAAGTATAAATCAAGGCTGTTCTTAGTACAAACCTGTACTAAGCTACTTGTAGGCAGTGATTCTTATGAAAGATTTCAATACAGCCAAACACAGCTCATCAATTTTCAGCAAGGTGTTGACACATGAAAATAGCCTTAAAAAAAGCCAGTTGCCACTGAAAATGTTCTTCAGATATTTGCTCTTGCAAGGAGCTGAATATTTCCAGGGGACTGGAGTAGAAGGTGGTAGGAATTCATGGTGCTAGGACAAACAAATGTTTTAGGACAAACAAATTCAGGAACCGCGGTGCCTTCAAGGGTGGAATTAGTGCTTGCTGACTAGGCAATGACCTCCATGCATAGCCTCAAAAACCGTACAGAGGAAATGAGATAATATGCACAAATATATGTGCTTCTAGTTTAAGCCTGAGGATGTGGTTTCATCACCTTCTTCTCTTCCAAATGGAGAAGGGTGCATTTTGCATCATCCCAAGTATTACCACAGACAGATTGCCAGAAATGATGTTGGAGCATTCGAAACACTGATTGAGTCACCCTGGGACATCCTTTCCCTTGAAATCTGAGGAGGCTCAGCATCTCTGGTTTCTGATGTGCCTCTGCTCCAGTTTCATCATCTCTAAAGGGGAGGTAAAAGCAGGAGGCTGTGAGGATTAATTCACTTATATGGTAAAAATAAGGCACAAATATTAGGCCATACCAAAGTGCAAGTATGATGGTATCATCATTTCCTAGACAGTATTTCCACAAATAATGCCATGCATAGAGGTTATTAGGCACATTCATTTGTTTATACTGGGTAGCAAACATTTTGACAATGATGCAAATGTTCCCTGCTAATGACCTGGACTTGCAGACAGCAGGGGTGGGATTCATTGAGGCTCCTGTCCAGACTCCTCTTACACTCAGTGAAACTCTACAATGTTAAGGCACAGTTTATCTTACCTTACAATTCACCTATTTTAGGAACTGACATTAGAGCAAGAGGGAAAACACCCTGTTAGTGTCTCTTTTTCCCCACTGACTACAAAGGGATCCTCATGGGAGCTACTAAGGTGTACATGTCTACATTGTATGCCACTGCAAGTCATTTAAATCCTACCCTAACCAAATCCTACCCACTCACTACAGTGGATTCCTACTAATAAACCTATTTCCTAACCCACAAGCACAGTAGAACCACACGGTTTCAGAGCAAGAAAACAACGCATGTGAATTGGTTACAATAAGCAGTGTGGGAATTTAAATTATGATGTAGGATGAAAGGGGAAGATTAATTTAAAATTTCATTCCTCCAGTGAGGTTTTTAGTCAGATATAATTTCAATTCAAACTTTTAACATTTGATATATGAAATAACTTCTGCTAGAATCACTGTTTATTCTCTAAATTATGCTCTATATTATTTCTATAACTGGCATTCCTCTACAAACACAAATCTAATAATAAGAAAACACAACAAAAAATATCAGCCAGGACCAGTGTATATGCACTACAGTCAGCTGGCTCTCTCAAAACACCACTTGAATTCAGCAATAGACATTAATGCACTCAGGGATTTTCCTTCATTCAGCTTATCTAGCTGAATACTTCCTGGCCAAATCCAATAAACAGCCTGTGAATAGGACTAGGCAGTGGTATACCTTTCGCCCTCCTAGCCGAGACCTCATGAAACTGGCAGTTTGCCACGTGTGAGCCATAGAGCCAAACCTAACACTTCAGGCCTGAGAACAGCCCCTTGCCATATGAATTCTGAATGCTCCTTAAAGAGGAGCAATACACAGTCACTTATTTTACTGTCACTCCCATAACAGCTATAACACAGGCTGAGTCCACAGGTAGCCAAGATTATTTTAGCAAAGTTAATCCTCACGAGTGCAGGAGAATTTTGCTTTCAAACCCATGACTCATCACAGACGCCTGGAAAGTTTGCAGTTCTGCGGGTGTAGACTCTTCTCTCCACTCGTAAAATATTAATTTCCAGGAAAATGAAAACCTTTTCTGATTCTCCTCAGGATCAGGAAAGTGCTCTTTGAAAATATTTACACTGTGTGGTGTGTATTGGTGGCAAACTTCTCAGTTGGGATTCCTCATCAAATAAAAGGAAAACAGCTTTGCAGACATACAGGCTATTCATACTACCAAGGATTAGCTGATAATTATTGACTAAGCTACGCAGATATTCATGCAATGCATATTGTTGTCACTCCCTCGCCTTCAGTGTAGGAGCACTGTTTTAAACAAAGCCAGATCCTAACTCTAGGCAGGTGACATCGTCCAGATGCACTTCTTGGCAAGGGGGTCACTTGTGTCTACACCACAGACTGAGAGAGTGCCCAGGAAGGAGCCAGAGCACCAGGGCTGTGCTAGCCCACACTGCTTAAATATTACCTCATTCTCTGGCTCTCTTTTGGACCACCCTAACTGGCTCTCTCAAAGCCAAAACTCCTGCCAAATGATGGTCAGCCCTCACCAGCATGAACACAGCCAATCCACTGGACTCAACCTCAGTGCCAGGGACCTGTCCATCCCTAGCATATCTAGTGAGGACATGGAGAAGACAGTAACTGATGAGCTGAATTATCTCCCCTTAGCAAACCTGAGTGGCAACAAAGCACAGAGCAAAGGATTATGTAACAAAAATCACCTTAATCATTTCCGATCCTCTCTTCCCCATCCAAATGCCAGACCTAAGTTTATTTTAGGCATACAAGCACCTGCAGAGGATGGAAGAAGTTCTTCCTTTTTTGTAGGCAATGGGGAGATCTGTTTGTGGCTCTACCATTCGCTTCATCCAGCTCAGGAAATTGGTTTTATTTTGCAACAGGGACAGAGAAAACCACATGCTTAAGAACTTTCCTAAACTGTGCCCCCTGTGCCCCAATTTGCCTGAGACAAAATAAATCAGGATTAGTAGTTATGACGGGCAGTTACTTGATTACCCAGACATGTGACAAGACAAGAGGAGTAGAACGGGACGAATGCTGGCAAACAAAACATCCATGAATACAAAGTCCATGCTCCAGTGCTCCTCATGCAGGTTTTGGATTCACAGCCCATAAATATTCTAGCAGGGATCTTCACAGGCAGGCAAATATTTTCCAAAAGCAACAGTTCTGAAGAAATAGCACAGAACAAGCTAAGAAGAAATGATTGGACAAAACGTCTGCCAACAACAGATAGGTTTAAGAGAAATCTTGATTAGTTTGCAGGTATTTCATAAACCAAAGAAGCAGCTTTGGACCGAAGATAAAGTCTGGTATCTAGAATACACAATGGAAAATCTGGGGAAAAGGTACTGCTAAAACTCAACATGAGAGCTGGATACAAATAGAAGGTGATGGTCTGCCTCTCGGTCCTGCTGAGGAGAGGTGATAGCGCCCATGGAAAAGGAATGGCTGTGTGAGAGGCAGTAACTCCCCGGTCATTTTCTTTCACTACCTGAAGTACAGAGGCTCCACATCAGGCTCCAGGCAAGGCCACATCAGCACCCTATTGCCAGCAACCCAGAGTCAGCTGACAGGCTGGGAAACATCTGTGGGACCAAAAGCAAATGTGAGAGTGGTGGAAAGGTGCAGAGAACCCCCACGATGGCCACGTCACAGCCTTTTCTCTCAGAACCACAGGGCGAACGAGAGGTACCTGCCATGAGTTGAGATACCTGGCCTTTTGGCAGGGAAAAAAGTGTTGACAATAACCCTGTAGGAAGGGGGCTGGCCTCATAAAGTGGAGCAAAGAGCAAGAGGAAGTTGAGCTGAGACGCTGGAGACCTAAAAAAAGAGAGAAGCATATCCAATGCTTGAAACAGGAGGAGCCTTGGAGAAGGGAAGCTCAGGGCCTTAAGATGCCTGCTGAAAGATCCATCCATCACAAAATGGACTATCCAGCCAAGTAGGTATTAAGTCTGAGACTTTTTTTGTGTCTTTATCTTTTTGTGCCAAAAATCCCAGCTATTTGGGAAAACATGTTTTTGTAGAATTTTCAAACATTTCCTTTGAAAAACAGTTGCTGTTGTTTAAAGTCCGAAAATTTTAAAATATTTCCCCCCAAAGCTGTATTTTTACAGTTCTAAGACTCTCCTCTCACAGGTACATTTGCTGACATATTTTGTAAATGAATATATTTCACAGGATGTGGCTGACAAATGCTAAGCATTTCAATCCCTCCAAAGTGACTTTGCACTCATGATTTTAATTAGAAAATCCTGTGCTAGGCTCAGGTGAAAAGCAATCCTTTTTTTGCCATGCTTGATTATGTTGTATGTATCACTTCTCTGTGAGTCCGTAAGAAATTCTGGAATGGGAGGCTATTCCATTCTCTTCAAGAAGTCACAGCCAGAGTTAAGGCTGCTAGAACACATCACCTCACTCACAAATGCAGACTAGAAAGATGAAGGCCACAAGAAGGCAAGATGCTCACGTCTCCGGTTTCACAAACTTCATGAATTTTGTCCTTCCTGACTTGATCCATGCCAGATCACATCGCACGTATTCTTCAGGCACAGTGCAAAGACCAGTGGGCCACCTCACCACATTTGCTTGCTCGTGTTTGGCACAGTCAGTTGCTTTAACAGAGAACTGGAGAGGTTCCCCTCCATAGCACTACTATGCACAAATGCTTTTCTAAATCAACTTATCACCAGCATAGTGCCAGATTGCAAAATCAGGACCACAGAAGGCATTCTTCTGTGAAGCTCAATAAAATGTACTTTACTTTCTGAATTGCCCCTCCTTGCCTTCATTTCCGGCCTCCTTCAGAATACAGCCTGGTTTGTTTGCTTTTCAGTGAAAGGGGGAAGGGAGTGGGAATGGGAGAAGAGAATTTGTTTCTGTTTACTCGGTTGGACTTGATGATGTTTCCGCAATTAATGTCCTTAAGAAATTTCTTCTTTCCTGAGGCAGAGGCAGCAAGGAAAACCGGGTGAGTGCTTTATTTATGGAACTGTAGGACAAGAAAATTCAAAAACATGCTTTCCCTGGGAGATCATTATAGGAAAAAATAGATAAAGAAACACCAAAGTAAAGAAAAAATGAATATCCATTTGTTTACATATAGAAGCATAAAAATGAATATGCAAATTGGGAACATCTTCTATGAAGTACCGGATGAGAAAATGCTTAAGAAGTGGATGATGCCAAGTAGTTCTCTATGCATCATGCGTCAGCAGGGTCCTGGCAGTGGCCCTTAAAAAATACAGCATGTGTTTGTGTGCATTCAACACCCCCTTTGGGAGACGCTCTTTCTTCAGAATGCTGTGTGGGCTGTGCTCAGCACCCAACACATACCACAAGTGCAATATCTGTTTCTTATCTACCAAAGAGCAGTTGCTTATGTCTGTGTTGGTAACTCTTTCCTAGGAAAAATTAGCAGAGAGCATGATGAGAGAACCTGAGCACCTTTGCAATGAGCCAGGGCTGTGGGAATAAAGGTTGACCACACAAAAATGTGAATCCTTTATGACAGAAATAGTATAACTCAGGGAAAATATAGTCCAGCAAACTGTACAGACATTAAAGTCAAGACCAACACCAGTATGCAACAAATGCAAAGCTAAGATGGCCATAGACATCTCCCTGGAGGGTACCCACAAAGTCAAGAAACAGGAATATAGTCAAAATTAGATAATTTCATATGCAGTGTGAATGCTAACAAACCCAAATGGCAGAGTGGTCAAATAGAGAAGGCAGTTTTGATTTTAGTGGGGGGTGAGAGGATGTTTTAAAAAAGTGTCTTTAATCCTGTGAGACCAGTGTTAGCTGGTGTTGATCACAAGCTACTTAAGTCCCACTGCTCAAATGGACCTCTTATCCTTCCCAAGAAGACAGCTTTTTTTCATCTCCATGTATAGCTGTTATTTCCTCACATTCAAAAGTGGAAACACAAGAAGATGCTCCTCCTGTCCTGCCTGCACTCACTCCTGATGCTCTAAATGAGGAATAGTCAAGGCTGGTCCTGGATGTCAGAAGTAATGCTCTTATATCATTTTATACACAGAAATGAACAGACTTTTCAGATGCCACAGCAGCTGCAAGGCGAGCTGAACTGACAGAGATGTCCTGACGGTGTCGTAGATACTCCTTTGGGAATGCCCTTCAGGACTTGTCTGAAGTGGGAGGGTAGGTGATATTGCCTTAAGCCCAACCACTTTTTGACAAGCTGATCTTATACTTAACAGAAGCCTGGTAAGTGAAAGCACCATTACCTCAAGTGGTAATGGCAGCTGAAATTGATCTATTACGAGTCCTACGAATGTGAACGGTTATGCTAAATGCTATTAAAATGTATGGAACCTCTTTGTCTTCAATTATTAAATGGAGTAATTTATGAAACCTAATCTCAATAACCTCACTGTCCTACTGGCCATCCCTGATGAAAGGAAGAGTAAATGTACAGAACAGTGGTATTGATCTTTTCTTAAAGGGGGAAAGAAGAGGATCAGGCCAGTTAACCCTTCATTGCAGGAGAAAGTGGTTCATTCATGGTTTCTTTTCCTCCCAGAGGTCATGTCCTTCTTTCATTTCTCGGGTCAGGTTTCAGTCTGACAAGTGGTAATTGATTCCGCTGCTGGTTAGGCTGGGGGTGAGTGGGAGATGAAGTTTCAGTGAAAACAAATAGCACTTCACAGGTCTGACCTTTCCTCTTCAAGCTTTTGTTGTGGTTTAATTGGGATGTGCTTCTTAAAGACTCTAAACCAGTAGTGTCTATCTTATAAAGTTTCAGATAGTCATTCCCGAGCTTTTGGCCTGAAGTTAAAGCTGGCCTTTGTCTTTGGATCTGCTGGCAACCTAACCTAGAAAGTGTTTTCTTCATCTTCTTTCCCATGACTTTACGTAAGATATGAGAACACAGTCCAGCAGTAGCCATGACATTTTGCCAATGGACTGAGGTTTGCAGCTTAGGGTTTCAGTGTTTAGCACAGCTGTTATGAGACAAAACATGTATTAAAATACAATGCCAGCCACTGCTTCTCAAATCAAGCCATCCAAGGAGGTGGCAAATCTCTACCAACTCCTTTCTTGCTACAGTCCTGTCCTTCTACCTAATTACTTCAGCTTGCACACATGCCCACTGATGCTGTCTTACATAACTAATTTACTGTGTCATTTAAAGCCAGCTTTAAAGCAGGTCCCTGTTGCTCAGTGTGCACTTCTGCAATACATACACATCTTGTCAACTGTCCCAGCTGGAAGATGGCACTGGATTCCAGGACAATGATTTCAGCTATGTCCATTTAATGAGAAGCATTCTAATGTAGAAGGTAAAAAGTGTCTTGACCTGCTTGTGAATCTTTATTCTGTATATAGCAGAAAGGAAAATAGCCTTGGGGACTCTGCTGAAATGCTTCCAGTTAGGTATAACATTTCTCAAAAGTAAACCTCTTTATTTACAAGCATGTTGTTATTGCCAAAGTCAGCCTTTATTTTAAGGTGTTCTCAGAAGAGTGTGTACGGCTCATGTCTTAGCAGAAGCAACCAAAATGTTGCAACCCCTGTGTTCTGCCAACAGTAACAACACATTTGCAAGGGGAAAGATTTACCAAGTCTTTCTTCTTTCCCCCCCTCAAGCATCCTGAATTTCTGAGAGAGCGCTGACATTCCTCCTCTGCTGCCTACAAATTTGCCTGCTGTCCCAGGACAGCCGCTGTTCCCAGTAGCACCAGTAGCTCCTCCCTTGGCAGGGCTGCAGCCCACCCAGCACTCCTCCGTGCTGCTGCCAGACCTCAGCAGTCTCACCGAGTGACAGAAGGAGCTATAGCCAGTACAAATAAATCTGGGACCATCTGTACATCAGGCTTCCCAGCCCCTCGGCCAAAGATACGCACTCAGCCCCCCTCAGCAGCTCCAGCCCTGCCACAAGCGTGTCTGCCAGGTGGGATCGAAGCCACGTGGGAAGAGGCGGTGAGGGACACACCATGCAAAAGCATTTTCTAGAAACTGAGTAGCAAGCTAGTGGGTGAACCTTTCCTTTCAAAGATGAATGTAAAATGCCAAAGTCAGTATGCCAGTGCCAGGAGAAGCAGGGAGCGCAGCAGGCTTGGTGGTGCAGCAGGAGCCCATGGGGTCCTCGCCGGCACCAGGATCCCTGCACTGCCACCAGCCAGCCATGGTGGCAGTGGCTCTCAGTGGCTTTGCACCACCAGCCCTGCCAGGCCAGGCAGGCTGCACACCTCTAGTGCCTCCACAAGAGCCTAGTATATGGCCTCTAATTTTTTTGTTCTGCACCTGAGGAGCTTCTCAAAGGCACTTCAATATGATGAGTACTTGTTCTGGGGTCCATATGGACACTTTGCTCCAAGCAATGGGGGAAAATATTCAGTGCTTCTGCTTTTGAGGACATCTCCTTGTTTCCCATCAATATTTTTCATCTATTGTAAAAGATAAGTCATGGACTCATGGTTGCCTAGCCCCTCTTTTGGAAGACCAGACTAGGGAAGAAACCTACTCTTTCACCAGTATATCTTGAACGAAAGGTCAGATGCTTGCTGCCTGTGCAAGAAACTACCATGAAGCAAAACCAGACTCATTACATACCGATATCATTACTTCATTTGCTACATGGAAGGACAGTATGCTTCAGCCATCAACGTCATGGATGGTATATCCTCCAGCCCTCCACCAGCCTTCACCTCCCACACAAAAAAAGGTCCCCACAGCAACCGTGCTGTCCTGCCAGCACCACAACTGCACTTCAGGGCACATTCCCATGCAGGAGCACAGTGGTCTTGAGGGAGAGCAGTGGATGAGCAACGCCAGTGACGACACTAACCACAAAACTTCCACATGGGGTGTGTGGAGTGGGGGTCCCTCCATGGGAGCCAAGGGAGCAGGAGCTGCAAGAGGCTGTGTCGCAGCGAGACGGCACTTTCAGCCGTTCAGCGAGAGCAAATGATGGGGCACTGCCCAGGGGTGCCGGTCCTTGATTTGGCCCAGAATATTCATATTACAGTAAGGTTTGATTTGATTGTCAGGAGCAATTGCAAAAAGGAGCAGGAAAGTTGCAAGACTCCATGTTAATTTAAGCCATAAGCAATTAAAGTGAAAGAATGTAAATCTCTGTCCTTTAATCTGGACAAAACCATTCCATAAACACTGGAACATTTCTGAATCATGGGATTGAGGCAATAATTTTTTAAAGGTCTGTATTTAAAATGCATTGGAGAAAGTGTATCAGCACATACACATACAGTTAAATGGAGAAGATGAAGGAAAATGACAAGGAACTTAAATCATGAGATGATCCAAATTGTGCATCCAGATGTGCCAGGGATCATTTAGGCTAACAAAATCTGTGATACTGTATGCATCATACCAAAACTTCTATATTTGAAGGAAAGGGAACCAAAGGACATTCTGGAAAGGATAGTCATAATTGCTGGGGTCAAATCCTGATCTATTTTAGCACAGACAGGCACAAAGCTAACGGAAGAAATATTTAAAAATTTGCTATAGTAGCCATGCGTACCATGATATATACATATATTTAAATGAGCTGCACCAGATTTTCCATCCTGATGAAAGAGAGATTTAATTGGATTGCTAAAAAAAAAAATAAACAGAAGTAATACAAAACATTTATGAAAAGGAAATTAATGTTACAAAAAAACCTTGACTAATCATAAAGTGATGCAGCTTTGAAAGGAAATACTTTGATTGCATTTTTACTCCTCTGAGAAGTCAGATGTTTGGAAATACCCAGGATTTTAAAAAAATATTTCTTGCTGTGCACATAATAACAGATTGTACACTCAGGAACTAAGGTCTGATTCTTCTCTTTGGTTTGTTTTTTGTTTTTTTTCTTTTACTCAGGTGAACCACCTGTGCTTCACAAGAGTAACTCCATGAGCTAGGACAGACATGTTTCTGATTTTCGTTGATGAGGAGCCTAGGAAAGAATTCACTGAATAGGGCTGGTAATATGAATGATCTCTGTCTACCTCCTTGTTACAACTACATGGAAAATAGTGCAACTATATCAGTGTTCAACTTCAGCAACACAACAGCAGCTATTTGCAAAAAGCATTCTGAAGTAGGTGGTATTTTAAAAAGCTTTTTATATATTAATAAAATGGGTTGGGTTTTTTTGTTTTTTGTTTGTTTGTTTGTTTGTTTGGTGGTGATGGTGGTGGTGTTTGTTTGTTTTCCACTGGCCTTAAAAATAAAGGAAAAAATGTGTTCAGTATCCTCTTACTAACCCAAGTATGAAGCAAAGTAATGCCTGTGATGGTGTCCTGTGAGTTACCTTGGATTTACATCAATGTCATTGTGAGCAAAGTTTATTACTAAGAGTTGCAAGGAAGTGCTGAACAGCAGAGAGGAATAAAGGGAGGCACTCATACTTTCTATGATTCCCTGTTTTATATTAATATTTGTCAGGTACTATGCTTCACATGTAAGTGAAAGGGCTAAAAGTGTGTGGTGGTGTAGCCAAGAAGCTTCTAGCCAACGGAACCTGTGTCAGGCTGAGGAAATGCAGCATTATTGTCTGAGCACAAAATGGTCCTTATCTTTGAGAAACCTTTAAAAAGGGCTGTCCAACTATCTCATCCTAACCCACTGGCTGTGTATGCAATAGACATTAATTAACATACTATGCTCCCTTTTTTTAAGTACATCCTACTGATATACAAAGAAAAGGGAGCAACAGCATTTGCCAGACATCCTGGCCTGAGCCACGCTCACAAGGAGAAATATAAGAAAATAAGCTGTCAAGTGACCTCCCATAGTTGTTGGCACTGATGCGTCCAGGGTGGGAGTTGCTTGGCTGGTGACTCCATGCCCTGGTGTTTGTGACTGAGTTAAGCCGTCCACCTGCAGAAATAACATCCCTGAGTCACGTCCCACTCTGCCCTAGGCTGGCTTAGGCGACACGAAGGGCTGGTCCGTGCCACTAGCTGGCTTGTCTTCCTCTCTGAGCCATGGAGAACAGAGAAGAGGCGCAGCGCGGAGTATTCAGGCTGCATTTCTGACACGTACCATGTATCTCCTTGACCTCATGTCTGCTCTGATATCCAGGAGCAGGCTTTTCCCGAGTTCGGTGTTGGTCAAGGAGAGACACGAACAAACAATTTCTCATAGCCATTGTTACCTCTTTTGAGATGCTTTTGCTTTGCCAAAGTAAAGAAATTAAAAGCTGCAGCCTGAGAACAACAATGAATGGTTTAGCAAGTACCTCCTAAGAGAACAATAAGTAATATTCTTAAAATGAAAATCGAAAGGTCATTCATTATCTTCAAAACTCAAGCACAGCTTACAGCTGGAGCTCACAGCTTCACACACACATGCACACACATATTTTTCCTTTTCACTCAAGATCCCTTTTTGAACAGCTTCCGTGTTTTGATGTTGAGCAAAGATCCTGGACTTGCTGAAACCAAAGAAAGATCTTCCCATTGTCTTTGGTGGGTCTCTCTTTTCATTTCAGGCCTTAAAAAATTCTTTGAAATCTGGAATTAAATGTCTGATGAATGCTAGGTTCACAAGCGAGATGTTCAGAGCTAGTATTTCCTTCTTCACCGTGCGGGCAAGGTATGTGTGACAAAGAAGCAACGGAAAAGCCAGTTATATGGAGGACAGCTAGCAGTGGCCTTAAGTCACCCTCATGTATGCTCTTCCAAAGCTGTAAGTGGCTAAAGGGAGTATCCCCTGTTCCTGGGCGTTTCAGTCCTCCCCATCAATAACCAGGCAGCCCAGAAGTAACACATACAAATGCTCATGGCAAATGAACAGGAAGAGAGCCTGAAAAAAACTTAGTGCAACATGATCCACCTCCTGCCACACACGGGTGGCCTAGGAATATCCATCTCCTTGACAGAAAGTTGTGGAAAAAGGTATTACAAAAAGTGATACCTGAAACCATTTGAGTGGAGGAAAGCAACTCTCACTAGATAGAGTGTGAGCCAGATTACAAAAATGTTCAGTTTTTACTTAGGTAATAAAATATGAGGCCAGGACTCCAGTGATGAAGTAATATTAACGTGTCGTGTGAGGAGCTGTTTGGGGGGAAAAAAGCCTTCAACTAAATGTTTTCATAAGTTCTGTTGGGTCGAGAGCAGTTCTGCAAACCTGACGCTTATTTACATGTTTGAAGGGAGGCTGAATTCTTTCAAAAAATCTGGATTAACTCACTGGGTTATGAGATCTACTTAACAAAAAGTTTTATAGAGAGGCACAGCCTTCTTTGCATTTCATGTAGCTTCAAGCACGCTGCATGAGCCCGAAAGACAGTGAACTCTAATGATACTGCAATAATAGAAATGCTGAGATTTCAGTTGTTTGCAGACAAGACAAGAACATAGGGTGCTGTGTTATGACTGGCAGAAAAAGAGAAGAAAGAGACCATTATCTGCACTTAAATCATTTTTTCTTCAGGAGGGAAAGTAAAAACATTGGAAAGCATGAAGGATTCCTGGCAGTTAATCACTATTATCTTTAGAACTGAATCCTCCTGTCCTTCTACACTCCAGCAACAGGTGGTTGTGCGATAATATATCTTTCAAAGAAGCAGAGCTATGTAGAAGACAAAGTATTATTTGGTGGTCATAAACCAGTAGACACAGTTCATTTTTAAAAATGCTTAAGTTCAGTGGTAGACCACTTGAGAAGCTCGCGTTTTCCTGCTTATAAATATCATTGCTGCTTTGACTTCTGTTCTACTTCTGGGTATTGCATCAACTCCCGTAGGGAAGGGGCTGTCCTTTTTATATCCTTCTTAGATGTTTATTCAGCATCCAATACCACAGAATGGGGCATTGTAAAAGATTAACTTGGTTCTGCTAAAATAAACTCTGCCAATAACCTTTGCCCATTTGTTGCCAAGGTCCAAGACACACGATGCTGCCTGCTGGCGACCTGGCTTCTCTTGCTCTTCCCCGGACAGCAAGAGGAGCAGTTTCAGGCTCTCGCTGCTGCTCCCAGATGTGAACATAGCAGTTCCAAGAGATTTAATATAAAAAGACTTGGCAAAGCACTTCCCACTGAGACAGTCACAGTAAAATCACACAGCAAACCTCAGAATAAATTGAGTAGCCTGCCACCAGAAGCGCCAGTCATCTCTAATGTGTAAGTTGCAATTGTAAATTCATAATTTTTCACCTTTTCCATATCCAACATTAACCAAGTGAACAAAATCCAGGGGCTCTTTTTCAATAGCGAAGAAGCAAAAAAGTAGCAACCCACCTGGAGAAGGATGTGCTCTCATTTACTGTACATGAAAAGAGTCACAAGAAACACCACTGCAAGTTTGGTCTGTGCAATTTAGGGTTTCAGAAATTGTTCAAAAAACAAGCTCTGGTTTTAGCATATATCAAAGATATCCAGATCTAGCTGTCTGTCTACAACTCACAGTACATAGATTTCCATAGTACAATATATTTTACCTGAAAGCTGTAGGTTGTATGATGTATTAAATTCTTACCAAACCATAATTTAATGTAGTAAAACAGCATTTACTGGTTAGTGGGCACTTCCCTGCTGACTTGTACTGTGTCACAGGATTTCAGGTCTATATTCTTGTGAGTTACTGAACATGAGACAGACCGAGTTACGGTGAGAGGGCCGCTTTGTGTCTCTGTGTATATCTGTGGCTGGTCTGACAAGCCATCGCTTTCTCTCTTGCTACTTTAGTGTGGGTTTGCACAACAAAACTGGTCCAGAGACAGCTTGGTTTTGACAACTAAAATTAGCAGCTCTACTTAATGACCAAAAGGAGGCAGTGACTTCAATGTGGCAGCTCAGCTTGTCTTGCCTGCAGGGATATTTTAACCCATGCTGGCCACATTTTAGAGAAGTTAATTGAACCCCTGTCCTTTACACGACTTTTGTCTAAGTGGTAGAAGACCATCCACAAGTGCTGTCTCTGCTACTTTCTTGTATGGAAGGGCCAAAGGAAAGGGCTAGGTTGAGCAATAAGGAGGAAGGCTTCACTTTCTGAGCGTCAGCACTGCTACAACCCAAGCAGGGAGAAGGAGCACATTACATTAAACACCTTCAGGCAAGCCAGGAAATGAAAACTGAGAACACAAAGGCCCTGGCCAAAGCTTTTTGAAGCCAATGGAAAATACATCTGTTGATTTGGACAGAAAATCAAACATATCAAAACATCTGGGGTTAAGCTTTTAAGAGGTGAAAGTATTTTTTTGTATTATGTGCACATTCAAATTGATATTGATACAGGCAGCAGTTGCTTATTTTCATGAACTTCCAATTTGCTCACATGAACATTTACAGAAAGCATCTTTCAGGTGTACATAAACATAAATGGAGGCTCGTTTATGAAAATGCAATTTTCACATTTCATATAGAAGGAGAATTCCCTTCTGAAAGCTGGACCATAGATGCACAGTCTTAGAGTGATACTACTTGACCTGGCTAACCAGCCATACAATTTAGATTATATTTGTTCACAGAGTAATTAAGCCAGTAATCTTCTACAAAGATTCATCATTTTGCATAAGGTGAATGTATACTGTACACATCGTACAAATATGAAGCCAATTGTGCCCAAGCTGGCACAAAAAATGCCCGCTAGAAATGCCATGCTCTGAATATCTTAATTCAGCTTCCTTATTCTACTGCAATGTTTTCTAACCTTTACCTTTTTTCAGAAACAAGGAGAGGCAAACCTGTCAACAGATTTACACATGTGAAATTATTTTCTCTTCTAACTTATTCCATATGTTTATTCCCTTTTTGGGTAGATTATTTCTACCCGAACTCCTATTTTGTCCATATTTTGACATTATATCTGCTAAGATTTTCGGCTTTTTACTGATATAAACAATTTTGCTCCACCAGCTTAGTCTGTCTTATTCCAAATTTGATTATGTAGAGCTTTTAGTTTGTTGGATAGGCAGTTAGCCTTTTTATCGGTATCTTAGCTAACAATGAATTTAATACTAAAATGGTAGATCAATGTGCTCTGACCCAAACTGGGCTGGAAACCTTGAATTTGAGAGAACAAGAGGGAATCTACTCAAACACTTTTCAAGTGATGAAGAGTATTGATCTAAATCAATAGCTAGATTTCATTTTTAAAGGTTACTTATGGCTGAAAGCAATACTTAAGATGTGATGGATCACACCAATAATCTGTGCATTTATTTTTTTCGGGATACAAATCTCTCTCTTCCTTTGTTCTTCTAAACATGGAAACAATTTCAGAGCAAAAACATTGATGGATGAAGATACTGGAACACCAACTTTCTTCCTCCCTCTCCAGAAATAATGCTTTTTGTAAGGGCAACTCTATGATGGTATACACACTAAGATTTTTCATGGGCTTTGCATCTCAGGCTTCTCCATATTGCACAAATTAATAAAGAGCTCAACATGTACGGGGGTGGGAATTCACAAGGTAACTTCACAATGAAATCTCTCTCTCACTCCCTTTTTAGAACATTAGGCCCCCGGGATAGATACTGTACAAATGTCTTTCTGTCTCTACATATTTGCTTTAAGAAAATCGTGCTGCACCCCAAGAAATATCATATGAAAGCACTTTTACTGATCCCCTTTAGCATGAAATTACTGCCTGCATATACCCAGGAATACTATGAAGTAGTAACAACTATTATTTTTCAGGACAAAATCTCAATCTAATCAATGCATAACAGTATCTGGTGATGTAAAAACACAGTTTTAGACTGTAATGTATAACTAGGTTGTTCCTCCCATGGATCTTACAGCCTGATTTTGTAAAATGGCAAACTATTTTTAGGTGTTCTAATTTTTAAGCGTTCACACTGATAGACCTTTCTAGGAGTTTATTAAGAAGATGAATACTCAACATTTTCTAAACTTATATTATGTGACTGAAGCCAAGGAAATCTAGTTACAGTCTATAGCCAATAATATGTCATATGCTTATTAAGATAGGGATAGAAGTAGTTAGCAGTGCCAGTAACTGTATCTTATCTATTACAGAGAAAAATGACCATCCCCAATACTGTTAAATTAGACTTTCTTCCAAATATTTTATTTTCTAGGAAAAACAAGAACATCGTAAATACTTAAAAATGTTTTGCAATCTTTTTATTTGTTCTGTCAGAGAATAAAAACTTGCATTCATTCCATGGCATATGAATTATAATGAGATTTTTGAGACACACTGAAGTAACTAATGAATTAATAAATAATGTCATTATTTCTGTCTGTGCTGGTCACTAACACCTAATGAACTTCAATGTACAATGAAGAAAGA
>VXAL01013753.1:0-42519 GCA_013399475.1 Chauna torquata
CCAAGGAGGAAAAGGATCTTTGCACGGGAGTTAGCAGGGCTCGTTGATAGGGCTTTAAACTAGATTTGAAGGGGGGAAAGGGATAAAAGCAGGCTTGCCAGAGACAAGCTTGGGGGTGGTCTGCTATCCCAGTAGAGGTAGGGGATGGAGAGCCATGGGACAGCAAAGACACAGGGGATATTGCCGGGTTAGAAATCATGGAAGTGCCTGGGAATGGTCACACAGGAATTAGGGCTTCTCCCCCCAGAAAGATGATGAGATCATTAGCCCAACTGAAGTGCATCTACACCAATGTGCACAGCATGGGCAACAAGCAGGAGGAGCTGGAAACCATTGTGCAGCAGGAAAACTATGACATAGTTGCCATTACAGAAACATGGTGGGATGGCTCGCACAGCTGGAGTGCTGCAATGCATGGCTCTAAAGGCTTCAGAAGGGATAGGCTAGGAAGGAGAGGCAGTGGGGCAGCCCTGTAATGTTGGGAATGTTTTGATTGTCCAGAGCTTGACAATGGCAATGACAGAGTTGAGTGTTTATGGGCAAGAATCAGGGGGAAGGCCAATGAGGCAGATGTCATGGTGGGAGTCTGTTATAGACCACCCAACCAGGCTGAAGAGGCAGATGAGATATTCTGTAAGCAGCTGGGAGAAGTCTCACAATCACTAGCCCTTGTTTCTGTGGGGGACTTCAACTTACCAGATGGCTGCTGGAAATACAGTACGGCAGAGAGGAAACAGTCCAGGAGGTTTCTGGAGTGTGTGGAAGATAACTTCCTGACACAGCTGGTGAGTGAGCCAACTAGGGAAGGCACCCCACTGGATCTTTCTCTTGTGAACAGAGAAGGACTAGTGCGTGATGTGAAGGTTGGAGGCTGTCTTGAGCATAGTGATCATGAATTAATAGAATTTTTGATTCTTGGAAAAGTAAGGAGGGGGGTTAGCAGAACTGCCCCCTTGGACTTCCAGAGGGCAGACTTTGGCCTGTTTAGGAGACTGGTTGTCAGAGTCCCTTGGGAGGCAGTCCTGAAGGGCAAAGGAGTCCAGGAAGGCTGGACACTCTTCAAGAAGGAAATCTTAAGGGCACAGGAGCAGGCCATCTCCACATGCAGAAAGATGACCTGGCACAGAAGAAGACCGGCCTGGCTGAACAGAGAGCTTTGGCTAGACCTCAAGAAGAAAAAGAGGTTTTATAACCTTTGGCAGAAGGGTCAGGACACCCAGGAGGACTATAAAGAAGTTGTGAGGTTGTGGAGGGAGAAAATTAGAAGGGCCAAAGCCCAACTGGAGCTTAATCTGGCTACTGCTGTTAAAGACAATAAAAAATGCTTTTATAAATACATAAACAAGAAAAAGAGGACTAAGGAGGATCTCTGTCCTTTATTGGATGTGGGGGGAAACATAGGGACGAGACATGAGGATAAGACTGAGGTACTTAATGCTTTCTTTGCCTCAGTCTTTAGCAGTAAGATCAGTTGTCCTCCAGGTACCCAGTCCCCTGAGCTGGTAGATAGGTAGGGGGAGAAGAGTGAAGCTCTCATAATCCATGAGGAAATGGTAAGTGACCTGCTACATCTCTTTGATGTACACAAGTCTATGGGGCCAGATGGAATCCACCCGAGGTACTGAGGGAGTTGGCAAAGTGCTCTTTCCATCATTTCACCATGAGGCATCTGGAGAACAAGTCTTATGAGGAGCAGCTGAGGGAGCTGGGGTTGTTTAGCCTGGAGAAAAGGAGGCTCAGGGGAGACCTGATCACTGTATACAATTACTTTAAAGGAGGCTATAACGAGATGGGGATCGGTCTCTTCTCCCAAGTGCCAGCTGAGAAGACAAGAGGAAATGGCCTCAAGTTATGCCAGGGGAGGTTTAGGTTGGGTATTAGGAAACATTTCTTTACTGAAAGGGTTGTGAAGCGTTGGAACAGGCTGCCCGGGGAGGTGGTTGAGTCACCATCCGTGGAGGTCTTCAAAAAACGTTTGGATTCAGAGCTTAGTGACATGGTTTAATTTTGGCCTTGGCAGCGCTAGGTTAAAGGTTGGACTGGATGATCTTGGAGGTCTTTTCCAGACTAAATGATTCTATGATTCTATATCTTTGTAGTACAGAATTTTGTAATCAAAGTCTCCTATCCCTGTCCTGGAGCCAGGCAACCCTCAACTCCCTCTTGTTTCAAATAAACTAATTGTTAAATTGCACAAAACTACTGGAAACAGCACTGGGATTAAAACTCTCACAGTCTCTGTGGAAGTGTAGAGCCAAGGCTATCAACTGCAAGGCTTTTTCAGCATTCACATAAACAGCTTGTGTGTTTAGCCATTCTATCCCTGCCCTACTAAAGCCATTCTGCCAAACAGAACCTAAAAATTCTGATATTCCTCATTGTACTTTTATGACATGCAGCTTTGCAACCTTTAGTAACTGTGAATTAAGTTACCATCTGGGAGTTGTTTCACACAAATTCAAATCCCCTTGTTTGTTTCTAAGGATCTCTCATGCTTTCTTTATCCTTTCCAGGCCATTCCTCCAGACCCCCAAGTTCAGCAGGACATAAAGCTGCACATAAAGCTTAGCACATAAAGACCATGCATGTGCTGCTGTGCTCCTGCTGATCCTTCCTCCATAGTCCCATTCTCTACATGAAAATATATGAGCTCTGACAGTGCAGTCCTTTGCTACAGCAGAAAATGAGGACATGAGTATTTGTTGTCCACATACATGCCTCATCCCCATGGTCTTCTTTAAATTGCTACAATCCTAGATGATGTAACTGTAGAGACTACAGGGAAATTGGGTGGACAGTCTTGTTCCCACTTTTGCTGAACGTTGACCTTGCTAACAGCCTCCAAATCCAAGGTAGGAGTTCAAAGGTGCTGGGATATTCTTGGGTTGAAAAGGAAGACTTGCTGGTGCAGTGAGTTTAGCCCTTACAACTCCACAGCATGCCAGCAAACAGGGAGAATGAAAATAAGCCAACAAGGCTCAAGTGGGTTTTAAAAACTAAAAGGCAAATAAAAGAATTTCCTACCCATACATAGTTATTTTTGAACTGCATTATGACTTCTAATCTAATTACTATTGTGTTAGAGGATATGTAGCACTGATTTTTGGATGTTTCAAATAAGCAATACCATTCCTTGAAAAGTCATAGCTGAATCTATATTAGCTCAGCCAGTATTAACTGCTTTATTCAATTAAAGCTTGATGACTGCTATATGTAAAAAAGCTTAGAAAAGCTCAGAGCAATATTTTAGAACGACTACTTCTATTTTATCCACACCTTTTTGGAAAAGCAGGTGACACTGAACAGGAGAGCTGCTGTCAGACAACATACTGCAATGTGATCGTAGGATCATAGAATCACAGAATATCTTGTGATTAAAATTAAAAAATATAAAAAATGTCATCTGAGGTTTTTGTACACCTCTATAAAAATGGGGTGTGACAATACATGGACTAAGGCTCCCAATGCAAGTATCTACTTCAAAATCTTGGTAGGAATCTTTGCTGATGAAGATTTGATAGGAGAAGTTAAACTCTTCAAAGCAATGCTTCCAGAAAAAAAAAAAAAAAAAAACCATTTCCTTTTATTTGCATTGCAGCAAGTGCATTGCATCCTTTCACATCCTGGATTGTGTATCCAGGTGTAATAATCAGTCAGAACAAAGCTGCTCTACTCAAGAAAGTTGATTTGTTATTCCAATAAATGTTTTATTTATTTTCTAAGAATAGCACAGAGTTCACTTCTGAAGGAAAGCACTGTCTCTAGGGTGCATTAGGATTTAATTTTCCTTGTGTTTGCTCACTGTTACATATCTAGGGAAGACACAGACAAAACAAGGGTAGTGAGCAGAGAGGAAAAGTATACCCTTCTGTATCATACCAAATAACTTGATGAGTTTAACTACAAATGCAGCGATACATCTCTAAGTATTCCTGGGGCATAAAAACAAACCTATCAATAAAGAGAGCACAATGCAAAACAATTGCAAAGCAGTATTTATAGAAGCATTTATGTCTGAATAAATAAAAGGAGTCCAAATTATATATAAACACCAAACCTGAAAGCAACTTCAAACCTTTTTTTCTCCCATTAAGAGAGAAAAAGGAGGAAAAAGAAGGGGGAGAGTGGTAGCCGAAAGTAAATTATACTGGTATAACATAAAAAATAAAGTCTTTGGTATCTATTGCTTAAAATTAGAATTTAAAGACCAGTAGACATGGATTTAATGGTGAACAGATGTAGGTATATAAACTTTAGGTATTGCGGTTTTATTCAATTACTTCTTAAATAAGTTCTATTAAAAATTTACTTGAATAGTCATATTCAAAGGATATTTTCAGGAAAGGGCTTTTTCGAGAAAATAGTACACAGCTTTGATTTCAGCGACTATCCAATGGCATTTTAAATGGAAGCACTTCATTGCATTTTATCCACAGAGGCTGAATTCAGGAGGAGTGGGGGGAAGAAGGAAATGAAAATATAATTATGTTTTTCCTCACTCAGCATACAAAATATCCTTCATTTGCTTGAAATGGCAAAATGAAATGCTACTCAGTTAATTGTGCAGATGTTCAAAATATGATCATTTTGCATTTTATCAAGATGTACAATGAAAAAAACAAAGGGACATGTGAATTTATTTATTTATTTATTTAGGTTCCAGGCACTTCCAGAGCTTTTGTCTTCTTCCTGCTTGTGCTGTACTCAGACTGAGCACTGAGATATTCTGGTATTTATTTTGATGGGGCTATTTGTGCCTCCCTCACATCATGTATAAACCAATGATAGTTTTCTTAGCTAAGTCTCATTGTTTTGCATGTGTTTTGCTCAGAGCATTACCATTTTATCCATTTGGCATTTATTTATAGCTATTGTAGGGTAAGACTTACCAACCTGTCAGAGCAATTTAGGAAGGTTTTGCTTCTTGCCATGTTTATCCCATGTCTCAGAGTAGGAGGATATTTCTAGCCTATTGCATTGAAATGGGTTTATGCATGCTATCCCTAATTAGTTATAGCATCTCTATGCAGAGTGGTTGTAGGTGCTCAGGCGAACCTTATTCTCTTGGGATACAGCAATAGATTTATTTTTGCTCCTGTAAATCCTTGCTGTTGCAATAAGGTCACTTCAAAATTGAAAATTATTCAGTCTTGGAATAGAATCATAGAATCACAGAATATTCCGAGTTGGAAAGGACCCACAAGGATCATCAAGTCCAACTCCTGGCTCTAAACAGGACCACCCAAAAATCAGACCCTACGTCTGAGAGCATTGTCCAAACACTTGTTGAACTCCTGCAGGCTCAGTGCTGTGACCACTGCCCTGGGGAGCCCGTTCCAGTGCCCGACCACCCTCTCGGTGAAGAACCTTTTCCTAACACCCAACCCGAACCTCCCCTGTCACAGCTCCATGCCGTTCCCTCAGGTCCTGTCACTGTCACCAGAGAGAAGAGATCAGCCCTGCCCCTCCGCTCCCCTCGTGAGGAAGCTGCAGGCCGCCATGAGGCCTCCCCTCAGCCTCCTCTTCTCTGGGCTGAACAAACCAAGTGACCTCAGCTGCTCCTCATACATCTTGCACTCTAGACCCTTCACCATCTTTGTAGCCCTCCTTTGGACACTCTCTAATAGTTTCATGTCCTTCCTATACTGTGGAGCCCAAAACTGTGTGCAGTTTTGGGTGAGTGCAGCAAGGTGAGGCCGCACCAGCGCAGAGCAGAGTGGCACAACCACTTCCCTCAACCAGCTATCAATGCTGTGCTTGATGCACCCAGGGTACAGTTGGCCCTTTTGGCTGCCAGGGCACGCTGCTGACCCATGTTCAGCTGGAAGCACCATTGACTCATGTTCAAAGGGAAGTACTTATGCCCTGTTACCTAACAGGGGAACTTGTCAGTACAGCAAGAGGTGCCTCCCTTTGAGATACACGATACCGATAAAGTTCCTGGAACAGCTCATGTGAAAAATAGATGATTTCTTATTCATTGCAGGTTTTTAGAAAAGTGTAGTGAATATTTTATGACAGGTCTGGCAAGGTTCACACATGGGCCAAAATATACCCGGTTGTGCATATGCTCTCTTGAGAGCCTTCCCCTGCAGTCAGAAACCTTTGAGTACTGATATTCTGCAGCGGACAGGAGATGGCCTNTGAACCTCAGTTAGCTGTGACCAATAACTGTGTTATCTTTCAAGTGTTTTTCGATAATTCCCAGAATAATCTTCTCCATAATTTTACCAGGCAATGAAGTGAGACTGACAGGCCTGTAATTACCAGGGTCTTCTTTCTTGCCCTTCTTGAAAATTGGGACATTTACCAGCTTCCAGTTGACTGGGACCTCTCCAGATTCCCAAGACTGTTGAAAAATAATTGAGAGAGGTCTTACGATGATATCAGCCAGCTCTCTGTGTACCCTGGGATGAATCCCATGGGGCCCCACAGATTTATATGCATTCAGATAGAGCAGCAAGTCCCACGCAAGTTTGGGGTTGGCTGGGAGTTTATTGTCCCTCCAGTCACGGTCCTCCAACTCAGGGCTCTGGGGGTCCCAGAGACCATCATCAGTGTTGAAGACAGAGGCAAAAAAAGCATTAAATGCCTCTGCTTTGTCTACATCCTTATTTGTGAGGTGACCATCCTCATCAAGTAACAGACCAATTTTATCTCTGGTCCTCCTTTTGCTGTTAATATACTTAAAAAGCCATTTTTGTTGTCCCCCACAGTACTGGCCAGCTTCAACTCTAATTGAGCTTTGGATCCACAAATTTTCTCCCTACAAAGGAGAACAGCATCTCTGTAGTCCTCCCATGTCACCTGACCTTGCTTCCAGTGGCCATACACTTTCTTTTTCCACCTAAGCTCTACAAGAAGATCACTTCTTAGCCAAGCCAACTTTCTGCTCTGCCTGCTTTACATTCAACATTTTGGAATTGCCTGTTCCTGTGCTCTTAGGAGGTGGTACTTAAAAAGCGACCAGCGCTAATGGACCCAACACCTTCAAAAGCAGTTTCCCAGGGTAAGTTTTGCTCAATATGACTGCCATTTTCCTCCTTTTCACCAATTGAATATACAGAGAAAGGATGCCCTCTACAACTCTGGCCTTTATCACTTGACCTCTTCATTCCCATCCTCCCTGTTTTTATTATAGGACCATAATGTTGAATAGTAGGTGAGTTACACACATTAAAGACCTTGATGCTCAGCTAGTGTAATAAACTTTCTGTAAATACTTCACAGGGGTTATATTTAAGTTTATCAAAATGTATGTGAGTACTGTAGGAAGTTTACAGAGACTGGATCTCTTCTTTATCAGATATTTTTACGTTTACTGTTAATCACTCTATAACTGTTTTCTAGATTTTGCTCTCCTTCACCCCCATATATAGATCCAGCTTTTCAAGATGCAGTATCTAAAATGCAAAATACAGTTCCTATGACATAAAAGAGGAAGTAAAAGGTCAGATGATGGGAAAATGCCTGATTGTTTTGTTAACAGAAAAGGTTAAAATGGTTTGCTATGTTAATTATAGTAAAAAAGGGGGGAGGGGTTTGAAGTTGCAATATGACTAAGAATAACAGCTCAACTTTTAATCATCTGTGTTAACTGTTACCTATTAAGAAGTATCCTTTTATATTTTGATGTTTCTAATTAGCTACAGGACTGCCACTGGACTATCTTACCTATTAGTTGTATAAATGCAAACATTTCTGCAAATCCTGTCAGATTCAGAACTCTTAGTTTGCCATCCTTTTTCTCCAAAATTAAGAACACAGAAACGCTTAATATTACACAAAAGTCATCATTTGACTGATATTATGTTGCTACAAATCACTTACTAGCTCCACCAAATTGTTTTGCATGATTGCAAAGCTTGTTAAAGCACGCAGTACAATGCATTATGTAAGGCTAGCATTCTAACCACACAGTAAAGCAAAAATCTTAAATGATACCAGATGGCCAAATTCAGCACTGTGTTCTCTTCAGTTACTCACTTCTTGCTCAGTTTAGTCATTTGCTGTCAGGATTTCAAATCAGCATCAATGGGCTGGACAAGGTGTCCAGTGCCTCTGAAGCTTCCCCAAGAAACTGTGCAGCCTTGTAGCCCAGTAAATATGATGGTGTCATTGCTCTCTACTAGGACAAAAAAAAAAATTGTATTAAGCTAACAAAGCTCACAGGACTTGCATGGCTTTGTATGGACTTGTCTTGGTCTGCCTGGAGATCTGTTTGAAAATGTGCTTAGCTAATGACCAAGTGATATTATCTGTTTTGTTCAGCTTCTACTGAGCTTTGTATGGTTGTGTGGTGTAATGGTTACTGTTGTATGTATTTCTGTAACTCACAGATAGTAACAACATTCTGTGCAAAATGGACTATCTTTGAACAAAGAATAAAATGCTGTGAAGAGTAGTGCAGGCAGGGAATGAAAGTAGGGGGCCTTAAAAGTATAGGCAGAGAGTAACACTGAAGGCCACAGGGCAATAAACATTTCATCAGCAGTCAATGATAGGTCATTAAAGAATGCAATCCTGGGAGCCAGGCAAAACCTGTTTTAGGTTTAGCAAAGAGAACAAACAAGTATCCAATAGGTAACACTGGTCTTACTGAATTTGGATGTAACATGGACTTGCAGATCAGCAAAGAAAGTGCAAAGCTAGTAAATGTACAAATATATACATCTAAATCCACCTATATGATGTAAATATGCAAAGACCATATTAGTAAAGATACAAGAATAACCTCAAGTAGATCCCAGAGTGAGGAGGCAGAAACTACCAAGCCAGCAAGGACTCAGGATACTGATAACTTGCTGTATGCAACCCAGAGTAAGCCAGAGAGGCAGTGCCACAGAAAACGGTAGGTTGGAGAAAGTTTGTGTGTGTCATCATAACTGAATAGAATTTGAACTAGAAGTATTAGTATAGTTGTAACAGGACTAATAATATTTGACTCTTAATTAGGTCAGTTTGACTGTTCATTGGGCTAAGTCTAAATTCTTGGCTTTGCACATAATGCATATTTCCTTTTGCCCATAATAAGGTTTTAAGTATAACAAACTGATGGGAATTGAAGCAAATTAGTCTGAAATTTTGATGCAACAAGATAATGACTGTGTAAAAGACATCACGGAACTACACAGAAACATGGAGAAAAGAGGTAGAGATACCATTCCCATCACTTCCGTACTTTCGTGCAAGCTGGAGGAATTGTTTTACATACTACATCTTGGTCAATGTTATTAGAAAGAAGTTGACATGAAGACTGAGTCTTAATCTTTTTTCTTAGCTAAATTTAACCACAAACAGAGTCACTTAAAACCATAATACCACTACATTTATTATACCCATACACATTAATCTACCTATTCATTCTTGACAGTAACTCTACATTTTTAGAAAAGTCCCATTGTATCACCAGTGTCAAAGAAGCTTTCATTTTTGCCTTGTCAGTAATAAAGAGAATTCCTACCAAAATAAAGAAACAAAAAGTACTCCGCATTTTGCGGCTTCATGTTGAAGTTAAGAAATCAGACTATAGATGTGAAGTTCTTCTCAAAGTAACAGTACCATCCAGCAGTAAAATAAATTTAGTTTTCTGTTAATCTGCTTATATGGCAAAAAGCATTGTAGCACAAGAGCATTTCACACACATTAATTAAGTATTCTCTTAACCTTGTGAAGGAGGTCTTACCCCCAATTTTCAGAGAGAAAACTGAAGGAGTAAATGATTTGCTGAAGATCATGCAAAAGCCTGTGATGGGAAAGAATCAAAACATCTTTACTCTAAATTAAGCACTTTGTCCTCAAAGATTTTCCTTCATGGTTCACTGTGAATGACAAAAATTGCATAAATGACAAAACATTGGTATTTCCAAACATTAAAAAACACATCATACTAAATATCTGGATCTGCACTTAATTTTAATCTCTTATTAACACTCATTGTGGAAAAGGGCCACAGCTAAACCTATTCCTAATTCTCATTAACACTCATTGTGGAATAAAGCCAGAGCTGAATTAACTCTTGCTGTAACATTTAAAAATCACAAAAATAAGTAAGTAGCAAGCCTGAAACCAGATCAGAAGACTACCCGACTAACTGAGTGGGTCCAAGGCAGTGAAATTAAAAGCATTAAAGTAGTCCTGTTGGCCCTATTTGCAAGCAGAAAAATAATGAAAAGATTCATAATTCAGTATATCATGTTTACTTTGCTTAACTGTATTTCAATGTAATCAATTTTTATATCTCAAAAAGCATCTACAGTATTTTTTTCTGCACATTTTACAGAAAATAAAATGTAAAAATACATCTATCAAAAGAAATAAAAACTAGGAAAATAGTTCAGTTTTGCTTTGTTTTGTTTTTTAACCATCATTTTTTCAGCTACTTCTTTGTGGTATTGATAGGAGGGATTATGATCCTGTTGGGAAGCAATTAGCTTCTTGCATGTGTTGATTACAAAGAAAATGACTGGCTAGTTTTGCTGTCAGGACATCAGCCTCCAACCTGACTCCTGTTCTGGAGCTCATCTGGGATCTAAGAGGACCCAAGGGCAGGCTAAGTAACTTTGGCCATAGACTGTCCTACGTTTAAGCTGCCATGGCTGTGGTAAAGCAGTTTCTGCTCCTCTTTGTTTCCCTGGCTGCTCACCCTACTCTCAGGCCACCAGCTAGCTTGTGCTTGCAAAGGCTTTTTTTATGGCAGCACGGAGAGGTAATAAGGGGCTGATCTGGCTTAAAAAAAAAAAAAAAAAAAAGGCAGTTTTCCATTTACTTCACATCTCCCAGCAGTTTTANGGGTTTCAAACGCTTTTTTTATGGCAGGACGGAGAGGTAATAAAGGGCGGAGCAGGTTTAAAAAAAAAAAAAAAAAAAGGCAGTTTTCCTCTGTCTTAATCAGTTGCTTCAGCTCCCTGGTATGGCCAACAAAATGCCTCCACTGGCAAAATTAAAGAAAGTGGGAAATGGGTAGAAAGGGGACAGTCATTCAGGAGCTGTGTTTATTTTGGCAGAGTGCTGTGTATATGCAGGTGACGCGGCATTCTAGGGAGTTATTCCTATGGAAACTGAAAACAGGTTACCTTCCTGAGGTTTGGTCCATGGGAGTCACGCACTCTAGTCGCCCCCAGTGTCTCCTCCCTCATTTTGTGGAGACAAACAAGCAACATAAAAAGCAGGTTTACTGAATGCGAGTAACAGTGAACCAATGCTGAAAATACCTGCCTGCACAGAGTTCCCAGCCAGAGACAGATTGTAAATAGTTTCTCTGAAGAATACATTCGTGGCTTGTAATTAATGATGTATTTAAATACTGGCTTCTACTGGAGGAACCAGCGCAACCAATCTCTTGCGGTTTCATGCAACACCTACACTGTGCACTTGGCTCACCTGGACTCGTTGGTGGGTTGCTGGCTGGGGTGTACCACGGCTAGCGGTCTGCACCACGGTTAACCTAACAGACGCAGGGCCCTTAGCCCAGCAGGTGGGATAACCGACCACTGTCAGGGCCCCTGGCCGCCAGCGGCGCCCTCCCGCGTGCTTCCCCTCTGACCGCGCTGCCCTCGGCCCGGCCCGGCCCGGCCCNCAACGTGAGCTCTGCCATTAATGAGGCGTTTCCGTATTTGTTAGGTATCTTGGGCTGTTGGATTGCTAAAGGATGGGTTGGACCAGCTAAATTCTTTGCGATCTCTCTAGATACATAGAATCACAGAACCATCACAGAATGGTTTGGGTTGGAAGGGACCTTAAAGCTCATCTAGTTCCAACCCCCGGCCACGGGCAGGGACACCTCCCACTAGACCAGGTTGCTCTAAGCCATGTCCAACCTGGCTGTGAACACCCCCGGGGATGGGGCATCCACAGCTTCTCTGGGCAGCCTGTTCCAGTGCCTCACTGCCCTCTGAGTGAAGAATTTCTTCCTAACGTCTAGTCTAAATCTACTCTCTTTTAGTTTAAAGCCATTACCTCTTGTCCTGTACCTCTTTACACTCCCCGATAAGGAGTCCCTCCCCATCTTTCCTGTAGGCCCCCTTTAAGTACTGGAAGACTGCTATAAGGTCTCCCTGGAGCCTTCTCTTCTCCAGGCTGAACCACCCCAGCTCTATCAGCCTCATGGGTGCACAAAAGCATAACCTAACAATGAATGTATGTCTTGTTTACTTTAGTCCATGCTTTTTAGTTCAACAGGCCTACTGGCTCAGGGCAGATTTTCAGTTTACAACCAGAAGCCCCTTGCAGCCCCCATTCCTGGCACTCCTTTGAGGGCTTGAGATCCATGAGGAAAAAAAAGGTTGTCAATAACCACAATCCACTTTTTTAAAGTTGATTTAGTCAACAGTGAACAATATTAGCAGTCCTGGTGAGCGATGGGGCAAGAAATCATAGAAATCATCAACAGAAGTAATTAAAAACATCCCTTCTTTTCAGCTCTCAACAAATTTTGGGTGTCAAGATTTCTGAGGCTTCAGATTGACAGTGTATATATCTAAACGGGCAGCTTTTAAACCTATATCTAAACCTAAGCTGCTTGGTCTAAGTGGATACCCGGCCTGGATTCTAACTCTGCCTGGAAGAGGTGTTTCATGTGCGCTAGTTCTTACTGACTCACCATATGTTCAATTCCATAGGAAGAAAACTTTCATGTCTATGCCAAGGGAGAGGTGCACCACGCTCCCACTGTTTGGGTGATTTGGAAACTGAAATTCTGGAGTGTGCTGGAGCATGTCCTCTGAGGTCAGTCTAAGCACACGTAAGCTAAACATGTCTAACAAAATAGGTATTTGGCAGAGATACAAGCCCAATGCTACTGGAAGACACTGTCTCCTTCTAAACACCTTTAAAATGTTCTTTACTTCAATTAATTACCAAAATCATTTGCTGTTCCTGAATGATCCTAAGTACTTTTTTCAGGCTGTGTCTACTCTATCCAGTCCAAGGAGAAATCCCTGGCCTCCAGATGCAATGACGCAGTGTGGCTTGCAACCCCATTTCTCACTGCTTAGTGTTGCAGTAGTGGCCATGTCCACTCTGCATAATCCCACATCTCCTCTGGAGCTCATGGGACAGATCTATGGCCTAACAAAAAGGAATTTTTTTTTCTGTTGCAAGGGCTTAATTAGTTCTAGAATATTATCCCCAGTATCGCTATATTAAAACAAAATTTTGGAGTATTGTGATATGTATTGCATGCCTTGGAACCTGGTGTCAGAGGGTTTTGAGGCTCTAAAGCCTGCTGAGACAGTATTTGGGAACTGTAGGAGCTAAACACAGAGCTAAAAGTAGTGTGGCTGTATTCATGTTACCTACAGGGAGAAGTACCTGGAGCACACTGTCCCCAGAACTGTGACTAGATTTTGTCTCATGAGGAACTATTTGGTTAATTCCAAAAGAGAACTTTGAAAAAATATATATTCAGGTTTATAATCAGCACACCAGTATGCTGGGACAATCTGGGAAGGTAAATTATCTGAAAATGCCAGCACAACTTAAAATAAAATATATACTTTATTTTCCCAAACTGCCAAACTAAAAGAAAATAAAAAATAAAAAATAGCTGCTTGAGTCCTGAGCAAGAAAACTGCAATCATTAATCAGAAGTTAAAAAGAATCAAAGACCTGAGGCAGAAGACATTGTGGTAGGCACAGACACCACTGAAAACATGATGAGAAGAAATCAGATATATTCAGCTAGGTTATCATATTTTACAAGCATGAAAAAAAAATAAAGTAAATCTGAGGATTCCCTGTTAGTAATATAGTATTGCATATTTCTTATTTCTTATGCATTCTATTAGGAGGTATTTCTGAAAACACTGAAATAATTTATTTAAGATTAAACATGGCATATAAAGGTAATTACAGAGATAATTGGTTTAAAAACACCAACCTATTAAGGCATTAATTGGTACTGCTGTGTAGTAGTAGTATATGAAATTAATAGTAACTATACGCATCTTTAGAGAAAGTTTCTAAACATATTTTAATAATGGTTTGTTTTTTAGTTAATATACATACCTGTCACAGTAATTTTCATTTAAAGTTTCTTATGAGACATTCAGCTTAAAACTGTATTGGAATGAAAAGGTATTAAAAAGAAATCTTGTAACTGTTATGTAAATCTGGTTGTAAACTTGCATATAGACTTCCGATAGTAATTTCTACTTGTTTTTTTGATGCAGTAGGTTTGAGAGGCAAATGAACCATGTTTTGCCACTTTATTTAGGAGTAAAGATGCACTTGGATTTCATATATTAATCATAAATCAGATCCATCTGAAATTACTTAACTTTTCTACTCTATAATAAAGTGTCTGCCTTCTATTAATCTCTGGCTATATATTCACATGAACATACGTAAAGAAAAGAGGTACCAATATGGAATGTATTAATGGAGCACCTGATAAAAGTTCAGAGGGTGTAGGATATTATAAGCTCTTCTACAGAAAATTCAAAGAACTCTGGTTTTGTGAGACTCCATGAAGGAAATGGTTACTGCAAGATATTCCGTATCTGAATTGTACCAATTTGGCTGCCCTTAAAAAAAAATGTCAACAGCAGCCACCATTTTAAAGTAAATAAATTCGTTTACTGGAAAAGCACATCTGGTCTTCGAAAATATGATCTGGATTTTTCCGGGCTGCTTCTCGATCCTCCAAAGTTTTCTTTTTACCATGTGTTTAATTAATACTCTGTAGTCATGGAAACTTCAAGCACCTGTAATTGTTCCCCACAACTATGTTTAATAGCCTGGAAATAGCACATTATGATCTTTAATTTCTAATCTGCTCTGAATTTAATCACTTTTCTTCATGGTTAATGTCTCCCTACCCCTCTCCTTTGCTCTGCAGCCCATGACCTTTGAAACGTGTTCAAAGCAACAGCTTCTGCAGGCTTTCTTGCAGCAGGTCCTTGCCAATATTAACCTGTGATTCCACAGCATGTAAACTCCAGAGTGCAAGGTCACAGGCTTCTTGCCTTCCTTCTCCATTCATTACCTGTGCCATAAGAGCCCCAGAGAGCAATTCTCTTTCTCTCTTGGTGTTTTGAAATTCCAAGTATTTATGGTCATCTAGCAAGGATATACAGTACACTGATTTTCAAAGAGCACCACAAAATGCAGCTTTATTGTATGAATAGGAAAGGGTCTTAATGCTTAGCTTCAACCAGCAAAGAAGAGAACGGAAGGATGTCAGACCTGCTTGTGGTATTTCCTTTCTTCTGGAAATCCAAGGAGAACAATATGTGGAGTCTTAGACATTTAGTGAAAGATGGGAGCAGGGCTGGCAGACAGTTCTATCATGAACATAAGAAAGAAACTATGGAAAGTACATATGGACCCAGAGGCAGTGGTAATTTGGGTGATAAGCCCTTTACAAGGTAAAATTGCGTATTAAAAGGAGCTCCAATTGGCACTGCCAGAGGGAATTTTCTTCCAGCTTAGTTCCATTAGACAGAGCTATTCTGATTGTTAGCTGAGAAATGAAGGAGTGGACGGCCTTCCAGAAGCATTGGGATCCCAATGGCTATCTCTGTACTAGACTGCATAGGTAGCTCACAAGAGATCTTCACGGCTGGAATTCAGAATTCTATCCCTTTTTGTGGGGGAGGAAAAACTAGTCCCATTGCTCCTTAAATCTGTGGTCTCAGTAAATGAATTCAGAGGATTATCCATTTCAGAAAGCTTATAGTTTTCTCCTTTCAGACACCCTACTCTCAGGCTTTTCTACAGGTATACAGCTTAGTTTGATGCATAAACATTATCTGCCTTGTATCACAAGTCACACATTATTCTCAGCCTCCTGCATGGTTATTTTCCTTAAGAAAAAACATGCTGTTTGTTTTGTGCAAGGAACAGTTGTTAAATGGTTATTATTTCCTACAGAAATCTCATGTCATCTCATAACAGTAAAACCTTTCTTTACAGTAAAATGCAAGAGAAGGTATCCAAGTTCCATTTAAAATAAATGGTGAATCTATTAAAATGTAAAAAATACCTGCAGACTAATCTGTCAAAAGGGACGGGTTTATACAACTTTTTTTGAAAAGGTGCCAGCTTTTTACCAAGCTGGACACCCATTAAGGTTCTACAGATGCAGCACAATCCAGCTCTGCTGATGGAGGGAGTGGAAGCACCATGTGCTCTGTAGGGAAGCTAATCCTTAGATGAGCTTTAGCCCTGCTGCACAGGTTTGCTGCACAGTGACTTGAATGCTTAACATGATGCAGGTTGGCATTGACTGATTGGGCATGCGAAAGAACACCACTCCTTTCAGTGGCAGTTGATGTTTTATCATGTTTATAAAACTGCTAGAAATAATGTGGTCCTGAAACCAAGCTCTTCATATTGATTATATTTCAAGCAAAGCCAGATTCTCTGAATTCTGTAACCTTCTGAAAAATCATAGTTTCCTTCTCTAAGAAGCTTATCTTCTCACAAAAGTTCAATAATGCTTTGCAATGATGCAGTTCTTGCTATTTGTTCTGTGAAACTATTCACTCCTTAATGGCAAGCTCAGAACTTGCCTTGCAGGATTGTTGACCTATTCCTGTAGGTTTGGAAGAGATACCCTTATCATGGGGTGATGCTAGATATCATCTGTTGGGACCATGAACTGCGTTTCTTGCAGAAACTTAAAATGCTTTTCCTATTTATGAAGTATTTCAATTGTACTAGTGGTTCAGGGCTGGTGTGTAGAAAGAAGGCGGCATACCAATATATTAAATAGCAGAACATGAGTGCAAAGAGCAGTGGGGGTACATGAACAGCAGGGACAGCATTCTCCAGTGCACATAGCTGCATAAATGGTACACAATGCACAGCTGGTCAGACTGCTATGACTCTTATTCTGCATTTAATGTAGATAGTGTCAAGCCCTAGCAAATATGAAAGACAGCTTCTGATTTGACTCATTTTGGCACCAATCCAAGTTAGCTATACTGATTTTTATGGAATTTCTCCAGATTCAGAGCGCCAGAAATATAAGAAAATTAGAACCTCACATGATGGCTAAGACTATCCTGATTATTCCTGAAGATTTTTATTTTATCTACTTTTCTTTTCAGAAGGTAGAGTTCAGTATTTATTAAGCTTAAAACAACCTTTTACATTAATCTATTCTGAGTTTCTGAACGTGGCTGAGATGTAAAGGTGGGAGGAAGGAAGGCTTGCTCTTGCTCTGAAATATAATTAGGAAATGCCATGTAGTCTAAAAATAGTTCAAAAAGATTAACTGTACAGGATCTGCCAACTCTCTGTTAAGTCAATATGGTTTGAGATTAGCGGGTAACAAATAAATTATGAAAGTATTTCCCCAAAGCATTCTTTACCCTTTTTCATATAGCTCTATGTACAGGTGGTCACAGATGGAACTATCTGAGATAAACAGTGTATGCAGGACTGAGTCACAGGTTTGTACAGATCAAAAACTACTTCCCAAGAGAGAGGCACAATATCTCACAATTCCGACCCCTTAAGAAAGTATGGTCTGGTTACTGAGCATCTGCAACTTATGTCCTTGGAACCCACCAGTTCAGTTTCTTGCAGATAAAATCATGATTACTTCTTGCAATGTTTCAGAAAGCAACAATATAAGCAAACAAACACGAGAAGCAGTTTTGTAAAGACATTTAAACGTACATTGCCTTGCCAACAAGGCCAGTTCTTGGTCCTCACTTCAGCCCCTTTGTGCTGGCTAAAGCTCAGCAAAGGTCCTTGTAAATCACCTTTTACTAAGGAAGAATGTATTCTTCCTACACAAAAAGGGAAGCACCTCACATTCAACCTCCCACAATGTCATGTTCAACAGGGGACAGTTATAAGCTAGTGGAACATAATTATGGTACTCCCTTGAAAGGGGGAGTCTTTCTCAAAAAATCAAGATAATGGCCATGCAGAACAGAACATTTCTAGCTGGCTATGAATGCATACAGTCATTATCCTTCAAAAATGCGCCTAGGTACAAAGAGCTAGTTCGGTTCCCTTAAGCCTACTTAAGAGTTCTTTCACTGGAGACTTTCTGCTTGGCCTCAGCAGATCCCCTGCCATAAATAAAGATTTGAGTTACATTGCCCTTAAAGGCTTACAGTTAGGTGGGTAAATTTTATTGAATTATAGAAACAAATTTTCCCTATAAAGTGCAAAGAAGGAGAGTAGCACTATCATGGAAGTAAATGGTAGAGCTGTATTACGTAAAGTATTAATACAGAGTTTTGTTAAGCATATCACAGAGCAACTTGAGCCTGCTCAGGTGAAAAGCTTTTACAGTGCATGTTACAGAAGGCAAGGGGAGAAGTTGAGTGTAGATGGCAGACTCATGTGATAAACCAGGAAGTGAATAAATACATGGGCAAATATCAGAGGTAACAGAAATGAGAATGATCTTTTCACCAACAGAGGACTGTTCATTTTAACCGTGGATGCCAGGTTTGCTGGACAAAAAGGCAATGCTGCTGGACAGAATCCACCATAAAGAGACAATGGTAGGTCAGAAGTTTATTTTCAAGGCTTTTATTTAATCTGCCTCACCCAAGAGAATCTGAGTTTTCTCTGTTTAAGACAGCTGTCTTCTACTGGCTTATTATTTCTATTTTCATATAAAGTTTAGCCTTAGAGATTGGTAACCTTTGTTTTGTCCCTTAAAATAGATGGGAAAGTTTCCTAAAATCTCCCAGTAGACATAATCTATGGACAAAAGAGTAGTTAAGGGAAGTCTGGTGCTTTTGCAGTTCTGACGTTGTCATTGACTACCATTGCCCAAAGTGTTTTCAAATTTTGAAGTGCAATATGGAGACCTTCTATATTGGTAAACAAGGTAAAGATAGACTTCAGAATTAGAGAACGTAAGAAACGCCCTGCTGGTCATGTGGCTCGTACTCTGACAGTGAAAGTAGTCAATACTAGTAAGTAAGAACATGAAAGCCTTTCTGCTTTCTGGAATCCATTCTCTTCACACTCCCCAGCATCCATATGTGTTGGTTTAGAGGTATTAGAAGGTATCTACCTGCCTGCTATCTTTAGTATCTTTTTATAGACCTATTGTATATGTACTTGCTTAACCCTTTCTGAACTTGTTAATCCTGCCTGCCTCTACAACCTCCTGTGGCAACAAAAGCCAGAAGATTATTACCACTAATAAAAAATGTCCTTTTTCTGTTTTAAATCTAGTTTCATTAAATACATCTAGTTCTAATATTTGCTTAAAAACCAAACAAACAAACAAAAGACTTCTGCATTCAACTTCTCCATTCCTTCATGATCTTGTAAGCTGTTGTGGTTTAGCCCCGGCAGGCAGCTAAGTGCCACAGAGCCGCTCGCTCACCCTCCCCAGGTGGGATGGGGAGAGAATCAGAAAGGTAAAAGTGTGAGAACTCATGGGTTGAGATAAAGACAGGTTACCAGGGAAAGCAAAAGCAGCGCATGCAAGCAAAGCAAAACAAGGAATTCTTTCGCTACTTCCCATGGGCAGGCAGGTGTTCAGCCACTTCCAGGAAAGCAGGGCTCATCACGCGTAATGGTTTCTTGGGAAGACAAACGCCATCACTCCCAACGTCCCCCCCCTTCCTCCTCCTTTACCCCAGCTTTTATGGCTGAGCATGACGTCATATTGTGTGGAATATCTCTTTGGCCTGTCTGGGTCACCTGCCCTGGCTATGTCTCCTCCCAGCTCCTTGTGCACCCCCAGCCTCCTCGCTGGCAGGGCAGCACAAGAAGCAAAAAAGTCCTTGGCTCTATGTAAATACTGCTCTGCAACAACCGAAAACATCGCCACTATTTTCATCAAAAATCCAAAACACAGCATTGTGTGAGCCTCTACGAAGAAAATTAACTATCCCAGCCAAAACCATGACATAAGCCTTAGTCACGCCCCTCTCAAACATCCTTTACAAACAGAAGATCCATAGCCTTTTAATTCCTCCTTGATAACCAATTGCTCCATCCCCATCATTTCAGTTGCTGTTATGCAACTGAGTATCCTTCATGCTGCATGGAAACATGCAGAACTCCTCACAGCAGTCAAGATTTACCAAGGTACCACGTGGTGGCAAATGACTCCCTCTGTCTTATTTTGGTCATCATCTTGATGATGACCAAAATCTTACTGGCTGTTTTTGGCTGCTGCTTTATTCAGAGAATGACTGCAAGTCATTGCAGACTAAAGCCTCTTACTGGGGTTGTAATTAGCAACTGCAAGTTTTGCATTGAAGTAATTTGATTTTAAAAGTGCTGATTGCCCACAACATTAAAGTGACTAAAGGAAAAAGAATTACATCTCATTAATCCTATTTGTTTTATTCCAATTGTCTTCAGCATGTACCTTGTTATTTTCCCATACTAGTCTTAAGACAGCTGGAGAAGGGAAGAAATTTGTAGTGTTTAAGCCAAGTGAAGCTCTGCTTCATACTGTCCAGGAGTTCTGTTGGTGCAGAGGCAGCAAATAAAGAAGTAGCTGAATGATGAAAAAAAAAAAAAAAATTATCTGGGCAAAGACAGAAAAATAACCTTTCCTTCTTAGATGCATTATCTTAAAAGAATGTTTGTGTGTGTGTATGTGTGTGTAATTGAGACAACTTAAGGGAAATGGTGGCTTAACTTACCAATAAACAAGGTAAACATAGGACATGCCTGGAAATAAGTTCATATTTTTGTCTGAATGCTACATACAACCACAGAAGAGCAAAAAACAGTAGAATTTGTATCTTGATACAGTTGCAGAATTCAATACTTTGACCATAATCTTACTGAGATATCTTGATAATTTCTAGTTGAAAGGCAATTATTACCTAGGTAACCAGTAGATGCATCAGACTGTGGAAGGCTTGGAAGGTTCTGACATGTTCTTGCTAGATTTTGGAACCACTTTAATTATATCTGAGGTCTGTGACATTTCTCATTTCAAGTAATAAACAAAAGAATTGTAAACCCACTATTTTCTAAATTTGTTTTATTGTTTCTTGGAAAATAGTGTTAGTAATGTCAGTCATGAATAATCTCCTCTGTAAACAGAAGGGAATTGTGTCTTTTAAACACATTCCTTGACTCCTTTCTGCAGTAGATAAGCGAGCAATTATCTGTATTTATTCAGTATCCCATTTATACAAGCATGTCCATGAGAGAAACATGACAGGAGAGATCAGGATGCAACAATTTTATCTGACATAGAAACAGGCAAATTGCACAGGATATTTTGAAGTTATCTGAATAGGTCACCTGTGCACAGGACTCTATGGGGGAAGTAAACATATGAAACAGACTTGGTGTGTCGTGAACACTGACCATTAGTGTCAGAATAATTCAGGCCACATTGTCAGATGAGGGGAAAAAACAACAACAACAACAACAACAACACATCATTCCTGTGGAGAAAATCACACCTGCTCAAAGCAGATCTAAAAGTAGTAGTATGACTGTCTGTGTGCTAACGGGAACTGTAGTTCACGTACTACTGCACAGATAATCAGCTATTACAATAGTATGAATTCACGCTCTGAACATTAAGCACTGGCAAAGCTGTGTAACTGGTGATGTGTCACAGAGGAAACAATACACCATAATGCTCTTTGCTATTTTAAGAATGAATGTATTTAACTGATTCCTGTATTTAACATCCGAATCCCAGCTGTGCACAGCAAGTCTCTATATTACCAAGTGAAAAGGTTTTGAGAAGTTCTGTCTTGGCAGTAATGCTACAGAATGATCACAGAATGATGCAACTTGACTTGTACTTGGTATTATATTGATTCTGACCCAGGTAGCCCACAGAGCATTTGAAGGATACAAGGAAACAAGATTTAAAAAACGATTGCATTCCAGGTTGTTACATTCGTAAGGGATCAAAGGCTAATCCTGCCTTTAGCTGCTCAGAATAAAACCAAGATACAAATGTTAAACGTGTTTAGAGAGTAACAGTATGTCACATTCGCACAAATTCTAACTTGTATATTCCGTTATTTAAGCCATACTTGTTTTAAGTAGCTGTTCTTGATACCAAGAAGCTTGTGGTAAACCTTTCATGTATAAATGAATCCCATTAATAAGCAGACTACCTGTTTGGCTTGACAGGATGAGACATGTACTGTTTCCCATATGGTAAGCTGTGTCACATAGTCTGGCTCTACCCAGTTGCATTATTTTCCATGTCACTGAAGTTAAATAAAGATATTAAGAAAAGCTGTCAACTATGAAAACATATCAAAATAAAAAATTAAGCACCCAACCATGACTTGTTGTTTCAAGTGGCATAATTTTACTAGAACAATGAGGAAGGAGTGTGTCCGATGACTTATTTTATACTCTAAACATACTTAGTGTAATTCTTCAGTAAAAGCAGACACTTTTCTCTTTTTGCATGCCTTCCACAAAACCCCTACCCAAAAAATGCAGTCATAAAAATATTTAAAAGGACTTGGGAAGATCAGATCAATTAAAACTACTTTTAAATCAGTAGTATTCTCAGCAGTGGCTCCCATGCTAAGGATAATAAGTGGCATCCATTCCTCTCTAGCTAACAATAGTATGTTGCTTGTGTGAGGAAAAGCATAGTGAAGTGAGTGCGGGAACTGCATGGTTTAAATGGCACAGAATTATAAAACTCAGCATTCTATATATATAAAATGATTGAATATTCATGCAGAGACAATTTTACTTTCATCAGCAATTCCCTCTTCCATGGATGATGTACCTATACCAAGGCCGTGCTCTTACCCAAATTATCTCAAACTAATGCTGTTTAGCCTGAGCATAAGGAATCATCTTTCATACATGTTGAAATCAGGGCCTGCTTAGAGATAAATGGCAGACACATAAGTCTGCTTTTATTTCTGTTCTGAATCCAGTAAAATATTCTGTCATTAAGGATCGCAAACAATTTTATACCACTTTAAACTACATTTGTAAAACAATGTGTAGAATATTTTCATAAGTTATTTGCTTCATGCAAATCAGAAAATCAGTGCTATTTTTGTGCTATATTTGCAATCATTTTTGTCCACTTTTTTGTGGCAACAAGCATTTAATAACATTGGTATACGTATTCAGATATAGAGATAAATTAGTTTGTTTATCGAATAAAGAATTTTCCTTCTTCTCTACATTTGCCATATTAAGGTTTCTGAATGCAAAAGAGAACTGAAATGACTTCGCCACTGGTTTTCAGATAAGCTCGCAGGACTCGTAGAGGAGAAATAGTGCTCCATGAAGACAAGAATGCATCTCTCAGAAATGCCTACAACAATATTGTGATAGTACCTAATGGAAACTATCCTCTACAATGACCTAGGACACCGGGTCATAACAAAGCTCTGTAAATACCTTGGCATCTCTGAGGCTGGTCATAAGCCAGTCAGTGACAAGAGGTCACTGTTTGGCTTCCAGAAATTAGTAAGTCTCATATATAGCAGTAGCAGTCAAGAAGAGGTAGCACTGTACTTCAACTAAAAAAAAAAAAAAATTATTTGGGTTGGTCATGAGAATGAAGATAATGAATGTGAGTTCTGCCAAATAAACAATACAAGTGGCTTCCAGTATTTGTTTTCTTAGGTTTTGGTCTTTCCTTTCCTTTCCTTTCCTTTCCTTTCCTTTCCTTTCCTTTCCTTTCCTTTCCTTTCCTTTCCTTTCCTTTCCTTTCCTTTCCTTTCCTTTCCTCCTCTCCTCTCCTCTCCTCGCCTTTCGCCTTTCTTTTCCCTGCAGTAGGGAGAAGGTGAATATTATTAAACCTTGTAATATGTGTCCATTCTGTCATCAACCAAGAAAAGCAATAAGAAGATGCCTGTCTACCATTTTGCATCTTGAGATGAATCTCTTCTTTATTACCTTTGCTGTGAGACGTCCAATAACAGAATAATTTCTTCAGGCATTGTTCCTTTTTAATGATCAAGGCAGTAATTCGAAAACCTCAGCTTTTGCACCTGAAAAGGGCACATGGAATTGGCATTCAGAGAAAAGTTTGGGATCCACAGGTTAAAGTGTTGCTTTTTCCCCTGCTCTTAACTACTGCTATTGTTTGCATCTGTGCAGAATGAGTGCGAAGTGTGATTGCTCTGATTACATGCTTTCCCTATACATGTAAAATGACTCATTGAGTGATCAGGAATAGACTAATTTCTAATCCAGTCATCATGGGTTTAGGAGTCTTTTCTTTCTTCTCAATCTAGAAGTGTCTACCATGCTTATCATCACTAAGAAGTGAAACTTGCTGTCCCTCACATTCACGTAAAAATCCTGTCATGTCTTTCAGGAGCAGCAGCAAGGAGCAGAAAAACAATGGAATGCATTTTAAGCAGTGTTTGTTATGCATCGTATCTAAACTTAAGATTTTTTTTGTTGAACTTCAGTGGATAATGACTAGATGCTAAAAAACAAATGCTTAAAGAGAAGATAGTGATAAAAGCAAGATTGCTAGATATAGAGAGGTATGTTAGCCCTAGTGAGTAATTTGAGAAAAGAAAGGATTATTATGAAAACTAGTATGCAGCTGCCTGGCCCAGTGGCTATGGACCATCTTTCTCTTCTGTAAATTATACTAAACAGTTTAGATCTTTCCTCCTGCAAAGTGAAATACAGAGACGTATGCAGCACTTTCTGTCATCAGGAACCTGATCTCCACGCTTTTTTAAATGACTGATGAGACTTACCTTCCTTCCTAAATTTAACTTAATAACATTTTGTAATGTACCTAGAATAATTAAAACATACTTTATTATCATCCATATTTCAATAGTATGTTGAGGTTTGCTGGCTATTATCTGCCAGCTGAATTCCAACATAGAATATGCATAAGGACTGATGCAGTCCTTTGCTTTGTATATATGCAGTATATTCACAAAATGAAATATTGCCAGGCTTTGTCTCACTTTTAAGTCATGCAGAGCAGTCTGTGATTTGATCCCCTCTCTGAGGAGCATATAATCAGTGTATAATGTAGGTGTCTGCAATGGTTGCTTTAAAGAGTGTGGGCAATGCCAAACCCAATCAAAATTTCTCTAGTATTTTTCCCCCATGCTTCTTTTCTGGAAATGAACTTTCATTAAAAAAATGACATCTTCATTATTTCTTTTCCTCATTGGCACAGTTTTAAGCAGAATTGCATTGGATGACAGATTCCTCTGAGGAACTTGTCTTTCCACTCTCTCTTACAGCAAACCACATTCTGCAGTGCTGCCTCAACTTTGTTGTTTCTATTCTTCCATGCCAATTCATCTCTGAAAGGGCATTTCATAACAGTGAGGAAAACAGTTAGTTTTTTTAAGATTCTCTGACTAGGTAATTAAATTACAGTTAGCTATATGTACCAATAAATGCAAAAATGATCATTAGTTTCCTTTATAATACTGATGTCATACTAAACCATAAAAAAGATCACTAGTTTTGAAAACAACAAAGATTCATCAATAAAGCAGCTGGTATTAATAGCTAATCCTTTTGCTATCTGAGTAATAAATTTCCCCACAATGAGTGGGTAAAGCTATTATGTCACCCAGCTGCTCAGTGTTTTCTTTTATGTGTGACTTTTGTTATGATCCAAAACATGTTCTGAAAGAGTTAAGATAGTTTTCCTTACTGCTAGGGCCAAAGCCCTTAGCTCACAAATAATGCCTTAAATTTCTTTGATTCCTGTCCCAGATTATATACAAGGATACTCAAACTGAAGTTGAAAGTGTTAAGTTTTATTTGATATCTGGGGTTTACATAATGTGGTTTTTTGACAAGATGCTACATAAATTTTAATATTATGCTATGTTCCTCTTGCCTTATCACTCTAATTACACGAATCTTACTGTGCCTGTTCCCATACAAGAGAAAGTAGACTTGAGCAGTTATCACATTGATTTCTAATCATGTAGTTAAAGTCTACGTAACCAGTTCTGTAACAGTGTCTAAGAAATCAGGCTTCACTAATATAAACCACAGTGTAATACTGGAATCTGCTACAGTTTGCTTTTAAATCCAGAGAAGAAAACCATGGCAATTTTTATAGGAAAGTTTGAAATTTGTTCTTTTATGTTCATGTACATAAGTGTATGTAGTTTCTACTGTATTGTAAATGCTTATAGTCCTATAGTAAAATAACCAGTATATTTTAGTTGTACTGAAATGTCATCAAGGTTCCTTCATGATTTGGAAATGTTAAATTCCAATTTCATATAATCAAAGAGATTATCTTATGAATATGTCACAACAGCTTCACTGTTTTGTATTTTCTATAGCAAAAGACTGCATATTTAAATTTAAAATCCTTACTTTGTATTTGGAAAATATTACTTTGACAGTATTCCAGTGCTACATCAGGTCACAGTATCTGCCAGTGAATTTAGCTTGAAATCTGAACAAAATATTTATTTGCATTGTTCATAGATATAGGTTTGCTTTAAACCATTTTTTTGCTTAAATCAGAAGTGTGAAAGTAATATCAAGACTGTACCCATATCATTTCAAAGCAAACCTATTTAAACTTAACTGTTTTATACATTCAGAGATCTTCTGTATCATTTTAGTCAATTGTTAGACTCCTCCAACCTCTTTCCCCCCACCAAAAGAAAGAAAAAAAGAAAAAGAAAAAGAAAAAAAAAAGAAAAAGAAAAAGAAAAACAGAAAAAGAAAAAGAAAAAGAAAAAGAAAAAGAAAAAGAAAAAGAAAAAGAAAAAGAAAAAGAAAAAGAAAAAGAAAGGACCTCAGAAATTAAGTATATAAAATGTTGAATAATGTCTAATTGTATTGGAACTCATAGACATTTAATTCCCTGACCAGACATCTACAGGAATTACACATTTAAGTTACATTTTTTAAATTATAACTTTCTCTGTGGCAGTTAGTAAAGACAACTCTACAGACATGATTTACTCAGACACTGAGTTAACTGACTCAAGAGAGTGAGTTAGAAATCTTTTTTTTTTTCTTTCTTTTCATAAGTTCCAGGAAACTCTCAAATGGCTATCATAAAAACAGAATGCTGGGCTCAAACACAGTGAAAGATAAAAAAGACACAAATATATTATTATCTAACAACCTACTGCTATGCTCTATAGCATGATGAAAAGTATGATAAAAGGTATTCTTTCTAAGTATTAGTTGATTCTACTGAAAACTGATTTTAAATGTCAAAATATTTAAAACTAATCTACATCTCATAACAGACTACACTTTTCTTCTGTGTCTGCATTTGAGTAATTAAATTTTACAGCTTTTTATTCAGTAGCATCTGTTTCATATTTTTGCACTGTAGTTAAGCTATCAATTTTTGGCAGTGTAATAACCCTGTTGAGTCAATAGCTCCTGTTTGCTGTGACATTATTGACTCAGCAGCCAGTTCCTTGTTTGCTTGTTTTTACAGCACATGCACTTCATATACATGATCACTTTTAGTTGACAGAGCGTATTAATACAAGATGTACATCACTCGCCCTAGTAGAGGACTGCCTAGTGTTATCTATTCAGTGGAGACCCTAGGAAAAGGTTTTTATACTAACGTAAATGGAGATAACTTTAATATATACCTAGTGATACAGTACTGCTGCCGTATCCTCCAACATACATACAGCTAGAATACCCCTTTAAACCAAGTCAAGTGTTACCCGTCCTGACTCAAGGCATGTAGTAAACTTTCCTTTTTATTATTCTGTAGCCATAGCCACTGCATACTTAAGAGATCTGAAATATCAAAAAAAAAATTGTCTACGTGGCTTTAGATTTCATGTGTTTGAGTGTAGTGATTTGTCATCACTCATTGTATATATTTTACCAGCTCGGACCAAATACTTTGGCTTTTGGACAATGCATTTAGAACAAGCAAAGTAACAAAACTAACTTCTTGATTCAGAGAGTCTCCTTTTAAATTCTATGCATTTAAAAATTGTCCCTAAACACTCCAAAGGGTAAGGACCAAAATAGCAGGCATGCACAAAACTACAAAAATAAGCAGCATTTAGGCATTCAAACCCATGAAGTGAGTCTAAGAAGTATACAAACAATGCCTTTGATCTGCCCTGCTTACACTCCCCAAAACATACTTTGTTTGTTTAAATATGATGTGACAGGTATCTTACTGCAAAAATGTTCTCGGACATCTGAATTTTGTCCTCAATGTGTCAGAAAGCACTGGTACCTTGGCTGAATTACAGGAAAATCTGTGCAAGTAAGAGGCATTTCTGTGAGGCTAACCTGCTGACTGTAACATTTGAATTATTGGGAGGGGAGAGAAGCAAAAATACTTTCTTCAATTTGAGTTCAACTCTGTTTAAAAAAATAACTTCATTCCTACATGTTGAGTAACAACCACTACCGCCTTCCTTTAGAACTAATTTAAATTAATAGAGCTTACCACACAAGACTAATTAAAATCCCAGTCCACGTTTTAACAGATATCCATCAAAACCAGAACTACCAGCTGGAGGAAAAAAAAAAAAAAACGTAAATCTGTAACATATGTAAAAATTATTTTTGCCTCTGAAGGAGTGCATATAGTTACTAAAAGACAGTCACAGAGATAATACGATGGAGGAAAATGATGTTATATTATGATAACCTTTATATATTTTGTATTTCACCTTTGACAGAACTATTGGACAGTTTCTGCCATGTCCTGGATAGAAAAGCACAGAGGAAGAGAGAACAGGCACGCAGTATTTGCTCCCCTGCGTATCTAGGTTAAATTCTTGGTGCCTAGGCTCCTAAGGATTTGAAAAGTTGTTATAACACCATTAATTTCACTAATCACACCAAAGATAGGTGGGTGAGATACAGGTGGCCCACAGGCCCTGGCCAGCTGTCCACAGCTAGCACTGGGGGTAACAGATGCTTCAGCTCTTGCCCGGCTTACACTTCCAAAGCACGTATGGGAAGGCATCCTATTCATCTCTTTCCTTCCAGACAGAGTCCCCCCAGGAGCAGCCTGACTGTGTTTTGACTCCATCTTTCCTCAGTGCCAGAATTACAGTGGGATAGCTTGGCCACATAACTGGAAACTCAAAACAAGTCAATGTTTCAGACATCCATGCTGATGGTAGAATAAAGCAAACTTGGTAGAATTAAGTAAATGATTAAGAAATCTTTGGGGGTGATGGAGGAGGCTGGCTGAGACTAAGTGAGGAAACCAATTTAAGAAAAGCTAAGTACAAGTCTATCAGACCCTGGCAGTAACAACATTTTATAGAAGCAGGTCATTAAACACAAATCACTTCTCAGAGGGCTTCTTTTAGAAACAAACAGCAATGCTGACGAACAAAGAGCTTAAAAGATTTTTTTTTTTAATAACCTAGTTCATTATTAAGGAGATTGCAAGTTTAAATGTATTCTTTGTAGACTTTGTTAATATGGACTTAATACAGTTTTGCATTGGATAATCATTCTTTAATGCAAAATGCAAAAACTTTTTTTATGTTGACTTACATTTAATGAGAAGACTGCAGCTTGTCAAACCCTGGACTTGATGGATCACATATCCCCAAGAAATGCATAATGTGGCAAGGAAGAACATTCCAGTCTAAGATCTACAACAGTTAGGGGTGCTTTCCATAGCAAAAGAGAAAGATTTGCATAGCATTTGCCATGTCTGCTTAACTTAGAATAAATCAGATAAAGCAAAGCTGTGACTTTGTTCTTCGGTTTTACTGGGAAATGAAAAATTTATCATGATCACAGGTTTCTGAGATTTTGAGAGCCAGCCCAAGCATTTCTATCATGACAAAATGTTTTATAAAGAACATTAAAATACTTGCTTATATTTGAAATTAAAGGAATGTTAATATGCTGATTGCACTCAAATTAAACATCGAAACAGCAAAGTGCTTACTGGTAACAGAACTAGATGTATATTTCTAATTCCCTCTTAATCCCTCTCTCCCACCTACATGAATTTTGAATTGGATAATCCATTTCTGTGTAAATACATCAAGCACTCATCTTGTCTATGTGACTGCACTGAAGTTATGCATAGGTGCAATAATGATTCCCCGTCAAGAGAACTTTTAATTAGGATATAGTTCTTAATGGCAATATTTTACATTGGGTTCCATTAATACACAAAGGTTGATTATTAGTCCACTCTTCCCATACAGTGTTCTGATTTAATTTTGTGTGATTGCCTTCAAACATCTCTTTATCCTGTTCCTAAACTCACTCTTTTAGCAACTTCATACTTGCTAGCTTGGATTTTAAGATGAACATTGCTAGTTTATGTGAAAAGGAAATGCTACTGCTCCCAACAAAATGACAGGGATATAATTCAGATCCCTGATTCTTCTGATGAATCTATAAACCTTTAATCTGCGTGTAAGCAGGTTTATGGTGTCATCATCACTAGCAGAATCACCTAACTGAATATTGCTTACAGTAAAAAAAATTTTATTTCCTACTTCAAAATCTAACCTCTGCCAAAAGAACCTGCAGAATTTTTAAAATAGTGTCAAATTCAATTTCCAGTATTGACAAAATATATTTCCCCCAGCTCTGTTGTGTTAGTATGCCTTGTGTTCCTTCACATTCCTTTGTGCTAGCCTGTTCTGTTACCAGATTCAAAACATGACAAATCATTCTTCAGAAACCACATTAAAATCCAATAGCATTCTCTGTTCCTTTGTACTTAAAACAAAGCCTGAATATCTCTGCTTTCCTCACATTTTAAAGCAATATATTTATTGCAAATCACACGTGTAACCAATTTCCCTTTTGTTTAATATACTAGTTAATTAATTTACAAGGTAAATATTTATGGCTCATGGAATTGCCATGATTAGCAAGCAGTAGCTGGTGTATTTATCACCATTTATTTTTGTGTAATTCATTCACCATAAAATATTCCATACAGTAATAATATATATGCATTTATAATTCCAAAATGTCATTGCAGTTCTGCTTCACAAATATATAGACTATGAAGGTTACTATCAATTCTACAGTTAATTGTAATATTCATATTGATTGCAGATTATTTAAATTATTTCCTTGTTTACTTTGCTTCATCCAAATAGACTCAGATGTATTCCAAGTAGACCAATTAGGGAGTGATACTGGCAAGATCAGGCATAAGTATTTCTTTAGGTCATAGATTTTAAAATAGATACGTAGAAATAATTTGGGGTGGGTATTCAATTTAAGCCAGTAGCATTTTGTTTTATATACAGAATACTGTGAACAGTGGCAATAGTTTACTACAGCAAAAGAGAAGCTACATGCTCTTGTTCTTTCGTCTGCTTTACTTATGATCTGCAAGTATTCAAATGCTTGTGTTAACGCACCTGAAACAGGTATTTGTTTTCTATTCTGAAGTAACTTAAAATCTTTTTTTTTTTTTTCAAATAGATCATATATGGAATAAGTAACACACCTAAGTGTTTAAGAATTGTTTAACCTAAATTTTAAAAAAAATATATTATTAATTTTTAAAATTTTTCTTACTTTTCCATGGAAGGCAATGCTGTTATTGAATGTCCTCAACATCAAGTTACCCAGCATCATGTGTTTTACTCTTGAGATAACCCCTTTTGCTATCCTAGCTTCTTTTGAGCTTCTGGAGAACTGTGTTCACTGTGCAAGCTTACAGCCTTCTGTGTCATGTGGAATGTGCAGTTTTGATGGTACATCACTAGGGCAGTACTTCCTAGTGAATGAAGAGGGATACTACCATAGGATTACTTAAAAGATTTAAGAATTTAATGTTGAATCACTTTTTTCCACTATCACTACTTGTCCTAAATGTTGGTAACAACTTGGGAAGAAAGTGAAATTAAAACACTTAAGGAACAATAAACTGAGAAGATGTGGAAAACCCTAAGGGACTAGTAGTAGTAGTAGTAGTAGTAGTAGTAGTTCTAAATGTTGAGACTTCTTGTCATAAATTTATGCAAGATTCATCATTTTCAGGACCTTACCAAACTGGAAATTCTCTGAGGCCCAAATCAGGAGCAGGGTAACTGTCAGAACAGGTTAAAATTGCTAGGAAATCCTCAGTGCATTCCTCAGAAGGTTGGCACACACGGACAAAGGTAAAGTCCAGCATCCAATTTTGTGACCACCATTTTGTTTTTAAAACAGAAGTTCCAAAAAAAAAGAAGTAATCTCCATTTTTAAAATGGTTAAATATTGATGCACTGTATATCTACTGCATCACTACTTGATGTTGCCTCTAATTTTTTTTTCCCCCAAGAAAACATTACTAGCTTTCAGGAAGATTATTTAACATTATGTCTAAAAACTGTCAATTATTGATCATTCTTTTTTTTTCCCCTGGTAATGGCATTTGCTCTTACAGAAACTTGAGCCAACTTACTTTTATTGCCAATGCCCAATAAAAGGACTGAGTGATCATATCTAGAAGAGCTGATTAAGACCATGACAAGATTTCATTTGCTGATTAAGTATCAAATATGAAAATGTATTTCAAATATCAAATGAAATAAAGCAAAATACCTGTTAATCTTTTTTAAATTATCCTTGCAAGAGATGTACAGAAAAAGTGTCCCATCTTCACAACTGGATCTGATGCTGGCTAATGGACTTCAGACAATAAAATGAGTTCCAAGTAAAATATATCTACTTCAGATATTCCAAAAATGATAATCGGTTCCTTAGTTAATCCCAATCAATCCGGTGAGAACTTAAAGCACAATGAGGTTCTGAAATCAAACTATTTTGCAATAGTTCAATTTCACTTCCCATAACCACTGTATGTGATTCACATTACATCTGGTATCACAGAGATAACATAGTTAATTTATGCTGACACAATGGTATTACCTTTGGTTACCCTCAAAGAACACTAAATACTAAGTCCCAGCAATGTTTTACCACCTGCCGTGTGAGCTCTCAAATAGGCCTGTTCAATGCCCAAGAGTATTGCAGCTTCGGAAAAATGACAGAGAGGAAATTAGAATGGTAATACAAAGGGAAGGGCACAAAGGGCAATGCAATTCTTGATTTTGTAAACTGCTTTATTCCAGTTTTATGTTAAAATAAGATGCCAGATAAAGTTACTAGTAGAAAATATGACATGAGAAACACAAATTGAAAAGTAATTTAAACTTGAAGTAAATTGTCCCAGTGGAATATGCAGTATTTTAGGTCAGACAGCAGAAAGCCCTGAACATCTAAAAGGTATTCTCAAGCTGCTAACAGTAATAAATGTCTAAAGTCACCTTCACATTAAGCCGCACTGTGACTGTTGGCTAAAACGATGAGAAAAATCTAGAGTATCTTAAACAGAAATGCTGCAAAATTTACTCTGTAGATAGTATTATTTCTTTTGGAGAAATGTGTAAAGAGGTATGAACAACATGACTATTTGCCTTTTTAATAAAGGTACTAGCAGTAGAATTGGGGTTTTGGTTTTTATTCCTTATTAGGTTTAAAATTTGGCACTAAACTGGGAAATCAGTTGTTACAACTTGCACACTATGGAGTTTTCCAAGGACTTTAGGTTGGCCTCTGCAGGAGAAACTGGTGAGGTTCTTCTGCAGTAAGGGATATATGTGTGGACGGGACCTAAGGAAGGTGCAGTGCTTAGTAGTTAACTCTTGAGTCGTTATAGGTAAGGCTATAACAGGTAAGGTGAAAATACTGGAAAAGCACAGCATCCACAGAGAGTTTTGCAATCCAAAAGATTTATCCGGTTTCATTCCTATATTGTTTTAATTTGATCTCCTTTACAAATAAAATTAATCTTCCAGTAGTAGTGGCAAAAAGATATGCCAAATAAATTAGTTATACACCATTGCGTAAAATACACGAAGCTGTTAAAAACAGCAAAATATGTGTAGAGAACGGCATCCCCTGATCTAAAAAGAGGAGGGAAGGAATGAATCCTAAGTAAATATTGGCATTTGCCATTTCAAGAAGAAGAAGCCTTGGAGCCAATTGCAAAATGGCTACATTAAGGCACAATCAGTTCATTTTGCCAGTTTTAAAGAGCTAGCAGCAACTTGGTAAAATATGAAAAAGTTTCTTAGTGAAGCATACTGTACAATATCAATATTTGTTTCAGCACTACTCTACCTTTTTTTTACTATGTCTTAAAAGCCTTGTTAGAGTAAGTATTACATTTTCTACCACTCATCTTGCAATAGGAATGTAGCTAGATATAACATTTCAAGCAAGTCTTTGCATAATACAAGCTGGGAAGAGAACAGGACGGACAGGAATGATAATGCTGCGTGTAGAGATGCTTGGTTTGTGGGTTTCTTTTTGCAAGGTAGGTTTCATGCTCCCTTTTAGGTTTCTGAAGGAAGCTCTAGCTTAAAAATGTACTGTTTAAGATTAACCATTTACTTAGCCGAGTGACCGGCTGTGCAAGGAATTCCCTTTTTCATCTCCGTATTGATCATGAACTTTACTGTTTTTCCTTGAAGCTGAGAATGTTTCAAGGTAGTCAGGTCTGGATGGGTGAACAACTAGTTGCTAAGGACTTGCCTGGCAATCTAGGCTTTTGTCTGAACCTAACTGCCAGCACCAACATGCCCTGCTTGCCTTGCCCAGGTACCATGGGATGGGGCTCTTTCTGGTGAAGCCCCTGCCTCTGCCCATCTTTCTGTCACCCTCAGCTCCTTTCTCACTCTCTCTTGGGGAGCAGCCTGTCCTTGCTGCCACCTTACAGGACCATGTTGTACAAACTCACACACAGAATGTTTAACAAACCTTAGTTATCAGAATTTTTTGAACAGGGCAATGTTCACATGGGGAATCAGATCTTTCAAACTTAGAGATGATCCCTGTCTGCATGGTGACAGGAGTCTCTGTTGCAAGGCACTTTGCAGTGATGTCTTCAGCTGGATCAGGAAAGACTCCCCCAGTCACAGCTCTGATGAATTCTTTTATCCATTTTTATATCCTGTGGTCCTATATGACAACTCCAGCATATGCATGTTATATTGCTATTTGTTATCTTGAACTGTGTACAAAACACCTCATGTCTTGAATATGTTCAAAATACTGTCCTAGGTTAACACTTCTGCATCTGCAGGAATAATTTCTAATGCCTATTTACAGAGTCCATGAAGCAGCCAAATTCTCCATCCCAGACGTTAATCAACACATTGAAGCACACAGATAGTGCCTGTGAATTGCAGAGTGTGCAGCAGCAGTTATCTCCTGAACTCCCTGTATTTCCTACATGGAAAACTCTTGCAACATTTACTGAAATGTTATATTGTAAAAGTGGAGCATCCCCCTGTACTCAACTCCATGGGTTCACCTCAACAGAAACTGGCCAGTGGGCTTCTTCGGTCATCCAGGAAATTGGTGACTGAGTGCATTGGGAGCGCGCATGAGCACAGCCATAATACCCGCCTACATCAGAATTATAAGTATAGGACAAAGTTGAATTTCATCCTTTTATGGTACATATAACTTAAATTCTGTAAATCTTGCCATAGCCAACTGTGAGTTTTTCAACATTCAAAAACGTATGTCTGTGCTTGTTAGGAAAGTTTTTTCCTTAACACTAACAAACTTTGATTAATACAAAATACCTATCAAATAAACTTTTAGCACATTCATGATTAGAATGTTTGCATGCTACAACACAGCAAATAAGTATCTCTCCAATAGCTGGCTCAGAGAAGTTGTCAGAATGATAACAACTTTGGACAAAATTTTGGTAACAATTAGATCTATCTTCCAGTCACAGATATTTCAGAAAGAGGATTTCTCTTTTCCTACAGGAAAGTATAGTAAAACCAGATTAATGATATCAATAATTTTGTCAGAAAGAGTTGATGGCTTGTTCCCTACATGTAAGTCCATCCTGAGCTCTTCCTAATGAGTTTTTTGCTACGAAAAACTTCAAATGTTCTTGCTACTGCTAACTGGCTTCATGAGAAAAGACTAAATTGACTAAAATGGACCACGGCATGAGACTGTAGATGAGCAATGGGATAGTTTCCAGGCCTGCTTTAGAAGTTATTTTTGCTATAATGTCAAAGACCTAGTGAAAATAACTACTTCAGGGACGAAAATAAGATGAATCACTGACAGATTTTATAAATGTTGCCTATAAACTGGCTTAAAATGTACATATGCTAACTATTTTTTTTCTTCTCCAGTGGAAAAAAATATATATAAATATATATACACAAGGGTCTTAAAGCATCTCTGCAGCAAAGAGACATTTTCTTTTGCTTACTTGCAAGAAAACTGACCAAAACAAAATTTTTAGAAAGTATTTATTTTATCCTATTTTTAGAAAGTAAGGAAATACTAAACTACCACGAAAGAAGACAGGGAAGGTGTCATTTTCTTGAAAAGGGAAATAAAGGTTGGATCAGTCCTACAGTTCATTCACTTTTTTTCCCCTCATACATCTGTGTCATGTTCTCCTTGTCAGCATGCTTAAAAAATCTTCACACCTTCATAAGTCTCTTAATGGACACTCCTCATATACTTTACATTGTATAAGGTAATCTAATGCCTTCTTTCATAAGAGCAGGCATCCAGACATTTTAAAAGAGTACACATCTTCTCCTATGGGAGAAGTTCAAACTTACAAATTGAAATAGAGTCAAAATAAATTTCCAAAGTTATCCCAGAGGGCAATGACAGAATGAGCAGCATATTCAGCCCACTTTTCCCCTGCTTCTCTCTCTTCTCCCCACATCCTCAGTCCCAACTCCTTTTCATGGCCTTTAGAAGCTGTGGAGTCTTCCATGATCACATCAGAAAAGGCTGCATGAAAGCTGTAGCAGTCAGCTTCTAGTATCAGTCTGAAAGCTTTCTGGGGTAGTAATGCACTGAGGCAGAAAGAGAGAGGAGAATGGGAAGCCTGAACTGGCTGGAGCTAATCTATTACTTCAAAGTGTCAACAGCAGCAACAATGTCACCTGTTGTTTGCAGCAGGACTGTGGATACAGGCCATGCTTGGATTCCTACTTTACATACCCTTGAACTCATCTTAAGGGATGGGAACTGTTTGACTTCATTACTGTGAATCAATCAATGTACAGTAAAGGACTTGGAGCTTTCATTTCTGGCCGCTGTAGTCAGAATTGGCCCTGTGCTCTCAGCAGACTAGACAAAATTGAATTTTGGTGTCCAGTGGAGGAAGGCAATATGAATTTTGGGAGGAGAATGACAGTTGATAAATCTTCCTCCTTCTGCCCTTCAAAGGGACAGGGCTTTCTCTTTCCTTGGAAGAGGAATGCATCAGGGCCATACCAATAACAGTCTGCAGGGCTGAGAGGTTCAAAACTCATAGTATTCCCACTGGCTCCACACAGAAAGTGTTGCTGTGGTCAACTGGCAGCATTGCTATCTTGAGGAACTCCAAACTCTTGTCAAAAAAAAAAAAAATAAAAAAAAGCTTGTTGTCAGGTGCACATCAGGGCTGCGTGCACCAGCAGCAAGACAGGACTGCCTGTTCGTGATGGCATTTTCTTACCCTCAGCAATCTACCTGGCACAGGTAGATGTCAATTTTAACTATGCCTAATGCCAAACTTCAGTCAAACGAACTGGACTTTTTTCTGTTGAAGCAGAACATGACATAAGAAGTATCAGAATACTGATACTGATATCAGCTGTTAAAATCAGTTTGAACTTTGTTAATGCAGTTACTGAAAGACAAAGGGTAACTTATTAGGTGACCTTAAGACCTTAATTAATTATATCTTTCTTTTTATTTGATTTCTTCATAAGGTAAAAATGGTTTTGTTTTTTTGGGGGGGTAATCAGTTCTTAAATGTATTAATTTAATTGTTATTTAAATGTTTTTCAATGCCTTTTTTGTAATATACACCTTTATTCAAAGCAAGTGAAAAAAAAGTTAAGCTATAGCTCAATTATAGGTCTCAAATAATAATGCTGAAAACTAGCTGTGATTCAGTTTGACACTTAAATTCAGGTTTCTACAAGCTGGAGTGCATTGGTGTGCCAGGTCTCTAAACTCACCCAGTGGATGATATTCTGGGCCCAATTTCATTTTTTCAGCACGCTCATCTGGTAACATCTGAGATTTTGTACTGTATCTCAGGTGTTGCCACCAGTTTATATATGATACAGATCATACAGGAGGCTCACACCTGCCTGCAACAGTAAACAGCAGGCAGACAAGATACACTAGAAGGGCTAAAATGGCACTAGCCACTCATGAGGAAAAGTAGAACTCCTGATGGCTAATCAGCTGAATGTCTTCCCTGTGCCTGTAATGGTTGCCTTGATGGTGATTGTCAGCTGTCTTAAGAAAGCTGTGTGAAAGAATTGGAGACTTAGTGCAATGAAAATTTGACCAAAGGAATGGTCATGAGTTTAAGAATGCATTTAAGTCATGCAGCAATGAAAAAAAATATTTGCCATTAGGGTGGAATGCTCCCTCTGCAAGTTTGCAGATGATACCAAATTGTAAGAGTGGTCTGGAAGGCTGGGCTGCTGTGCAAAAAAGGGACCTTAACAGAAGCAATGATCTGACAGAAACTTGATAAAGTAGAAAAAATTTAAATGCTAAGTTCTTGGACAGAATAACCTAACAAAACAGTACAGGCTGGACACCAACTGAACAGAAAGTAGTTTAGTAGAAAAGGAGCTGGGCATTCTGGTGGTCAGCAAATTGAATATGAGACAACAATGTCCCCTTGCAGCAAAGACAGCCCACAGCACCCTGGGCTGCATTAGGAGGAGTGTTGCCAGCAGGTCCAGAGAAGTGATTCTTCCCCTTTCTTTGGCACTTGACACTACATCTGGAGTACTGCGTCCAGTTTTTGTCTCTTTACCACACAAAAGACATTGACGTACTGGAGCAAGTCCAACAAAGGTTTACCAAGATAATTAGAGAGCTGAAGCAAATGAGATGAGGAGAGGCCAACAGAGATGAGTTTGTTTGGGTTTAGGAAGACACCCCTCTAAGGTGGAGGTCTCATAGATGCCTTTAACAAGCTAATAGAAGGCTACAGAGAAAACACAGGCAGACTGTCTGAGGATGAGAGGCAATGGATACAGTTTACGGCATGGGAAAGTCTAAATAGATATAAGGAAATCTATTTTCATTATGAAGGTGGTTAAATTGGCTGCCCAGAGAGCTTGTAGAATGTCCATCTGTGAATATATTCAAAACTTGACTGGATAAAGCCTTAATTTACATGATTTAAATTGGATCTTTTTTTTTTCTTTTGAGCAGGAATTTGGACAAGATGACCTCCAGAGGTTTCTTCCAACCTAAGTTATTCTGTAATTTAGTGGTTCCATGATCATAACAAAGAAAAAATGTAAAATAAGTGTTGAAATGTAATGAAATCCTGACTTTTGTATTAGTCTATGGATAAAGAAATAATGGTTTGCAAACAGTAAACTGCAAAATTCTAGTAGTACTGAGAGCTTATTTTAGGAGCTGAAGCAAAAAGTTGCTACTTTTTTTCCAAATGCACACTTTTTTTCCCTTAAATTTTCAATGCTATTGACTGATTATCATCTGAAACGCAAAAAGCTCCAGACCTTACAAAAAAGAGAGCAAGCAGGCTCTTACAGGCAGCAAATACAGAGAGAGTGTGAACTACTGGCAGTCTTGATAGTTTGTTTTGTGGGACTGGTTTGTCATTGCTTAAATAAGTAATTATGTGTATGTGTGTATAAGAAGTAGAACTTTAGTGTAATTGTGTTCCTCTGTACGTGCAGGGAGCAGGGATAATGTGAAATACAAATAAAATAAAATGAACTGTTCCCTCTGCATAAACTAATTTTATGCAAATGTGACTATATTTAATGGTTTTTAAAACTAACTTTACAAGTATCTTGAAAATAAAAATTGATATTTTTCCCGTCTGCTGTACCTGTTTAAATCTGCCAAGTTGGTAGATTTGCATTTTGTAAGATGGGAAGGGCAGAGACATGATCTGTCAAGCAAAGTCCATGCTAGATGTGGATTAGGCAACTGCTGACAAGCATATTTAGAAAGTGTTCTGACCTGTTCAAAGGAATACACTTTGATCTTCAGTATAACGCAACAGGAAAAATGGGCTCAAGAAAGAAGTACAGGAAAAACAGACTAGTCCCATTTTCATGTCTTTCTTGCATAGCTGAGTTATTCTTTTGGTCCTTTCCCTCTTTTTTTTTTAGCTGGCACACGACTATAGTGACACAAATGAAATATGTTGATATTCTTACATAGCTCATCACTCTAAACAAGCCCAATCGCTTCTTTAATCTAAGCACACAAAATGGTAATAGGATAATTGCCTACATCACAAAAATATATTCTGTAAGTTAACAGAATTTGATGTCTGTCAGCTTTAAAGAACTCTGACTTTGAAATAGCATGGGTCATGCAGATGAAGACAAAAACGCATTTGTCTCAGTTAAGTGACAGGTTTAACAAGATCTGTTTCTCAACATGAATTCTAAAAAATGCTCAGGGTTCTTCATTCTTATGCATATAAAATTCTTTACATTTTAGGAAGAGAAGTAGCAATAAGATTTTTTAATCTCCTTAGAGAATTTGTTCAAAGCTACAAATTAAATCAACTTTGTTTTTAGCTTTACAGAATTTTAAAACTCCACCCATTTTTTCCATAGTTTCCAAGTCTAATTAGTTTCCACTTACTAAAAATCTCAATGTTTTTACTAAGAAAAATGTTACTAAAATTGTTTACTGCATGTTGTGAAGAACTCTGCAGCCCTGTCGCGTGGCAGTATTATCCCCTTTTTAGCTAGATTATGTATCTCCTCCAGCAGAGAATTACAACCTTGGAGTTAAAATGGTTTATATTTGCTGCAGATCCTAAGTAAAATGCAGATGCACAGCTAGGAGATTATTATCTGTTAGAATGTTGCAGAGAGAGAGATGCATGTTATTGTCCTCATGGAGGACCAAAACAAAGTGATGGGGCTTTTGAAATAAAATGCAAATAAAGAGTAAATGCAGATAAGAGTTTAAAGCAGGCAGTAGATCGCATGCCGTCAGGAGGAATGTGAAAAAGGAGTTGCTTTTATCCAACTTAAACTGGAACCAAAAAAAGTTGAGTAATTTTTAGTGTTACTTAGAAAAGCCTATTTTTGGAGATGATAAAGGCAAAGCTTGAAGCCACATATTATATTTCCACAGCTTTTCTCTGCTGAATATAAATTACATTTAATGGCTTTATTTCACACATATTCCAATTGACTTAGGGGCACGACCTGCAAACAAATTGGCAGTACTGACTTTATAGCCTTGCATTTCATGGTCCTCTTAGCCACTAGGATTCATTTTAATCATCTCACCTCATTGTCCTAGAGAAATATTATCAGACACGGAAAAGATTGCTGGCAAGACTCAAAATTTCAGATCAATATTCATCACAGTATGCAGAATGCTTAGACCAAATTCAAGAGAAAACTTCAGCACTTCAAATTAATCTTGCAATGAGTTATTACACACAGAGCAGCGTTATTATTGACTTCCCTAAGTCAAAGTTTTGAAGAGGGAAAATATATTTGTCAAGGCAGACTTACTGATTGGTGAGCTAAAATTAGTGAACTCGTTGAATATTAAGGGCCACCTATACGTGGTACAACATTGCCTAAGTATTGCTAACAACATTAGATGCTGCTTTTCCCGCATGCAGTTGTGAGACTAAAAGAGGACATATTATCTAACATGGAATTTATGCATAACCCCTCTTGAATGTTTAACATTTTAAAAAGAATAATTATTTGGAAACAAAAAAATCTGAACAATTAAAATTACTGGTTTGTTTAAAGAAAATTAAAATCCTACTGCTAAAGGAGATAATACCATTCTGAAATCCATTTTAGTGAAATAATTTAATTTGATCTGTTGGATATTGTAAACTCAGCAAATAACGTGTATGTTGGGAAAAATAATACTTTCTCAAAAGTTGTCTTCTAGTTGAAATGGCAGTAAGTTTTATTTATGAAAATATTATGCTGTCACTGGCCTATTAGCTAGCAACTAAGTTTCTCTGGCAATCTTACCTCACTGCTGTAAATGCCTCTAGAATGCACTCACAAATTAAAGAAGAAATAAATTATTTAACCAGCAAAATTCTGAACTTAATTCAAGCTAAAAAATAACTGCTTTCCTTTAAATCATTTGTAAATGAAACTCTATTTACTCAATCACAAGCAGAAAACTATTGTTTGATGTTTTTCTTGTGTTTCATTCTGATGTTATACTGAATAAGAGTTCCGGAAGCTGAGTGAGAATTAAATGTAAGAAAACTCAAAACAAGATCTTATGGAAAAAGATTTCATTTTAAACAAAATTATTTTCAGTCATTTACACTCATTCCCTCATGTATTTTACTCATTCATTGTTTCATACAAGTGCCAAAGGGTGAAAGCTCAGTTAGGCTAGCGTTACTTATGGTGACATGGAAGATAATAAGGTATAAAATCATCTCTTGGGTTTTTCTTGATTGGTGACTGTGGTGGTATTACCCAGCTAAACAGCTGAACTCCACCACAACCGCTCGCTCACTCCCCCTCCTCAAAGAAACAGGGGGAGAAAATACGATGGACAAGGGCTTAAGGGTTGAGATAAGGACAAGCAGGTTGCTCACCAATTACCGTCACGGGCAAAACAGACTCAACATAGGGAGATTAATATAATTTATTGCTATCACTA